>CAKJTU040000007.1:0-291977 GCA_917834065.1 Ceutorhynchus assimilis | reverse complement strand
AAACAGGGGATTGAGTTTAGTGGATGTTTAGCTTAGCAAGAAAGCGGTCGAATTAATAAATATATTTACTGTTGCGAATAAGAGTTTTATTTATAATATTGGAGTATATTACACATGTCATTACGACCTAAGGGTATCGGAAGATTTTTTTTGAACTACCGCCAAAATAGATGCACCTCCTAGCCAATCGCGAAAAATACATTCGGGAGAATTCCCAGTAAAATTGCATCATATTTAAAATTGCCAGACCCGTCTTCTTTTACGGGACACTGTCTTCGTCGCACCTCTGCCACTGCGCTAGCAGATGCAGGTGCAACTATGACAAACCTAAAAAGGCACGGAGGCTGGAAAAGTTCCACAGTGGCGGAAGGATATTTAGCTGATAGTATCGAGCTAAAAAATCAAACGGCACGGATGCTCTCTACCTTACGATCAGAAGAGGCAGGCACATCAATTCAAATGTGTAACAGCAACAGCCATACAGAAATAAAATTAAATTGCAGCAATGGAAATAGTTTCCAGGGCAATTTTGATAATTGTAAATTTATTATTTGTAATAATAATAATGATGTTAATAGATTTTTAGAATAAAAGATGAATTGCAGTTTTCAATAAAGCTTTTTTGTCAAAATTTCTATTTTTTCTGAAAGTTTTACCTATTCAAGGTAAAAGCGGGAGTTATAGAAATCCTTAACTCCCTTGGGAGTTTTGATATCCTTAACTCCCAAGGGAGTTAAGACCCTGTTTATGATTATCGTAACCAAGGTATTATATGGTTGTAATAGTTCAGTAGGATATAATAGTTATTTATGTATCAAGGGAATTATGCAGGTGTTAATACCCCAGGGCAACGTTTGTGTGACACCAATTGCCCGTGGGTATTAACTCCTGATAATTCCCGTGGTACATAGATAATTTTATATCCTACTGAATTTACTGTATTCTGTCTATTTTTATAAAGGAATAAGCCATAAATCAAAATTTCTATTTTTTGTCAAAGTGTTACCTATTCAAGGTAAAAGCGGGAGTTATGGAAACCCTTAACTCCCTTGGGAGTTATGATGTTCTTAACTCCCTTCCTTAACTCCCTTGGGAGTTATGAAAATCCTTAACTCCCTTGGGAGTTAAGACCCTGTTTATGATTATCGTAACCAAGGTATTATATGGTTTTAATAGTTCAGTAGGATATAAATAAATTAAACTTTGATTATTAGCCTATATATATACTTTGCTAATTTATGATGCAGCTATGGATGACTGAATGTGTTTATAATAGTTTTTATATATAAGATAAACAGATGAAGAATTGGTTACTTAAGAAAGGGTTTGTAATCCTTTGTCTTTTGATGTTGAGTCAGTTCCTATAGTTAGTTCTATGAGTTGTTAAGTTCTTTTAGTTAGGGAGCAGAAGCAAGTCTCTTGGCATCAAATTATTCGTTGTAACTTTTATTTAAACAATTACACATCAAAACTTATTTACTAGATACCCTACTCTAGACCCGATTGACAATATTTCGCTGTACGGTGTACAATTCAATAAAGTTGGCTCAAGAATGGTGTTAAAAAATAATATTCCCATGAACTAAGTAATTATGCTGAATAAGCGGTATGCTGATGAAGCAGTTTCGTTCTTTGCTGCAAGTCAGTGGCCTGCAGTAGTGGCAAAGCAATGGCGAAGCAGTGGCGTTACATAACAGAGTTTACACGCTCTGCTTTCCACACTGTGTTCGATAAAATAAATATATTGAAAATCGATAATTAACAAGTTCTTCCATTTCCCAATATCATCAACAAAAAAGGTCATTAGTTGGTTGAAAAAAAATATTCACTGCAACAACAAAAAGACCAATAAGTCGAAAAATAAATACCACTACAATCTAGTAATTTAGCTATTTGCTGCAAAAACATAAACAAATACAGTAATGGCTATAATATGGAATTATGTGCTATACTCCGTTATTAATAATTTAATTTTTGGTTCACTGCACTGATATGAATATCAGTAGTTTATCCAACAGATGAATGTACTAACGGATGGAAGAACATGAGAGATCGGTTCGTGAAAGGAAAAAAGATGAGCATGGGCGTTTCCGGAGCATGGGAATCAAATTGGCCTTACTACATATTCTCAATAACCTATAAATAAACATAATTTCAAAAGTAGTAACTTTGATTGAAAGTTGGCATGCCAAAAATTACCAAATTTTTTCCCAAAAATTCTTTTGCACTTGCAGAAATATCGGACAGAACCGATAAGTGGTAAGTGCAAAAAAGAAATCTTGCGAGTTGCAATCAGCTGGGTTTCAACGGCGCATGCCTTTTGCAATATTTCTTGCAACTTCCACCGACTTGCAGGTACTCTTGCAGCATGTAAAACCCCCTTTACTGTCTCCAAAACTAGAGCATGCGAAACCTTCCTTTTAATAGAGCAAGTGTATTTTCAATTAAAACTCCTATTTTCTTCAATTTTTTGTTGTACTTTTTTTAGTCTGTCAAGTGCCCATTGGTACCCATTGCCTTTAAACCCCACAGGTTCCCTTTGGAGCTTGTAAGCTAGCAGGTCGCAAATAAGGAGGCTATTGTTTGGGAACATTCGGTTGTCACCAAATCTGTCATTTAAATCAGAGTGTTCAAATAAGCGCATATCGTGGCAGCAGCCTGCTACCCCCTTGAAACATCAAAAAAATTATTCTTGTCACAAACGTCCAATACAACAAAATAGAAATTTTTCCTGTTGTAATAGGAGTTTGGGTGCTCTTATGATGGTAATATTTTAATATGGCAGCCATCAATGACTCCAAGGACTCCTGAAAATAAGTCTACTTATGGCCGTTTCCCCAGCACTCGTGAAGGCTAGTTTAAGGATTCCTTAGGGGTAAGGAATCCTTAGCCGTAGCTTTTCGTTTGCTTTGCTCGTTAGTTGCCCCTTGAGTACTCCTTAACTTAAGTGGCCAAATTTGGCGTCTTTAGTTTATAAGTAGAGAATTCTAACCTCAAACTTTAATCAATTTTGGGGGGCCTTTTTGGTTTAGCATATTTGTGAATCTTGGTCAAATTGGATTAGCATACAAACCATTATTCCTCAGATTGCGGATCGATTGGGAAATGGATTAAGGAAGACATTGGTATGGGTGTTAATTTTACATATAGGTTCACATGCAGTATTAATTAGGTTTAAAAGTTATATTTTTTGCAAAGCTGTCATCCTGATTAGATTTACTTTGTATTCAAAAACACTACGAAAAAAACAGTGCATCCAAGGACATACTTTTATTGTTAATTAGCTCTTGAAAGAACAATACAGTCGGTCCCTTGAACCAGCTACTAACAGCTTTACGGTTTTATGCGATAGGAGGCACCTATCAAGTGTTGCAGATTTTGTAGGAATGGATACCAGCACAGTATCTAGAATAGTGAAGAGGACATCTGAAGCATTGGCTTCATCACGTCTAGTTTATACAGGGTGTCACGAAAGGTTTGTTACAAACTTCTAGGGATGGTAGATCTCGTAAAAATAAAACTTTTTTTTTTAATAAACATGTGTCCGGAAATGCTTCGTTTTCCAGATATACAGGGTGGCCCAAATTTCAGCCTCATCATTCGGATCTCGGTAACCGTAAGAGATACGGGGTCGGTTAAATAATGGCAAAGTTGCGCAGTTTTATGACCAATGGAATGCCGTTTTGAAACTAGAAAGATTCCGAATACTTTATTTTTTCCCGGGCTTATTTGAAAAGCAATTTCAAAATAAATGTCACTTCATCATTATCACTTTTTCCCCTTTAGAAGATGGTGCTACTAAATTTAAAATTCGACGTTTCGTCTTCAGGCGGCCATCCTCAACTTCCTTTTTTTAAATACGGACCTGAATTTTTTATTTGCGATTTTGTCATCTTTGCGCATCCTAAAACCGATACTGTTTATAATTTTTCAATAACACAGCAAAAAAAGCAGGTCCATATTTAAAAAAAAAAAAAATTATGATGATTTCAGAGGAACGAAACGCTGGATTTTAAATTTAATACCGCCATCTTGTAGAGAAGAAAAAGTGACAATAGCAAGGTGAAATTAGTTTTTCACAAAATTTTTAAATAAAATCAGGAAAAAATGAAAACTATACGAAAAAAACATGAATTTCTCATTTTTCTTAATTTTTTTCCTGATTTCATTTAGAAAGATTTTGAAAAGTTAATTTCACATTCCCATTGTCACTTTCTCTTCTTTACAAGATGGCAGTATTAAATTTGAAATCCAACGTTTCGTTCCTCTGGAATCATCATCAATTTTTTTTTTCAAATACGGACCTGCTTTTTTACCGTGTTATTGAAAAATTATAAACAGTATCGGTTTTAGGATGCCCAAAGATGACAAAATCGCAAATAAAAAATCTAGGTTCGTATTTAAAAAACGTAAGTTAAGGATGGCCGCCTGAAGACGAAACGTCGAATTTTAAATTTAGTACCACCACCTACTAGAGGGGAAGAAGTGACAATGATGAAGTGATATTTATTTTAAAATTGCTTTTCAAATAAGCCCGGGAGAAAATAAAAACGATTTTAAAAAATTTTGGTTTTTTCCGAATATCTCCGGAAGTATTCGGAATCTTTCTAGTTTCAAAACGGTATTCTATTGGTCATAAAATTGCGCAACTTTGCCATAATTTAATCAACCCCGTATCTCTTACGGTTACCGAGATACCAATGATGAGGCTCAAATTCGGGCCACCCTGTATATCTGGAAAACGAAGCATTTCCGGACACATGTTTATTAAGAAAAAAGATTTATTTTTACGAGATCTACCATCCCTAGAAGTTTGTAACAAACCTTTCGTGACACCCTGTATAAAACTGCCCAGAATGATGCAGAAAAAATTCAGATCAAAAAAGATTTTTTTTTCATATAGCCCCTTTTCCAAGAGTAATTGGATGTATCGATGGTATACATGTAAAAATCCAGTCACCTGGTAATTACAATGCATATTTTTTTTGCTCCTAATTGGTCATTTATTGAAACAATGCGATGCAGAAGTACATTATAAAATAATAATCTTCAGGTGGAGAAGATCGAGTTCTCAGAAACAGAAAAGGATATTATTCTGTTACTTCCAGCTTATAACTAATGCAAACTTGAAAATGAGAGATATTGTAGCCAGGTGGCCAGGTGTTCCGCTCACGACAGTACCATTTTTGCCCACAGTAGGATAAAAGCTCGATTTCAGAATGGTGAATTCCAAAACTGCACTTTGTTGGGTAAATTTACTTACTTTATTATTAAAATTTTACTCCCGCAGTTTAACTAGTAGAAGAATTCCATGGCAGAAAAGAGCAAAAAAAATTTATCACCGTCTTTTTCTTCTACGTTGAACAAGAACCAGGTCTAAAATATGTGCAAAATATTCTACCAAATATCACTTTTCAGGTGATAGTGGATACGCGTTGAGGAAGTACCTCCTTGCTCCTCTAGCATATCTAAGGGCCGAATTTATAGTTGCTCCTTGAGGTTTCCTTAAGGAAGCCTTGAACGTTTAGAATTGACATGACTAACTTGTCAAATAGTACCAAGTGTCCATTCTGAACTCACGACCTTTAAGGCAGACTCAAGGAATGACTATAAATTCGGCCCTAAGAGAAAGGCAGGAGATATTGTATAATTAGGCTCATATACACACTAGAAATTCTATATAACGTACCAATGGGGTGTTTAAGAGGCGATTCCCTGTATTGGCCTATGGCATTCGCCTAGAATTGGAAACGGTGCTACATAATATAGCCAGGGACATGAGCCAGAGGAGGCTCCCATGGATTTTGAAGTCAATGCCGATGAACTTGACTATTTAATTAAAGTGGGTAATATCCTTGATCAACCAAATGTCAGAGTTGATAACAACAATACATTTATATATAGAAATGAGGCATGGGCGCCGGCAGAAAATAATCCAGGGGGGGGGGGGCAGAAAATATTACCAACAAAAAACGTATATCTCGCAAACATACGAATATAAGGTAGTTTTTCGTGAGGATAATCAAGCATAATCGATTATAAATAAAAGGCAGATAGTTTTCAGCTTGTTTGGACTTTATTAGTAAATTTTAAAATCAAAAACGTTTCGATGCCTTCCGCATCATTCTCAAGGCTAAAAAACACAAAGAACGTTATACAGTTTATTAAATATAAAATTTAAATTAAAAAAATTGAGATTAAAAAACTTAAGACTAATACATAAATAATTAAGAAGACCGACACAAACTCTAATTTAAAATTTACCAATTAAAACACACGTGAACAGAGATAATTATTGTTATTGACTTATTATGTATTTAATAATAATAATATAGGTACCTTACCCAGATTACTCGAGCTAAAAATCGCATATATCAAAAGCGAACCATTTTTTACAATAGGTACGGGAAATAGACGTTCCTGTGGTACTCTCGCCCTGATGTAAAAGACCAACAAACTGGCAGTGGGGTTAGCATTAATAAATTTATTTTATCAATGCATATCAATAGTAAAATCAGTACCGAAACATCACGGCGAGAGTACCACAGGAATAGGATTGGGGATAACGACTGGATTTTTTACGTTTTCTTCTTTAGATAGCGGGTAAAGCAGCCAAACAAGTTTATTTTTCTAAAATAATTCTTTATTACTAACCAAACTTTCGATACTTTTTTGTATCTTCTTCAGGGCTAAAATTATATAAGTTAAAATTATAAAATTACAAAATTGTGACTTACTTGTAAATGAATTATTTAAAAGAGAAACTGCAGAGATAGGTATAAAATTTGTATAAGGACTAAAAAGTTAGAATTGTAAAGTTTTTTTGAAAAATTTTTTTGCTGTTAAAACAAAGTCTTTTGTTATAGGTAAATTTTGTGCTATTTATTTTTTATTTTTTAGTTTTTCATTTCTGGGTTTTTTAATAGTTAAGGTAAAGGTTATAATTACGGGTTTATTTTTTAAATTGTTAAAATATATGAATATATGGAACTTAAATCTTGAATATCTGTTCTTTTGTTCATTAAATTTTTTTCTTTGTTAATTTCAACCATCTCAAGGAAAAGTCTTTTGTTTAAATTTGTTTGTTGGTGTAAAATTTTAGCTTCATTGAAATTTATATTGTGTCCTGTTATATAAGAATGTTCACTAATAGCTGATGAGTCTTTTTCTAATCTGATGTCACGTTTGTGTCCAGAAATTCTATTTTTTAAATTTTGTTTAGTTTGGCCTATGTATATTTTATCACAATTATTGCATGTAATGGAATATACGATATTTGATTTATTAAGATTTGATGTTTGATCTTTTAATTGCTAATAAAAATATAAAACCTATTAATAAACTCTATTCTACCCTTTTAGCTCGAGTAATCTGGGTAAGGTACCTATATTAATAATAAATACATAATAAGTCAACAACAATAATTATCTCTTTTCACGTATGTTTTAATTGGTAAATTTTAAATTAGAGTTTGTGTCGGTCTTTTTAATGCTTTATGTATTAGTCTTAAGTTTTTTAATCTCAATTTTTTTAATTTAAATTTTATTTTTATATGATGTGCCAATTGTATCATATTCCCCTAACTCCCCCACCAACAATTTCTGGGATACTCGAGGATCAAGAACACTTATTTTTTCTGTGAGAACAGACCGAAATTCACATTTCCTACATTTGTAAAATAATTAGGTAATCAACATTCCAATTATTGTATTCCTGTCAATAAATTATATTTAATAATCAAACAAAACCATTTGTCGCCTCTTAATTAAATAGTCCAAGCTGCCCAGTGGGGAAATTCTATAACTCAAAGCGAAAAATTCGCTGTCGTTTTCCGAGACTCTAGAGGCAATTTGTATTCCATAAACGATTTCGGTAGAAGTCGTAAAGCCGAACGTGTTGGCCGAAGTCAAAGCGACAGCGGGAGGCATATTCATTTTTTGCCAACGCAACTGATATTCGGCTAGATTCGTGCCCTGCGCCATGAAGCGTTGGCAGAATATGAGCATCGCAACCAGACGTTGGCACTTCATGTGACTGTATGTTACAAGCATTTTATTGATAATTAGGTCCGATATATGTTTTTCCTCCAAAGGAAGGGAAGATAAAAGATAAGAATTTTATTTACATGAAAACAATGAATGGCATAATATTGTGGTAGATAACTACCGATGTCTTTGGAACTACCCTATGGAAACTAATTATTTTATAGAGTGTGAGCTAAAAAAAATGAAATAAGAAAATGCAAAAGGTGAAAATTGCGAAATGTCGAAAATGCAAAATATCGAAAATATGAAAAGTTCAAAATACAAAAGATCTTTTTTTCTCTTCTTGTTGTAAAATAAATGTTCAGCTGAACTGTGTTTCTGTCCCACAACGTCAGAGAAACCAACTTCAGTAACTCATAATACCTATTTATTCAAAATTTAATAATACATATATGCGCTCTATTTTTTATACGTGCTCTTTTTTCGCTATTTGATCAGCTTCAGAAACAGAGATTGGGTCGCATTTCCAGCACGGGTCATTTTGGGTTAATTTGGATTAGGTACTTCTCATTTCTTTGCTTGAAAAAAGGAAATAGAAAGGACCAGCGCCTAGTGCGGTTTTTTAACCAAAATTAACCCAAACCAACCAAAAATAACCCATACTAACACAAACCAACCGAAACTAACTCAAATCTACCAAAAAAATTCTAGGGCCTTTAAATAGACACAATGATTAATTTTTAAACTTTTAATAAAAGTATTTCTTCAACAATAATTGCCACTTTCCAACTTAATTTATTTAGAGAATATTTTCCCGAACGCCAGGCAGGCTCTAAACTGCCAACGTTAGTCCACTTCAATCATAATTCGCCTACGCTGTGCTCGAACGAACACGAGTGCAGCCGAAGGTCCTATTACGTTGGCAAAAAATGAATATGCCAGCGGGAGACTTTAGCTCGCGTAGTGGAACGCTTTGTATTTGGTGAGGTTATGGTGGTTTGTTGTCATTGGTTTGTTTACGTTTTTCAATACCGGTTTCTTTTTTATTTCACAAAAACAAAATTTAATTACGAGTATTTCTGTCGCATTAGCAATTGTTTCATAATCTACCATGGATAAAAGGCAAAAAACCAACGCTCTACAGTGGTCCGTGTTTCTGGATTTTGCTGAGGAACATCCAGTTATTTTAACCAAAAAGTTTGAGAGTATCAAGGCCAAAAATTCATACAATGAGTTATGGAACGAAATTAGTAATACTCTAAACAGCATGGGCTTCTCAAAAAAGACCACAGATAAATGGCAAAAGGTATGTACATATAAAATATTTTGAAAGTCAAGTTAAAGTGTTATATATTTGAAATAACTAATTATTACTTAGGTAATCAAAATCAAGTCTATAAAATTTAATAAAATCTATCTGCAATGCAGTTTTTAATACAAGGGGCCAAGGGCCCTATATGCTTGAGTTGTTATATTTTTTAACTTTTTAACTTAAAAATAAGAGCTCACTTTTATGAAAAATTCTTGGAAAAATAGGAAAAAGTATTGAGGTACCTATATATTTATAGGCAGTGTCTGATTGGAGATCTAAAGTCAAAGCAAAGGCTGCAGACATAAATCAGGGATTAAGCCAAACTGGAGGAGGTGGACCTATGCCTCCTTTGAATGATAATGAGAAACGTTTATTAGCAATTTTAGGATGGACATCAGTGACTGGAACTAATATAGAAGAACTAGGAATTGTAAGTATCTAAGTACTAATTTAGGTTTGATTCAAATTCAAGGTAATTTTACACATTCTTGTGGAATGTTACGCTCGGTAAATGGAAATATTGAAATTTCCACATAGACTTGAGTTATTCAGATCCCGAGAGTCGAGTCAAGAATTTGACACACCAACTATTTTCCAGTTAACTCTCAGGGTAGGATTAACTCTAGTCAGTCTATAAAATAGGTCCTTGTATCAGTGATACATTAACTATTAAAAGCTGATTAAAAAAAAAAAGAAAAATCATGAAAATTGCATTAAGTATGTATTTATTCTGAAAGTACCTATTGTAGATGTAGATCTTTGAATATTTTGAACTCGATTTTTAATATGCATGGACATACAGCATACAGTAGATATTCAATAGCGAGTCACCTTCGGGTTGTTTTTAACTCCAAGGTATATGTGTCGAGTTGCAATGTTTACCCTGGAGTTATGCTTAAACTGGTGGTGACTTGCTATTGAGAAACTGGCCCATAGCGAATTATTCATATACATATTTGTTTTTAAAATTTTGACAAAATTCAAATATAAATCTATTTTAGCCAACTAAAGCCTTGGAATCTACAGCCCAATCTGGTTCTACAGCAGAAGGTACATATATTGAATATCTAGGCAGAGATGTTTCACTTTCTCCTCCACCATTACTTTGGAACAAAGACTTGGGGGAAAGCATGACAACGACAACCAACGACGAAGTCTCCGTCCAAAAGAATGTTGAAGAAGGTCCAAGAAAAGCTGAGGTAAGCCTGAAGCTGGCCCCCCCCGCATTGATTTTTTTCTTCAAAACGGTAGCACGCGATCGTTAGACCTAGCACAACCTAGCACAAGCTGTTGTAGAGCTAGCACAGTCATAGTAACAAAAAAATATCCTAGTTAGTGCGGGGGGGGCCAGGTTAACGCTAGCCCCCCCCCGCATTGTATCAAGGCGCCATAAAGCTAGCACAGCTTCATCGGAGCTAGCACAGGCTAGCACAATAAAAAAGAATGCTAGCACAACTATTCGTTTTAAAATAATAATGCACAAATGCGGGGGGGTGGCAAGTTAACGTTTGGGATTTTTTGGGAGTTGGCCATGAAAACTGTTATGGAAGCTTGGTAAATAGCTAGCACAACCTAGCACAACCATTTTCAGATCGATCAGAGTTTTCGAACCGAAGTTATTCCCTAATTTATGCAGGGGTGGGGAAAGTTAACGCTATTCCCTTCCTTGTCCTTGCCCGTTTTTAAGTCGCTTTAATGCTGGCACAGATTTATTTGCGTTTGCACAGCCTAGTATAACCAAAAAGAATGCTGGTACAAGTAGGTATACTTTCATGATAATTAGGCCATAATTGGGGGCGTGGCGGTTTTCAACCTTTGGGGATCTTCTAGGGATTTGTCATGAGAACGGTTATAGAACCGTGGTTAGTAGCTAGTGCAACGTTATAGCCTAGCACGTTCATTTTTCAATCAACCCAAAATTTAAATATAGAAATTATCCCCTAATTTATGCTGGGGTCGGGATAGACCTCTATCGCTTTACCATTTCTCGTCCGTTTTTAAGTTGCTTTATTTACCTTTTAATCAATCATTTACATACCTACCTATAGTATTTTCAAAGTCAATAATTGTAGAGGTGATTATCGATAGTTTATCGATAGTATCGGTATTTCAAAAAATTGGTATCGAACAATCGAAAATATCGATAGTGCAAAGTGCAACTATCGATAGTCGCAGGATAATCAAATTCAATGAACTAATACGAACTTAAATTGAATAGGAAGTATTTATGGAGTTCACTGCTCCAATTTTAAATGTAAAATAGGTTAGGTCAGGGTTTGGGGTGCATAGGATTGACTCCACCACTGCACCGGTGTAATCGACGATAGAAATTAGACAGAGACAAACGACAGACTCTCGGAGCGGTGGAATGGTTCTCATGTCGGTTGAAACCAATGAACTATATTCAAAAACTGGAATGCGTACACATTAGTTGTATTCCTTTCAAGAGTTTGAAACACTCGAGCTACTCGCTCCGGTGTTCAGTCGCCCCCGATTTGCAGGGAACAGATGCGTGGCGCAACAAACACTTTTCGAAAGGAATAAGCGCGTGACGCCCCGGAGCTGTTCCGGAGCTCCTCCTAGGTGTGAAAGGAATACAACTATTGACATATCCGCTAGAAAAATAAAGCCATCAAAGACTGATGCAACAAGGGGGAATGTTGTTCTTTCCTGTTGCTCGCTGACATATTACGTTTTAATAATAGAGGGTGTAGAGCTGTGTGCACGTTGAGGAGTAATGAAGAATGAAAAAGTTTTGTATTTCGTGCAAAATTCTTTAATAAATATCAGTGCAAAGCGCTTTCGGCCGTGGCCATCATCAGTGCAACCTGAAAGTAAGGAAAAACACTTTCTGAAGATACTGGAAAATTTAATGAAAGTTTGGAAATTTTGGAAAATTTGAAAATTTTAAAATTTTTTGAAAATTATCTGAAATCTTAGAAAATTTAATCTATATCAATTTAAATTATTCAAAAGGAAGAAATTAATTACTAAAGAAAGTAAATTTACTCACTTCGTCAGGTTTGTACAAAGAGTCTTCTCGTTGAACATATAGGTGTAAAGGAACGAAACATCACATTACAAATTAAAATAACACATTAAAATATCGGAAGATCTTTGGTTTTTTCGCTGGTGCACTATGCAAAGGCTGTGTCCTCTCAAATTACAATCACATCGAAAGATGTTTTTTAAGTTTAAGTTAATATTTCTTTAAATTTGTGGAAGACCAACAAGTGATGAATGATGTGCAGCCATTTTGTGTATGGTTGCACGTTTTTGATTGTGGTTTCCCTTTAGAGTGACACATGACAAGTAAGTCAGTGTAGCTGACAAGAGCGGGAAGTTCGAAAAGTAAAAGTTTATAAGATCCAAAACCATTACCAACGTTTTAAAACAATATTTGGAGATTTAAGATGTTTATAGTGTAAAAAACTTGTAGTGTAGATGACGAGCTAGTCCTCCACAATGTGTAGACTACCCTTATATCATCATAGAGTGCAAAAAGGATATATGAGATACAATTGAAATAATGAAAATTTTGAGTAAATAATTGAATAAATTGACTTAGTTAAGATCATCTATTGGTTTTTTGATTTAATTTAAAAGACGTCTGTGTAAGGGAATGTAAGATCTATTAAGGTTCACCTGAGTGTTGAGACAAGAGAAGTTGTCCTGAAGTTCATTTCTGATTTCAATGTCCTCCATAAAATCCAAACGGTTGAAGTTTTTAGAGCGAATTTCGTGAAGAATTTTAGAATTTGACCTGGGGCTGAAATTATGCTTAGTTGTCCTAATGTGTTCACCAAAGGCCGATGTAGTTTTTGTAAGATGTTTCTGTATTCGAGTCTTGAGAGGTCTGCACAACTAGCACATAACAACGAATACGACCCACACCTAATTGACACCCTCATAACAAAAACTAAATATAAAAGATTGAAAAAAGAGTTGTTTCCTACCCTGAATAAGCCAATAGAGAAATATATTGCTATTCCATTCTTGAATCATGATTTGAATCTTAAAATTATACAGGTCATTCACCAAAATGTCAATAACAACATCAAAATCTCTTTCAAATCCAAAAATAACCTGTCTTCCTTTCTGGTTAACTCCAAAGACAAAATCGACCACCTGTCCAAGAGTGGAATATATAAACTAAACTGCAACTCCTGCAATTGCACTTACATTGGGCGAACTTGCAGACCTCTCAAGACTCGAATACAGGAACATCTTACAAAAACTACATCGGCCTTTGGTGAACACATTAGGACAACTAAGCATAATTTCAGCCCCAGGTCAAATTCTAAAATTCTTCACGAAATTCGCTCTAAAAACATCAACCGTTTGGATTTTATGGAGGACATTGAAATCAGAAATGAACTTCAGGACAACTTCTCTTGTCTCAACACTCAGGTGAACCTTAATAGATCTTACATTCCCTTACACAGACGTCTTTTAAATTAAATCAAAAAACCAATAGATGATCTTAACTAAGTCAATTTATTCAATTATTTACTCAAAATTTTCATTATTTCAATTGTATCTCATATATGCTTTTTGCACTCTATGATGATATAAGGGTAGTCTACACATTGTGGAGGACTAGCTCGTCATCTACACTACAAGTTTTTTACACTATAAACATCTTAAATCTCCAAATATTGTTTTAAAACGTTGGTAATGGTTTTGGATCTTATAAACTTTTACTTTTCGAACTTCCCGCGCTTGTCAGCTACACTGACTTACTTGTCATGTGTCACTCTAAAGGGAAACCACAATCAAAAACGTGCAACCATACACAAAATGGCTGCACATCATTCATCACTTGTTGGTCTTCCACAAATTTAAAGAAATATTAACTTAAACTTAAAAAACATCTTTCGATGTGATTGTAATTTGAGAGGACACAGCCTTTGCATAGTGCACCAGCGAAAAAACCAAAGATCTTCCGATATTTTAATGTGTTATTTTAATTTGTAATGTGATGTTTCGTTCCTTTACACCTATATGTTCAACGAGAAGACTCTTTGTACAAACCTGACGAAGTGAGTAAATTTACTTTCTTTAGTAATTAATTTCTTCCTTTTGAATAATTTAAATTGATATAGATTAAATTTTCTAAGATTTCAGATAATTTTCAAAAAATTTTAAAATTTTAAAATTTTCCAAAATTTCCAAACTTTCATTAAATTTTCCAGTATCTTCAGAAAGTGTTTTTCCTTACTTTCAGGTTGCACTGATGATGGCCACGGCCGAAAGCGCTTTGCACTGATATTTATTAAAGAATTTTGCACGAAATACAAAACTTTTTCATTCTTCATATTACGTTTTGGAAAGTTTTGTTATATTCACCTACACAGGTTTTATAAATTGGAATACGCGTTGAAAGCAATTTCCGCCAGGCATCCCCTCCGCAGCAGCGGCGCTAAGCTACACTTTCGTCGATATATGTGCGCATTCCAGTTTTTGGTTATAGTTCATTGGTTGGAACAAAGCTATAGGTTATTTATTTGAAGTTACCAATTTAGGTTCTTGTTTGTTTTTGGTTTTAGGTAGTTTGTAGTTTGTAGTCTCAAGGTTTAATACGATAATATTTATTTCCATAAAAAAATGAAACAATATCAATAATTTGTTTTTTGTTGCATACCATCGATAATTTATCGAGAGTTTCGATATTCACCAGCATGATTATCGAAACTATCGATATTATTTTTTTATCACTATCGTCCAATCAAGTCAATTGAAACAAGGTAACAACTGGTGGCTGACTGGTCACTGATAATGTTTATAAGAAATGCACTGCCACTAGTCTGCCACCAGTTATACGATCTACTTTTACCTTGTTCAAATTGACTTTGGAAATATGGGGTGTCCCAATAGAAAGTGACCAATTTTAAATGCTTATAACTTATTTATGCATATAAGCCCTTGAAACAGGTCAGTTTCTATTGGGGCATATTGTACTATACCTACCTACTTTTTATTCCGAAAGAGCTACTTTGAACAAAACTAACCCAAACAGTTCAAACTAATTCGAACTGCTTCGAACGGTTCGAACTGTGCTCCGAGCAGCTCAAAACTTTTCTGAACAGTTCGAACTGTTTCGTCCGAACAGAGCTGCTTTGAACGGTTCGAACTGCTCCGAACAGTTTAAACTCTTCCGAACGGTTCAAACTACTCCGAACAGTTCAAACAGCTCAGAACTGCTAATTTTGGCAACTAATTTCGCGCACCGCAATATGGCGTCCAAACAAAAAGGCAATTTAGAAATATGGCGGGAAGCGCTATGCTGCCAGTTCTTAGTTTTATGGCATAGCGTGGCGGTGCTAGGCGCCATTTATTATTTAGTGTCTTTTTACCTCAGTGACAACGTGGAAACAATCGTTTTTCGCTTTTAACTGTGCGTTTTATGTTTGAGTTAGTTAGACTAGGTCCAAGCGGAGCAGATGGAACTGTTTGGAGCATTTCGAACTGTTTGGAGCAGTTCGAACTGTTAGGAATCGCTCTGTTCGGGACACCTTTGTCCGGAGCAGTTCGAAGTGTTCGGAGCAGATTGAAGTGTTGGGGTTACAACAGTCATGAGCGTTGAACTCTGCTTCGGCATTTTCAATGTCCTCCACGGTTGTATCTTTGTGAAGGACTGTGAATTTTTCTAAATTCAGATCAGCTCAATAGAAATAAAGAAAATTTTGTCGGGCATGCAATTTTTTTTTAATTTGGCGCTAAACTAGCTTCTTATCATAATAAATAACGGTAAGTACCAAATTTCAGCTAAATTGGGTAAAAGATATTATTCAAAAAAATTGCAAAAAAAGATTTTTTTTTTTTAAACTAACACTCGAAGTTACTGACCGAGGTAAGGACACACGAAACACCTTGTATAATTTATACAAGGTGTTTCAGCAGTATTCAGTCTCCTCTTCTAGCTGAAAGAGATATACATATTTCAAAATCTAAATATTTTGGAAATATGGAAATTACGGAAAGCCCTATAATACTCAATCAGCCCTATTCACGTGTGTCCTTGGATATTGGTTATTGCCTTGGTTATTGGAAAACTGTAAAAACATGGTGGATTGTTATTCAGGTGCTCCTTAGTTGTCGGATTGAATATTGGTTATTGAATGACATATTGGTTATTGAAATTGACATCGAATTTCTTATTCAGGTGTATCATATTTTCCAATAACAGTTTTCAGTGTTTCATATTTTGTAAGCAGGTGGTTCAGGCACCGGCTTATCAGATTGGATATTGGAAATCTATTGGTTTTTGTGTTATGTTTACAATTTAGAAGTGACTGTGGTAATTTTATTTTCAATTATGGATAATTTTCCGTTGTTAATTGCAGCATTAGAAGAAGAAAATCGAAGGTAAGGAAGCTCTTTATTCCTGGTGAGTGGTATGAGCTATAAAAAAATCGTATATTAGAAAATCAACAAGGAGAGTGCCTTGGATAACTATGATCGTATTTATACTTTTAGACTTGAACACAATCAGAGAAAGAAGAACCTTCGGGAAACAAGCAACCCTCTGGATTTGCCAGAAAATATTTTTAAAAATATCTACAGGTTTTCAAAAAATACTGCAAGATATCTAATTGAGGAAATTGGGCAATTTCTTCCAGATGCAGAACGTCCGCATGGCATCCCAAAATCTCTAATTATTTTAAGTGCATTGCATTTTTATGCTCAGGGCACTTATCAAAAGTCCACAGGACAAGATGTCAATTGCCCTATGAGCCAAGCGTCTGTCAGTAGAAGTCTTGACTTGGTAACTGACATCCTAAACAATCATTTTGGCCACAAAATTCACTTTCCTACCACAGATCAAGAAAAAAATGAAGAAAAGCTTAAATTTGCTCAAAATTTGGATGGGTTTCCAGGTGAGTAGAATACTAATGATGATGATAACTGCTGTTGGTAAACGATTTTTATGAATAATCTCTGTAGAAGCATGTTAAAAAAACTTTCCAGCTGCCTGTTTGTGTCCTTGCAAAAAGTGTTTTCACCTGTTTCTCCATTCACTCTCGAACAAAAAATTACCACTAGTCACTAGTAAATGGAGGAGGCATTCAAAGTGGGGCTTAGGATCAAAGTCAAACATTTTGAATACCTACCTACACTTTTTATTTCTGAAAATGATTTTGGAATAATGAAATTCCATTTTTCCTTTTATCTAATGATTGACATTCTCATTCCAGGTATCATTGGGATAATTGATGGTACCCACATAAAAATTCAAGCTCCTCCAGCTGAAGATGAAGTTTTTCCTGGAATTCTATTTTATAATAGAAAGGGCTTCTATAGTTTAAATGTACAATTAATATGTGGTGCAGATTACAAAATTTCAGCAATCAATGCAAGGTACCCAGGGAGTGTGCATGACTCAGCTGTATGGAGCACAAGTTTACCTAGAATGCATTTGATGCAAAACTTTTTGGATGGTGACAGATCCTCTTGGCTTCTTGGAGATAGTGGTTATCCACTAGAGCCGTGGTTAGTTACACCAATAGTGGGAAACAATTTGAATGAGGGACAAAGAAGATTCAATACCAATTTTAAAACAATAAGAAACCTTATTGAAAGGGTTATTGGGATACTAAAATCAAGATTTAGGTGTTGTTTTGGTCATAGGGCACTTCACTATAGCCCAGTAAAAAGTGCAAAGTTGGTAAATGCCTGTGCCATTCTTCACAACATATTGATTGAAAGAAGAGATTTCATTGATGATATGGATGAACCTAATGGAGATCAGATGGAGCATGATGATCCAATTATTGACATAGATAATTTAGATTTAGGTCAAAATTATCGCAATGAAGGACAAATAATTAGAGATAGAATTATTCGAGATTATTTTTACAATATGTAGTACCTATAATATAGATAGCATAGAATACAGTTTTTTTCCACATACCCAATAGGCTTGCTAATAGGGCACTGACGATTTTTATCTGTAAAATATTACTACCTATAGGTAACCTTATAATAATTCAGTAGGTACCTAAGTAAATTTTTATTTTATTCACTAAAGTCTTTTATTCCTTCCTAGTTTTTAGATCGCTTGGCAACTGAATTCATGGAGCATAAAAAATCAGGATCTTCAGGTACTTTTTTATTTTTATTTAAAAATAATACATACTTAATACCATAGACTTTAATACTAAAAACTGAACTTACTGTCTAACAATAATTTTAGTATTCTTTTCATTGCATATGCCAGCTTCCAAACTGATTCAACAAGTAATTTTAATTTTTTTTTTACCATTTTTACATTATATTTTAAGGAAGAAAGAATTTTTTTTTGTAATTTTGTTTCTCTAATTTTAGACTTCTTGATTTGGTATACTACGGTTTTCTTTGGAGTTCTCTTTTTTTTAATAACGTTTCTTGATGGATTCTGAAACACATAGATATTTAAAAGTGGAGAGTAGACTTTCGAAGCATTTCTTGAAAAAATACATACCGGATTTTTAAATCCTAATTCAGGTACTAACATGCCATGAATGCACAGTATACCTATAATACACAAAAGCTTTTCCTCCAAAACAGTTAATATTTTGGGTGTGGGGAATCCACCTCCTGTGAGGTGTTGACTAACGTAAATCGCTCTTGCTTTATGTTTTACAGCTCTTTGCCAATTTGAAAATGCCTGAAAATTACTGAAATTAGTAACATGGTTTGGATTGGTTTATTTTATAATGTTAACTTGACAATAACTTATCATACCTCTTGCCACTCACGTAAATTTTTTTTAGAGCCGCTAGGTACTGCATTCAGATGTTCACATAGTTGACTTAAATTCTTTTCTTTTTTCCCCAAATAATCTATATACATCTCATATTGTTCATAGTTCATTTTTGAAGTCCCTAAAAGTAATTAATTTTAAAATGCATAACTAAACTGACTATGTTTTCCAAAAGTAATTGTGTTAAGAAACATCCAAAAAATTGTTTTTGTGAACATAGAGAATATAGTTCTAGTTACCTATATGAAATAAAATATTTAACACGTACCAAATTTATTAATGTGTCATAAAAACACAAAATAATAATGATAACAGAATATACCTAATAATACAACATAAAAAAAAAATTCTAAAAATTAACAACAAAAAAAAACGAAAAAATAAATTCTTTGGGTCTCTAGGATTATAAATACTACAATGGTTAATAATAAATTATTAATTAATAATTATCCTCGTCTTCTACTTCCTCAGCATTTTGTTCATCTACATATTCTATTGTTTGGTTGGAAGCTTCGACAATGTCACAATAACGATTGATAGCTTTGGCTACTTCTAATATTGCTAAGCTAATTCCCTCCAATTTCTCACAGGTCTCATTTGTGGCTGCTTCATATGTGTCACAAAGCACATCCCCTGTACGTTTTTTCTTTGGCTCTATAATTTAAAACAAAAGGTCCAGAAGGTCTGCTCTGTAAGGTCTGTAACATATATATACAGAAAAAAAACACCAATAAAAAATTGAATGCAACCTAATTTTTGGCAACGTTGAACTCAGAAAGGAATATAAACAGGTTTTTAACCGATAATAAAAAAAAATGGCCCTTACTTGTCTTTGGGATGTTCTCCTTGTGAACATTTTTTGGCTCACTGTTACTAGATGAAGCTTCATCCTTGGCTTCATCACTTGAATGTCCAACAATATTATCTAAGCACTGTAAATAATATTTTAAGGGTGGTGCTCAGGATCACAAGTATAAGAAAAATATTGTTTTTTGTTTCGCATACCTTGACTTTAGAAGGGCCACTCTGAATTTTTTCCTTCTTGGGCAACTTATCTTCTGTTTCAGTTGTTTCAGTTCCTAGTTCTCTTACATCCAAACCACTGACAGCACCCCGACCTGTTATTGTAAGAATTTCTTCTTCCAGCTCTGAGAGTTGTTTGTTCTCCCTTGCCTTTTTCCTTGAAGCACTTTTCCATTCAGTGAAGACCTAGGATGAACAATAATGTTTTTTTATATTGATGATGAACTATAAATAAATGTTTTCTTAGTTTTTTTTTAGATTTTGTTGTAAAGAGTAGATACACGATACACTTATATCTGCAAGTCAGTGGTACTTTTGTATTTTGTCATTTTTAGCAGCAAAAACATCAAGCAAGCCTAAGATTATTGTGTTTTAAATAGGTCCAAAATAAATTACATTTGTTTGAAGGACACAAATTTCAATATTTATTGTTATTAATTAAAAAGTTGATTACTTACCTTTTTCCAGGAAGCTGTTTCCCTAATGGGTCCGTCCCCACAGGAGTTGAGGACTTTGCTCAATTCATCCCACAACACCTCCAGATCTTTGGGATTGCCGGATGGTTGCAATTTTCCCGTAATTAAAACTGGATTTTCTTTTACGAACTTTATGTAAAGTCCAAACTGTTTTTTCGATGTTCGTTTTTTCTCCATCATCAAATCAGACAGTAAAATAAATAAATAAACTCAACTCATAAACAACTAACTTTGTAAATAAACAACAAAGTGAAAAGTGAGGTTACATTTTAGAGGTTTTTGACAATTTTACAGTGTTGCCGCGTTTACTTATTCAATTAAATAACAGTTTTCCAATTTCCAACAATCCCGTTTTCAAGGGGTACACGTGAATAAGAAATGTATTCAATATTGAGATGTCTCAATATCCAATATTGGAAAATTTCAATAAACAAGCGGACACGTGAATAAGGCTGAATACCGCCATTGTTTTTATATTTATAGCAATAATAAATATTATTAATAATTTTAATTCCGAATCCAAACGTCGCGTCGAATTGCGAATCGATACAATCCGTTGAGAATAGGCAAGCATGCGCACTTTGGGGCAAAATCGATTCGCATCGGCTACGGCGGAATATATAGAGCTTGGTGGTAGCCCCGAAACAATTTATATGCGACGTTGCCATTTTTGGCATTTTCATGTTTGGACTGGAATCAGCGCCACGCCACGCCACCACAGTTGTTTATTATTATTATCCCGGCCCGGCCTTTTGAGTGGACACAGAATATAATAGCCGCTATCCAGCTGTGTGCTTCAAGCACGGTGCACCACAGTGTTCTGTGTTTGAAACGCAAATATTAGCAGCTCTCGAAGCGGAGTACGGATGGAACACGAACACGCGTTTGAACATTATCAGTGACCAGTCAGCCACCAGTGTTACCTTGTTCCTTGTTCCAATTGACTTGATTTGACGATAGTGATAAAAACCTTGAGACTACAAACTACGTAAAACCAAAAACAAACAAGAACTTAAATTGGTAACTTCAAATAAATAACCTATAGCTCTGTTCCAACCAATGAACTATAACCAAAAACTGGAATGCGCACACATATCGACGAAAGTGTAGCTTAGTGCCGCTGCTGCGGAGGGGATGCCTTGCTTTGTCGCACTCTTTACGTTAAATGGCGGAAATTGCTTTCAACACGTATTCCAATTTATAAAACCTGTGTAGGTGAATATAACAAAACTTTTCAAAACGTAATATGTCAGCGAGCAACAGGAAAGAACAACATTCCCCCTTGTTGCATCAGTCTTTGATGGCTTTATTTTTCTAGCGGATATGTCAATAGTTGTATTCCTTTCACACCTAGGAGGAGCTCCGGAACAGCTCCGGGGCGTCACGCGCTTATTCCTTTCGAAAAGTGTTTGTTGCGCCACGCATCTGTTCCCTGCAAATCGGGGGCGACTGAACACCGGAGCGAGTAGCTCGAGTGTTTCAAACTCTTGAAAGGAATACAACTAATGTGTACGCATTCCAGTTTTTGAATATAGTTCATTGGTTTCAACCGACATGAGAACCATTCTAGAACGGTTATTTCCAATCGATCAATTCATTTGTCAAGTAGGTTGAACGTTCAACTTATTGAAAAATAGGAGGGGCAACTGGAAATTACTGCTTCTGGAACGGTTCGCATGACGGTTGAAACAGAGCGATTTTTATCAAACTGAACTAATAAGTCGCCGCTCCGAGAGTCTGTCGTTTGTCTCTGTCTAATTTCTATTGTGGATTACACCGGTGCCGTGGTGCAGTCAATCCTATGCACGCCAAACCCTGACCTAACCTATTTTATATTCAAAATTAGAGCAGTGAACTCTATAAATACTTCCTATTCAATTTAAATTCGTATTAGTTCATTGAATTTGATTATCCTGCGACTATCGATAGTTGCACTTTGCACTATCGATATTTTCGATTGTTCGATATTTTTTGAAGTATCGATACTATCGTATCCCGACCCCTGTATTAATTAGGGGATAATTTCTATATTTAAATTTTGGGTTGATTGAAAAATGAACGTGCTAGGCTATAGCGTATCGCTGGCTACTAAACCACGGTTCTATAACCGTTCTCATGACAATTCCCTAGAAGATCTCCAAAGGTTGAAAACCTCCCACGCCCCCATTTATGGCCTAATTATCATGAAAGTATACCTACTTGTACCAGCATTCTTTTTGGTTATACTAGGCTGTGCAAACGCAAATAAAGCTGTGCCAGCATTAAAGCGACTTAAAAACGGGCAAGGAAGGGAATAGCGTTAACTTTCCCCACCCCTGCATAAATTAGGGAATAACTTCGGTTCGAAAACTCTGATGGATCTGAAAATGGTTGTGCTAGGTTGTGCTAGCTATTTACCAAGCTTCCATAACAGTTTTCATGGCCAACTCCCAAAAAATCCCAAACGTTATAACGTTAACTTGGCCCCCCCCCGCATTTGTGCCTTATTATTTTAAAACGAATAGTTGTGCTAGCATTTTTTTTTATTGTGCTAGCCTGTGCTAGCTCCAAAGAACCTGTGCTAGCTTTATGGCGCCCTGAAACAATGCGGGGGGGGCTAGCGTTAACCTGCCCCCCCCCCCCCCCGCACTAGCTAGGATATATTTTTGTTACTATGATTGTGCTAGCTCTACAACAGCTTGTGCTAGGTTGTGCTAGCTCTAACGATCGTGTGCTAGCGTTTTGAAGAAAAAAATCGATGCGGGGGGGGCCAGCTTAACGGACCCCTAGACAGAATGGCTACTGCACAAGAAAAAATGTGTTCAATTCTTGAAAATTCAAAATTTAATTTTAATTGAAATACGTACTTACCTATAATAACTGTTAACTGTGTTACTATTATTTAGGGCCCAATTATGGACTGATTGATAAACGTCTGGTTGTCACCTAGCAGGTACTTTCTATGCTCTGGATAATAGAAAGTACCTGCTAGGTAACAACCAAGCACTTACCAGTTGGTCCATAGTTGGGCCCTTAACGAAATGTATATTGTTTTTATGAATTTGTTTATTTTTTAGAATAATTTAATTTTTTTGTTATAAGAAAAGGTAGGTAGTGAAAATAAAATAAACCAACAAATTTCTGAGTTTTATTAGGCCTGTTCGCACAGAAATCACAAACCAGTCAGAGCGAATTTCATTGGTTGAAACTAGTTTTCTGACTGTTTCTGACTGTTTCCAACCAATGAAATTCGCTCTGACTGGTTTGTGATTGCTGTGCGAACAGGCCTATTATGGAATAATGTACCGGGTGTTTTTTTATCTTTGATATCATTTTGATCACCTGTAACTTTTTTGTATTTGAAGTTATCAAGGTAAATAAAAAAACAAAATGTAGGGTTAGTAGCCAAGTCTTTTTTTTCAAGTTACACATGAAACCAAAGACTGTCAATTTTTTGACATATTAGCCTACATTTTATTTTTTTGAATGGAACACCCTGTATATTATATGTGCGTTCGATGGAATATCTTAACATACTTCATATTTTAGTCCACTCTTTTTGTACAAATCGGCAAAAACATATGAAATTTTTATATGCACTCACCACTATCAAACATTCTCGTCCCAAATATTAGACCCCCGCCTAATAAGTTTCACTTCAAAAGTTTCATCTTTTTGCCGATTTGTCAAAAACGAGTGGACCAAAATATGAAGTGTGTTATATCATTGTAATCAGAATAAAACATTCTATCGAACACACGTATAATATACAGGGTGTTCAATTTAAAAAATATAATGTAGGCTTAATATGTCAAAAAATTGATAGTGTTTTGTTTTATGTGTAACTTGAAAAAAAACTTGGCTACTTACCCTACATTTTGTTTTCTTGTTTACCTTGATATCTTTAAAAACAAAAAAGTTACAGGTGATCAACATGATATCAAAGATAAAAAAACACCCGGTACATATGGGAAAAAAGTTCACACAAAAAATAAAACTTTTTCTTTATCCAAAAATGTATGTACAATAATTCTACTAAGAAAATTTAAGTAAGGATTGTACGGCAAATAAAAAAAATAGATTTAATTCTAAACATTAGGTGCATTGAAATATCTATGAACTAAATTGTTTCTGACTTGTCTTCCTACTTGAAGGTGTACATTTCCGATAGGCTCAATATTATTGTCATCGTCATCATCAACTTCTTCAAGAGGCTCATCAAAAGGAATTCCGGCATTTATACACATATTGTGTAAGACACAACAGGCGTTAGTGAGAGTTCCAGCTTGTTCTGGATTGTACCGCAACTCTCTCTCTCCTAAAAGGCATCGAAACCTTCCCTTGAGCACACCATTTGTTCTTTCAATATGGTTTCGTGCTAAGGCATGAGCTCTATTGTAGCGGTTTTCAGAGGAATTTGGAAGAGCTCCTTGGATTGGTGTCATAAGCCAAGGTTCTTGTGGGTATCCAGAATCTCCGAGAAACCATGTATTTCTTTCACCATTTTCATAATTCATCCGCATTTGAGTTTTAGCTTCGGAATACCTCCATATAAATGAGTCGTGGTTACTACCAGGGTATCTTGCATTTACATTGAGTATACTGAAGTCTATGTCACAAATCAACTGGACATTAAGGGAATGATATCCCTTTCTATTAAGATAGGCGTGTTCTTCATTCGATGGTGCTATTATCCTCACATGAGTGCAATCTATTGCCCCAATTACCCCAGGCATACCACAGTACGCAAAAAAATTTCTTTTGCTCATCTGTTTTTTATTTTCATCCGGAAATTTGATCCAATCATTAGCAAAACGTGTAACAATAAGCCTGGACACTTCTTTTACTGAACGGCTTACTATGGGCTGACTTACAGCAAGCAAATATTCTTGACCAACGCCCCGTTGGTAGTTTCCTGTTACAAAGAACCTTAAAGCTATGAGAATCCTTTGCTGGAATGGTACCCTTGTTCTTCTCACAGCATCATTCATAAATGGTTCAAGTTCTTGGAATAAAAATCTTACTAAGTCCTTATTCAAACGGAAAATATCAATAAATCTGTCATTTGAGAGACTAAATGGATCACTCCTATCACGAAGGAACCTACACTCATCACGAGTTAACCGCATTTGTACCCTTCTTTCAATTTCTTGAAACAATGCGATATTTACTGGCAACATTTTTTTTCAAATGAACGCTTAACACAGCAATAAACGTAAATAATAATTAGCAATTACAAATGATACAAAAATTAAAAGTTTGATTAGAAATACGACAATTTATTTATAGGTTAATTTTCGAAATTCATTCTTCTTCTTCTATTTTTGTAAACGTCACGATGGCTATTACAATGTTGCGACGTTGCCGTACTTTTCTTTCAGTTACGTCGAATGAAATCGCCAACTCTCGTAGTATTTCTCAATAGCATAGCGATAGCGAAGCGGGTAGTTACGAACTGCTTATAGAATAGTTTTTGTAATTGCTTTTATTTTGCTTAGTTTCGCTATCGCTTTCTGAAGTAATTTCGGCGAAAATTATAGAATTTACCCCCAGAACCTCTTCATTTCAGGTAAAATATTGAGAAGGGGAATCTTAGAAAGAAGGAATCGTCGAGAGGGTAAAAAGAAAGGGATGAGTGGTGAGCGGGGAGTCAAGCAGATAGGAACAGAGGTTGTTTTTCAATGTTTGTGTGTGTACACGGATTTTGGTAAGCCTTTGGCCGATATAAATAATTATTGCTGATATATACTGTGTATAACCTGATATTTATGAATCATAATATATTGCACGCTGGTGTAGAAACTCATGGAAATGTACTATGAGTACATTTATTGCACGCTGGTGTAGCAAGCCTCTATACGCTGGTATGGGCGCCATTCCTTCAGGTTGTGTCTTGTAAGATTGGGGGCCTTACTTGCGACTTGATTGACTCAAATAGGTATAGGGGTGTAGAGCAAACACCCCAATACCCAATTTGTTGGGATACTGATTGTTTAGCGGCAATTAAGTATCCGGGGAAGCCTTGACTTATTTCAGGGGGGCACTAGCTAGTCGTCGAAGAAAGAAGATACAAGTGAAGATTAATCCTGCTATTTTAATTATATTTTTAGCCAGGAATATTTAGTATTGGTATGCCAGAATGACCAAGAGGCAAGGGGCGGTAAAACCCCCCGGTGAGTAATTGCATTATTATTAGTTGATTATCAGATCAGTAATTCTTTCATTTTATTTCATATGGTTCCTGACAATATTTTCCGGCATTATCTTGACTGAGGAATGAATCTGCATTGCGAAAACCCACTAAAAAGTCCTCATTGAGAGCCCAAAAGGGTTAGTTTTACACATTTGAAATCGACGAAAAAATTAACTCACTAGCACAGCCTGAATCGCGAGCATTCCATCGAGGTCTGCAGGTGACGTCAAGATTTCGTTACACGACAACGATCCGCGACAGAGCTGAAATTCAAGTAATTGAAGCTTTTTGTCTTCTGATTATATAAGTATCTAAGTTTTTTATTTCAAATTTTATTTAGGGAATACCTATCTAAATTTCGGATTAGGCAATCCTATGCTAAATAGGAATAATTCTGCACACAAGGATTTTTTGATATTCAAATCAATGATTTCTATGAATATGACGCGAGATTTTCAAAATCGGTATTTTGATCATAACCAACTATATTAAATCGTAGGCTACACGCATACACCATTTCTGTACACTTCCGATCCAACTGTCGTGGGCTAGTTTTAATTATTGTGCTATCTGATGGCTTTTGTATTTTTCTTCTATGATATTCCAAAGATTCCAAAGAAGAAAGGTGGGTTTATACAAAAATTTAATTTAATTTTGACCTAAAGTGTGTGTTTTTTTTTAAGATAAAAGTCAAAATGACATTAGGTTGGCAATACACTGTAAAATTGTCAATGCTTAATTTTTTTTATGTAGAGAAGGCTTGTGTTGCCAACATAGTTACTAAATTTTTGACTTGGGGAATTATCTTTAAAAAAAAAACAGACTTTAATTTAATTTTTTTTTTTTTTTTTTCATTTCCTGACGTTTAATATGTATAGAAATTTAATTTGACTGAAGATCTAAGGCGATTTCGCCCCAGATTTTCATTTGCTGTTTGGTAGGGGAATGGTTAACCAATTGGTACGTGAGTGACGTAGCTCAACAATCTCATCCGAATTCAGTGGATAGGGCGTTTGGTACATTTTGACTTTGACATGCTTATTTGGACATAAGAGAAAAAAAACAGAAAGCTACCAAACCTCTACTACCCAGTCAAACCGCGGTATAGCATCTGACAGACCAAAGGGCCTACCAAAGTTGTTGTGACAGCATCAGTCACCCATCCGAAATTGAATGGTACCTGTTTGACAGACAAATGGGGTACCAAACTGAGGCGAAATCGCCTTTAAATTGTTGACCAATGAAATTTAAAAGTCACTTGTCCGTGTCATGCTGTCAAACTATCATTGTCAATTTCAATTTAAAATTTGCGGTTATCTTTTACAATGTTAATATTTTAAGTATTCACTTTTTCTTCATTATTGTAAATTCGTTTGTATTTAATGCACCAATAATTACCTGAAATTTGAATCCTGTGTTTTGTGTTGAAAATTGTGTACAGGTCAGGCCCTATTGAAAATATGGAAATGGATGATTGTTTAATAATTGAACAAGTGTCTAGGTTCCCAACTTTATTTAACAAATCTGACACTGGATACAAAAGCAAGTTATTGAAAGAAAATGCGTGGATAACAATAGGGACGCTGCTGGAGCATAAACGTAAGTTGTTGCCGAGGTTGTTGCTTTTTCGAATTGTGCTATCCAGATAGTTTTATTGGATTCTTCTATTTTAGATGAACTGTGCGAAACGAGATGGTTAGTTTTAAAGGCCAGATATGTCAAAGTTTTAAGGGAAATTAAAGCAATAGAAACTTTCATCGTCTGCATGACGCATGTGCGAGACTGTCAAAAGCGACGTCTGTCAATAGACCTACATTATAGGCATAATGAGCTACCCTTTTGTCCAGAGTCCTTCGCTCCAAAAGGTTCTAAAATCAAAAAACTTCTTCCAAATTTCAATCGTGAAGAAAAATATTGTATTCATCTTCAAAATTTGCAGCAAGCTTTACAACATGGCATTAAATTAGAAAAAATTCATCGCGTTCTCACTTTCACTCAATCTCCCTGGCTCAAAATTTACATTGACCTAAACACAGCGAAACGGAATGCTGCTTCCAATAAATTTGAAAAAGATTTTTTCAAACTTATGAATAATGCTGTGTTTGGGAAAACCATGGAAAACGTGAAAAAAAGGGTAGATATCAAGCTAATTACTCATTGGGAAAATATTGATAGGAAACTGGGGGCCGAAGCACAGATTTCGAAGCCATATTTCAAAGACGTCACTATTTTTGGTGAAAATTTGGTTGGTATTCATATGGCTAAACAGAAAGTCAAATATGATAAACCGATATACGTAGGATTTGCAATCTTAGATATATCCAAAATAATCATGTATGATTTTCTGTATAGCTATATCAAGCGTAAATATGGTGATAAAACGTCCTTACTCTACACAGACACTCACTTATTTTAAATGTAGAAACACCAAAGTAGTACAGCAACAGGGGTATGACTACCAAAATCCGACCATAACCTCAATCTTTCATTCTTGACACGTGATGGATGCGCCGCCGTTGACACGAAGGTGGATGCGTCGTCGGCGCCATCTTGTCAAACATCATGGCGCCATCTGTTGTGAGTGTGGTGAATTCTTGCAATTGATCGACAGGAATGGTTCGGGCAATTACAGGTTCCTGTAATATGGAGTTTGCGTGGAAGGGATTGTTCCGAGTCGTTTCGAAATCGCTACGTATAGTTAATTATGGTTCGGGGAATTACAGGTTTCTGTAATATAGAGTTTGCGTGGAAGGGATTGTTCCGAGTCGTTTCGAAATCGCTACGTATATGTAATTATGGTTCGGGGAATTACAGGTTCCTGTAATATGGAGTGAGCGTGGAAGGGATTGTTCCGAGTCGTTTCGAAATCGCTACGTATATTTAATTATGGTTCGGGTTCTGTGATGACGTCATAGCGACCTGGGTCACGTATATGGCGCCATCTAGTGTACATAGTGCAAAGTTCGATTCATGGTTCGGGTTCTGTGATGACGTTATAGCGACCTGGGTCACGTCAATGTGTGTCGGTGGCGCCATCTAGCGTACGTAGTGCGACGTGTCCTATTACAGAATGCCGTAGTGGTAAATAAAGAAAATTCGTGAAACTCAAGGTTACAGACCATCGAGTCGACGCTTAATGTCGGAGCGTTATAAACAAAGGTATCATATTTCACAGTTTATTTTACTGATAAGCATTTCCGTTCTAGCGAAAATAACAAGCTGGGACTTGCATCTAATATTTTGTTGATGAAAAAAAGGATATTTTCACTGCAGATTAACTATGGGAAATTTAATGAATTAAATGAGTCACACTTGTTTTTTAAAATTAAAACCTATTTATTTATTAAACCATAGGGTACATTGACTTTTTCCAATATGGTACGTTAAATTCAATAATAATATTACGCAGCAAATGGCAATAAATATGACTACATTTTAAGTGGATTTTGGTGCGATGTCGTTGTCTGATAGAGTCTTATGGGAATTATTGTATGTTTCTTCTTGCTGTTGTGGTTCTCTGATGAGAGTTCTCCATTCGGTATCTCCAACAGTTTCATCATGAAAATGCAGCCTCACCTTGTAACGCAGGTACGCCAATGACGTCGACGACGGTATACGAGTCGTGAAAACAGCTAAATGGCCCTTATCTATTACTTCATAATGCATTTCTGTCCACGATGTTGTATTATTAGGTGCGGAAAAGTCCAGCATTATTGACATTTTGTGGACATTGTACGGTCTGTGTACATAGAAACTATTTTGCACAAGGGCAACCAAGAGAACATAGTACGATTGACTTGACACCATCATGGTTAGTAATTGAATGATAAGATTCATTTCCACATCCTTAATAAATTGGCGCAATGGTTAATATAATGCAAACGATTTTTTTCACCAAGAAAACTTTTATTTTAATAGAAACAGCATACAAATTAGTCAACTTCATCGTAACCTATATATTTTGCAATAATATCATCACACATGTATTTAGCGCCATACTGTTTTAATTGCTGATGTAGTCCATACTGATTCATAAGCACACATAGGTCCTCCAAGGAGATGGAATTAGCCAGATAAAGATTACAAGACTTGACACCATTTTCATATTTTTCCACATCTTGCGTGGAAAACCAACCATTAGTGTCGGGTTCTTGCTCAAGTGCTTGAAGTAAAAAGTACATGTCTGTTTCTAAACTAGTACGTAGCAAATAGACAGCTTGTCTTATACAGGAAGATTGATGATGGCAGCAGGCATCACCACGACGACCAGTAATACTACAACCGGACATTTTGACTCTTCAAAGGTTGCTATTGTAATGTGAAAAATAAAAAGCAAGCATGTTTTTTATAGTCATTTATTAATACTAATACTAATTGGATTGGAGGGTGGTACAACACGCGTCCAGCTTATCTAAATCCCTGACAATTTTGTCTAGGTTCATAGTAGAAAGTTCTAGAAAGTAGCAGCTACGTTCACATTTGTTCAAGTTACACATGCTGATAATTGATTGCAAAAGATGGCTGCCGTTTTTGACATTGTGAGTTACATTCAAATATTGTAGGCAATCGTCATAGTATACAACGAAATTCAAATCCTTGACTAATTCTAATCTATAATTTATGAGAGGACAAACAGTTAAAATTTGTTTGATATCGTCCAAGCAAAAACACAATGCACAATTATTCGACGTAAGAGTTAGAGCTTGTTCACCGAAAAACGATTCGACATACAGAGTGAAATTCTCGGATAACGCCTGTTGTTGGCCAGGCACAGCAGAGTCTTTGACGCCAGCAGCAGCAGTTGCATTCACCATCTTGGACACCTTTTCCAGGAATTCATACCAGTCGAAATCGGCTAGAGTTATGCAAGTTTGATCTTCGGGCAAGTTTAGCATGGAGTTTACTATTTTGACTGCTGGCAGCATTCTTCGAGCGACGCTTAGGCCCACAATCAACTTGAAATTGTTCACCTGGTAGCTAACTTCGTTGAGTAAACGTTTCTCTTGAGCAATTTCCATTCGACTTTTCAAAATCATACTGTCCAAATATTCCCAATAATTTGACGAACACTGCGAATCGTCGCTGTCTTCGGCACTGATATCTGCGTACATTGTGTGATTCGATTCACAGGACATTTCACGATGACACCGTGACTACGTTCAAATACTGAGACACAAATGTGGTACTTTGAGGTTTATAATAACTTTTACGGCCCCCCACCACCACCACTCCGTCGAACATGTCTTAGACCAATCACATGCGAGTATTAAATGGCATCTTTATTCATGTCAATCCAGCTGTTGTGTGATTTATCAAAGCCAAACCACTTTACAAGCATTTTGTTTCCCTTTTTTCGTAGCACTTGCTGCACGAGAAATACGTCTGGCTGTTTTGTTTTCTGCAGCTCTTCCTCGTAAAATCCACCGCTTATCGGCTGACCTTGCAAGTCTTCCAACAGATACGTCGTTGGATTCGTGATATGAACTTTAGCTATTTTAAAGAGCTCTGTAGTCCAGTTTGGTGTATAGCCTTTTTGGAAAACATGTTTATGCTTGCTTATACGAACAATGTCACCAACTTTGAACTTTTGCTTACCGACAACTTTGATATGACTATAAACAGTATCAAGTATCGCCTTTTCATTCTTTTTATTCACGTTACTCGGCTTCATATGTATCGTACGATGTTTGCTATCATTATAGGCATCAGTTATAGGCCGTAATAAATCCAACCATTTATGATTCCCATTCAATGTAAATTGCTTGAACAGCTTTTCTTTAATGGTTCGAATCACTCTCTCGGCGATCGATGCTTTCAAAGGACTAAACGAACTATAATGATGTATTCCATATTTCTTCATTAGACTTGCAAATTGAGCATTGTAATACTCCTTTCCATTATCAGAGATAATTTTCTTTGGAATTCTTCCAGATGTTTTGAGTATCTCTGCCATAGCGTTGGCAACATCTGGTGCAGATTTCGATTTAATGGCACGCGTCCAAAGGTACTTGGAAAAACAGTCGATTACAACCAATATGTATTTGAATCCATTGTTTTCTCCGGCATATTGATCAAGTTGTGCCAGATCAGTGGCAAAAGTATCGTCGAGGCCATATTGTATAAATCTTCTACGTTTGAAGTTTTTACGAGCCGGTCGATGAAGCTCCTTAACCACTTGTTCTCTAGACATTTCACAAAGACAACTAAACATATATGTATGGGAGTACGTATATTTATAATAACTACTACAAAATATTGGCTGCATGTTTAATTTGATCAATTCGATGGTTGATGGTTGCTTCAAATTGTTCCATTTTCTGGAAACGTTCCTCGCACGTCATGGCCAGCTGACTCATCTTTTCTCCAGTCTCTCTTGCTAGATCACCAAGGCTACGAAGGTCATCGTGGACGTTTCTGTTCAAGATTTGATCCAATTCCTGAATGCGGATCATACTGCTTTTAACTTGATCGCTGATGTTATCCACTGCTTCTCCAAGGGCGCCAAGTGCTTCATTTGCGATGAGCACCTTATTGTATAGACTGCTAGTTGCCAAGTCTACATACTTTTTAGTGGATGCATCATTGTCGTCACTAGGCATTCCAATATTGCAGAGCCTATGATTTTCAACATTATAATCGCCATCGGTAGTGGTCGGCAAAGCTGATGCCTGAGCACGAATAATTTGACGACAACGTGACGAAGAAGAAGAAGACAGGGAATGTCCAAACTTATTCATGGCTAACACACTATTGACTGATAGATGAAAGCTGTAGACTATTTTATTATTATTAGTAGATTAGTCTCGGATAACGCCTAGCTCTCGCAACTCTTCCAAAATACTCATTATTTCATTCGTGTGATTTCCATTGCCAGCCTCTTGAGACGCATCCAATATAATCAACCTATCAATCAGTTCGTTTACGTCATCGTAATACACATACTGTTTGGGTTTTTCATTGTACTGCATCATTAAAGACGACGGTGATGACGATGCCGGTAATCCGGATCCCGTCAATGATTTTCTATGAGATGATTGCTTTGCTGTTGGTGGTGGAGGTGTATATGGCTTTATAAATTGTTGATATTTTCTCGAATTGGTCCCCTTTATCTGACCTGTCGGTTTATATTCTCTTCTATGTGCATTGGTGCGGAATAAGATTTCATTGAATTGTTCGTTGTCTTTTTCCGTATTCAGTCGAGGATGTTTGAGAAATAGCAAGTCGTATAGACCGCGACTCTTGGGATAAGTTACGTTTCCAACATTAATATCGCCATTTGGTAGAAAATCAACTCTTTCTGTGCCCATGGTCCAAAAGCCGGCTTCCGAGCTATATTTCAATCCATAGGTCGAATCCGTTTCATTAGAACCAGCCAAGTATTTAAGAATATACTCTTGAGCTATCTCTGGATATTGTTTTATAAATTCTATATAACTCGAAGTCTGGTTTCCAATTATTGATTGTTGTAAATCGTCGTCGTCGTCGTTTTCTATTGGCTTCTCAACAAACAACACGTCATCCTCATTTTTTGCTGGCTTCTTAGATTTTTCCACAAGTTTATTTAGAGGAGCGGTTATGGGGTTCAAAAGTCTATCCAATGCTTCATCTTTGTTACTTTTCTCCAGCTTCAGAGAAAAATATTTCTTCCGTATGTTTCTTGCAACAGTATTAATTCGTTTCTTGACATCTCTGTCAGCTTTACTCAAAACAGGCGGAGTCATTGCAACAACTCTACTACAGGTCTTGATACAGGTCAGTCTACACAGACAGCTTTTCGAGACAGGTCAGTCTACACAGACAGCTTTTACGAGACAGGTCAGTCTACGCAGACAGCTTTTCAGGACAGGTCAGTCTACACAGACAGCTTTTCGGGACAGGTCAGTCTACACAGACAGCTTCTTTTAGGACAGGTCAGTCTACACAGACAGCTTTTTCGAGACAGGTCAGTCTACACAGACAGCTTCTTTTATGACAGGTCAGTCTACACAGACAGCTTTTCGAGACAGGTCAATCTACAGAGACAACTACTTTTAGGACAGGTCTCTCTACACAGACAGCTTTTTCGAGACAGGTCTGGCTACACAGACAGCTTTTCGGGACAGATCTGTATGCGATAACGTCTTTAGTAACACTGAAGCAGGTGTAATCACTTAGGGAATTATAAAGGTATCAAACTGGCTCCTGTAGCGTCCTTTGCACATATCGCAATCCTTGACAATAACCAGAAATCCATATTTCTCTTTCCAGCACTCTGAACAGAGCATTTTGAATTTTTCCAGCGACATATCTGTATTCACGTGATCATCGTAGACATGTTTCAGATTCATATCGTCTTGCTTGAATAAAATCAACACGTTTGCGTTATCTCGCACCAATTGTTTGGGCACTTTGGAATACGTTTGACACAGGTAGAATGAATCGACTGCATTATGTCGACCCATGCAAAAGTAGTTTCGTATCTTGTCCTGTTTCTCGCAAGCCACATCGTCGAATATAAATACAGAATCTGGTTTCGTATTTTCCGGATCCAACACCATTTCATTATCACTGAAAGCCTGAAAGGTTACACCTGGAACATTTTTCAGCACTTGCTCGAGGAACTTGTATTTCTCCTGATATAGTGACTTTGAATAAACGTAGACATTCTCGAATCTGAGTCCGTTCGGGTCGGTTAGCAGACTCAGCATCACATTGGTTTTCCCCGAATTACTAGGACCACAAATAATTGCTCTAATCGTAATTGGCAAAAGCTCACTATGTCTATTCCTCTGCTCACTCATTCCTTTTTCAGGCAAATCGAAATTAAAATCAACTCTGATGGTGAGTTTCTGTTTTTCTGAACGCATCTTGTATAAAACAGTGTTTACTTGACCACTGCCTCAGTAGCAATGGAGACACTGAAGGGTAAAGGTCTCTTAAATAGTGGTATCAACAAGCTACCGTTCGAGCTCCATCTGCCAGGCTATTCCTATTGTGGACCTGGTACGAAACTTGCTGAACGTTTAGCCCGAGGTGATCAGCCGAAAAACAAGTTGGACGCAGCTTGCCGAGAACACGACATTGCATACTCTGAAAACAGGGAGGATTTACATAAAAGACATCAAGCCGATAAGGTGTTGGAGAACAGGGCTTGGGAACGAGTTAAAGCCAAAGATTCTAGTTTCGGTGAGAAGAGTGCAGCTTGGCTGGTGACAAACGTGATGAAAGCCAAACGTAAACTCGGTATGGGCATGCGTCGACGACAACAAACTAAACCGTTCAAATCGTGCATCTTGAACAAAATTAAAAAACATGTAAAACAGTATGGCAATGTAGGAGGCGGTCCAGGAGGAGAAATACCAACAAAGGAAAACATAAAATTGGCACTGAAAGCTGCCCGCATGACAATCAAGCAAATTGGTGGCCGAAAAAAAGTGAAATTACCTCGAGTTATCAAAGTGCCCAAAGTTGGAGGAGTTTTACCTTTAATTCCCATATTTGCTGGTCTCAGTGCGATGGGTGCATTGAGCGGAGGGGCAGCGGGGATTGCGAAAGCCGTTAATGATGCCCGAGCAGCAGCCGACAAGCTCAAAGAATCTCAAAGACATAATCGGACCATGGAAGCCATTGCCTTGGGTAGGAAGGGGAGCGGTTTATATCTGGCTAAACATAAGACCGGACATGGATTGTTTTTGAAAAAGATGCCAAAAAACTACCAGTGAAGCTACCCAAACGAGCGCTAAGCGATAAAGACATTAGATATCTGACATCCAAATTGAAAATAGCCAATTTCCGTGGAGTGTTTATGCGTGATACATTGCCGTCTAGACCGAGAAAAATCGAATGTGGCGTGATTAATTTGGACACAATCAGCGGATCTGGAACACATTGGGTAGCTTACAAGAAACGCGGAAACCTGGTTGAATATTTCGACAGTTTTGGCAACTTGAATCCGCCGAAAGAAGTTGTTCGCTATTTTAGGAATTGTGAAATTTTCTACAATCACGATCAGTATCAAACGTTCAATGCATACAATTGTGGACATTTAGCATTAAGTTTTTTATTCAATAATTGATGATAATAAAATAATTATAAAATCAAGTGTGTGTTTTGTAGAAGCATTAGTCATGTCTAAGACGTTCACGTTGAAAGGTCGCTCCAGTTGTTTAACTGTTGACATTAATCCACCAATAGAATTAGACTCTAGATACAGTTATTCGCTAGCCCTAATTTCCTTGAGTACCTGGAATTCTATTCCAAACATCGAGTCTGGACGAAACAAGTTTTACTACTACTACGCGAGTGGCAAAGACGACGAGCAGGAGCGAGTAATCGAAATTCCAACAGGGTCGTACGAAATTGCCGATATCGAAAGCTACCTTCAAAAGCAATTGGCTGCGAATAGTGGTGGTGGTGGTGCTGCTACTAGTGGTGATAATTTACTGTCTTTAAAACCGAACAATAACACTTTAAAGTGCGAGCTCAAGAGTGTTTACGATATAGACTTTGAGCCCCAAGATAGTATCGGACAATTGCTGGGCTTCTCACCACTCATCCTAGATGCAAACACGCTACACGAATCCGATATTCCAGTTGAGATTATACAAGTGACTACTATACGAATTGAGTGCAACATTATCTCAGGATCCTATTATACAAACAATCCTTCACATACATTATACGAATTCACGCCGGCCGTTGATCCAGGATATAGTATAATTATTGAGCCGAGAAATCTGATTTATCTTCCGGTGAATAGAACCAGCATCGATAACATCACCATAAGTATTTTGGATCAGGAAGCAAGACCTGTCAATTTTAGAGGCGAAGAAATCGTTGTAAAATTGGAACTCAAGAAACATGGTTTTAGTTTTTAATCAGCAGCAGCAATGACATATAAGTAGTGGATACGTTCAGTCCTCTCCAGTCTGTAGTCAGACACCGACGAAACATCAGCAGCAGCAGCAGCAGGCACTCACACGCAAGAGTCTGATTTATTTACACTCTTTATCGCACAAATATGGTTTTCGTATCGGAAAAACTTCAAATATTTCACCCGGTCAACGTGGATGAATCCATTTTTCGAGAAGAATGGCATACATATCATCCATTCACAAAATCATTCAACTACAGTGATGTGATTGAGATAGTTATCAACCAGCAAGATGTCTTTATGGACATTAGTCAAGCTGAGCTTTACATTGAAGCCAACTTTAAGGAGGACAATACAGTGGCAGGTGCTGGTGGTGGGACGACAGGAACATGTTCGTTAACAAATAATGTGGGAGCCTTTCTGTTCGAGACCATAACTTATGAATTGAACGGAAGAGAAATTGAGAAAGTTCGAGATCCTGGACTGACAAGCACAATAAAAAGTTTGCTATGCTTTAATGAACACGAAAGCAAAGCACTAGACGTCGCAGGATGGGGTACGCCGCTCAAAACCCTGAATGAAACAACAAAAGACTTTAATTTGCTAATACCGTTAAATTTTCTACTGGGTGTTTTCGCCGATTGCACTAGTGCAGTTATGGGAAAACAGAAACTGAAACTTGTTCGAGCTAGAAATGATGACAATTGCTACGTAAACTCTACAGGCGATAAAAAGGCTACTATATCAATATCGACGATTGAGTTGCGAGTTAAACATATTTATCCCAACAATGTCCTAAAACTACAATTGTTGGAGGAAATTTCCCGAAATAAACCAATCTTTTTCGGGTTCCGTGATTGGGAAATTCACGAATTGCCCACAATGAGAAACACAAAGAAAGATGTTTGGACTGTGAAATCAATGTCGGAGAGAGCTCGATACGTTATCGTATTTTTCCAAACTGCCCGCAAAGACAACTATCAGAAAGACGTCACATATTTCGATAATGTCAACATTACCGATATCAAACTATTCCTAAACTCTGAAGTTTACCCCTACGAATCTTTGAACCTGAATTTCGACAACAGACAATATGCCGAAGCGTATCGCATGTACACCGAATTCCAGAAATCCTATATGGGAAAGACCTATGCTGAACCGTTACTGGATTTCAGCTCGTTTGCAAAGCAATGTTTGTTTGTAATAGACTGTTCGAAACAGAATGAAGCTTTGAAAAGTAGCACAGTCGATGTTAAGCTCGAGCTGCACAGTTCTGAAAATTTTCCAAGAGATACTCGAGCCTATTGCATCATTGTACATGACAGAGTTTTGGAGTATTTGCCTTTATCAGGCACTGTCCGTAGCTTGATTTAGTCAGTTGCCGTCACCTGTACGCCTTGTCAAGATGAAATTTGTAGTCGTCGACCTGCAAGGTTTCTGCACGCCTGAATTTTACGCCAAAGAACTAGCCATCTACGATGGAAAAAATATGCAAAGCTACATGTTCAAACCTGCAATTCCGTTCCATGAGCTCAAACAAGACTATAAAAGGCAAGTGAAATATCTATGTGGAAATCATCATGGTATCTACTATAATAATGGCGAACTGGACTATCAAGAAATTTATTCCATTGTCTATGGGAATCTACGAGATGTTGACGTCATCTATGTCAAGGGCCACTCAAAGCATGAGTTTCTAGCCAAACTTTTATCCGAAATTGAAACAAAACGCCTGCCTCCTCCTCCTGATATTGTTAATTTAGAATTTACTAGTGCTGCTAATAATGTACCAAAGTTAGATAAGAAACAACCTATACACTGTACTTTTCATAGCTTAGACTTGTGTATTTGTAGTGTTAATAATGCATTTACTCTGTACGATTATATTGTAAGCCTTTTACCAAAAAATAAAAATAAATAGGATTTTTGAAAATTACTCTAATGGTTTTAATTATTATTATTGAATAAATCGAGTTGAAATAAATTATAATAATTTGTCATTGCAAGACCATTGTCTTTATTGCGTCGAAATATTTCTTTGTTTTTCATAGTATCGGGTTTCAGTTTCCCGTCAACAACGTTATCTTTATTTTCGTGGTACCGCAGATGAAAATAATTTCAAGAACTCTGTCGCCGTTATTCTACGGAAAATGCGAATCAAGCAGTTTTTGGTCGAAAGCTGTAGTGCCGTGTGCACACGGGATAGAGAGATATCGCAAAGAGCATCATGCAGTATTAGTGCCCACGTTATTTTAACATTAAATCTATGCCTGAAAAGACTGAAATAGGCAGGTAATATAGGTCATGTTTAGTTTTGTTGTGTCCAATTGAGTAGCTCCATTGCTTAAAAAGGTTATAATAATAAAGATTAGCATTTAAATTTCAAATCCTCTCTGACCTTGACGACGATCATAAACAACACAAATCACAACAAGGTACAAGTAGATAAGGTTATAAAATAGCGTAAGCAAACAGGCAACTTTTACGTAGAACTGTTTTGCGATAACTCTCTATTGGCGACTCAGAAAATTCTGCCTATATAAGAGCCAACGACGCTTCCTAATTGTTAGTTCACACTTTTGCCGCCTATCAACAACAACAACACCAACAACAACAACAAAAACAAAAACAGTGATAGTGAGTGTCTGTTTGTGTACTCTAAAATCGTAAGTGAATTTTTAATTTTTCGCGTAGATTAAATAAATTTTGTTTTTTGGTTATAGATGGATCTAAAAAAATTGAACGTTGCATGTTCTGTTGTTACAGCTGACAACAGGAAACCGGTTGCAAAACTACAGGACCTGCCGCAAAATACGCCACAACAGATCCTATCGGCCAAACTGGTGCAAACCAAATTTGGTAAAAGCGTGCTATTGGAGCTGACTGAAAAGGTTGTGTTCCTGCCAAAGCGTGCCACAGAAGCTTTCAAGCCGGTTATTGAACAGTTCGATACCGGAGCTTACAGCGTGATATACAGGGGCCAGAAAGCAATACCCGGTGTGCCGAATCTAGTGTGTGATTTCCAAATTGTGCAGGGCAATTAAGTTCTCTGCTTACCAGAGAGAGAGATAAGGTAAGTTTCAATTACATACACTATTCAAAGGTGATTAGTTTTTCGGAAATTTTTATTTGTAAAAATATTTTTCAATTTCTTATCATTTATTTATTTAATCTAATGATTTGTTTGTTGGTTATGGATGTATCTTTGAACGTAGCGTTTCTGTTGTTGCAGCAGCAGCCAGCAGTAGCCAAACTACACGAGTTGCCTGAAACCACAACAGATCTTGTCACAGCGTGCTGTTGCTGGAATTGGTGGTTGTCTTCCTGCTACGCCAACGAGCTACGGAAGGATTCGAGAGAGAGAGAGGGTAAGTTTCAACTTTGTAAATAAATTGATTGATCTTTAGCCACATACATATACGTACACTATGAATGCTTCAAAGGTCATTAAAGAGTCTCAAAAGTTGATTTTTGTATTTCAAAAGTTGCGTAAAATTATTTTTTCTACTGACGTTTCATAATAGCAACTTTTCGATTGTCATTTTAGTTTTAAAACGATATTCTTTTAAGCACTGAGTGCGTAAAAGTTACTTTTAGGCACTCAGTGCGTAAAAGTGACATTTGAATGCGTAAAAGTGACTTTTGAGTGCGTAAAAGTAATTTTTAAGCACTAGTGCCTAAAAGTGTCATTCATTCTTCAGAAATAAAAACCACACTAAACATAGATTTGAATTTTGTTTTGTATTTATTATGAATATTAAAAATGTAATTATTGAATTGAACGTTTGGGTTAGTCAAAACAGAACTTTGTGTTGTTACCTACTTTTTAGGATTTTAATTATTAATGTCGAATCTTGAAAAAAAAATCGCATGAAAAGTGTCAGGTGTCAAGTAAAAGCAGGTAACAAAGATTTTGGGCGTAATCGACTTATTCACATGAAATAAAATTGTGTTTTTTTACTATAAAATGCCAGTAGAAAAAATCTTGTATACAATACGTTACGAAACGATGTCTTTTAGTCACTCGACGTGTTGTCCAACTCGGCTTTGCCTCGTTGGACAATTTTCACGTCGCGTGCCTAAAAGACGCTCATTTCGTAACTTATTGTATAAATAGCTATTTGATAATTTTTCACAAAGAGACAAAACAATTTGGTGCAAACGTTTAACTAAAAAAATTTGCTCGTGCAATAAAGTTGTTCGTAATGCTACAAAACTCTCAGTTGGTCTTCAACGAAAATTGCAAACAATTATTCAACAGCTTAAACTGATTAGAAAACTAATTTCAAAACAACACCAACATGTAGGAACAGGTTTGAGTGGTTCAGCAGCAGCAACAACACCACCACCACCACTTTCAAAGAGGGTTTTATGGGAAAATGTTTTATCTTGTTTTCAGGGAAGGGTACGAACTGGGATTATCATCAATTTAATTCACAAGGATGTCGATCAGTTTTTGAATGATGCATTTAGGATATTTCAGAACAAAGTCACTGAAATTTTACGCCAGTTTCCATTAATTAAAGTCAATACAACATTTTGTGGTGAATTTATTAAAGCAAAAAATGATCGAGATGTTTGTGACGTTAAATATTTCAATACCAAAAATGTCATCATTGATGTTGGAACAGATATTTTTGATTGGTTCAATGATCATGTACGAGATGAAATTTTGAACAAGCTTTCGGAATTTCAGGAGCGCGATTCGGGCTTTGCATTACGTAGAATACTTTATTTGGAAATTAATATAAATAAAATGGAAATTGGAAACGGATCATCTTACATTAAATTACCCATTGAAATTTCAAAGAAACGGGCTTGCATCAACATTAAGAATTCTGATGAAGCTTGTTTCTATTGGTCTGTGGTATGTGGTCTCTTTCCTTCCTCTAACCATAAGGAGCGAACATCAGCATACCCATATTATAGGGCTGTTTTGAATATGCAAAATCTACCTATCCCAATGCCCGTCAATTAAATTCAAAATTTTGAAAAGTTAAATAATATTTCGATTAACGTTTACGGTTTGGAACTGAATGTCGCCAATAATAAACAATTTTACACAGTAGCACCGGTTAGATTAACAAAACAAAAACTAAATAAACACGTCAATTTGCTGATTGTTCAAAACAAATATTATCCAAAAGTAGACGATTATGATTTTGAACAACCAGCAGAGCTACAAGATGAGGAAATCAAGTATCATTATTGCTATATTAGCAACTTGTCTGGACTTGTATACTCGCAGCTCAGTAAATATAAAACTAAGAAATTTATTTGTGATAGGTGTTAGAATTATTTTGCATCTGAACAGCGCCTAATTGAACATGAAAATTTGTGCTCCAGATTAAATGATTACAAGATTACTTTCCCCAAATATGAACACGTTGAATTTCGAAATTTTACTTACAAACAACACACACCTTTTGTCATCTATGCTGATTTCGAAAGCATACTTCAAAATTTAAACAACAGTAAAATTTCGGAAAAAACTCGTAAATATCAGAAACATGTTCCATTTAGTGCTGGATACTACCTCAAATGTGGGTATGATGATTCCCTATCCTATTTCAAAAGTTATCGAGGTGTAGACTGCATGCAATGGTTTGTTGAACAAGTGTCTCAAATGTCTAAATTTATTTATTCAAAATTCAAACATATTGTACCTCTTATTGCTAGTGAAACTATTAGCTTGTCCAATGTGTCGTCGACACATTGTCATATTTGTGAGAAACCTTTCACAAACAGCGATAAGATTGTTCGTGATCATGATCATTTTACGGGGAAATTTCGTAATTTTGCGCACCAATCCTGCAACCTAAACTATCGTAAGCATTTTATAGTTCCAGTAGTTTTCCATAATCTCTCCGGCTACGATATTCATTTCGATATCCGAGAGCTTGCTAAGCATGGCCGCGTGAGCGTCCGTGAACAAAGAAAAATACATTTCGATCACCTACAGAGAACCTGATAATGGGCTGCGTTTCAGATTCATTGATTCACTAAGATTTTTGGGTGCCTCTTTGGACGAACTTGTCTCTACGTTGAACAAAAAGGACTTGCTGATATTGAAAAAAGAATTTTCAGACTTGGAGCCGTCAAAATTTCAACTATTAACTCAGAAAGGTGTCTTTTGTTACGATTATATCAATGATTTTTTAGTATTAAACGAAACTTCTCTACCTTCTATCGATAAATTCTACAACAAGTTAAATGATGAAGATTTAAGCGATGAAAAGTTCGCTCACGCTCAAAATGTCTGGCATTTGTTCAAAATTCAAAATTTAGGTGAATATTCGGATCTCTATTTGAAAACTGACATTTTACTTTTGGCCGATGTTTTTGAAAATTTTCGTAAAAACTGTATAGCTACACATAAACTAGATCCAGCGTGGTATCACAGCATGCCTGGTTATACTTGGGATAGCATGCTCCAATTTACGAAATGTCGTTTAGATATTCTTCGGGACATTGATCAGATAATGTTTGTGGAGCAGGGAATTCGTGGAGGCATTTCCGTATGCGTGAATCGTTATGCTGAGGCCAATAACAAATATATGGATACATATGATGAGTCAAAAGAATCAAGGTATTTGCTCTATCTCGACATGAATAATTTATATGGAAAAGCAATGACCGAGCCCTTACCCTACGGTGGTTTTGAGTGGGTGGACGGAGACGACGACGACCTTAAAAATTTTGATGTTATGGCAGTGGAAGACGATTCTCCCGAGGGCTACATCCTGGAAGTTGATTTGGAATATCCTAGACACTTACATGATTTGCATAAAGATTTACCATTCGCGGCAGAACATCGTAAGCCGCCAAATTCAAAGTTACCGAAATTAATGACCACGCTGTACGACAAGAAAAACTATGTTATACATTATCGAAATTTAAAACAGGCACTGAAACATGGCCTAGTACTGAAGAAAATTCGCAAGATTTTAAAATTCAAGCAGTCAATGTGGCTCAAGCCCTATATCGAGCATAACAATAACTTACGTAAACAGAGTAAGAATGACTTTGACAAAAATCTTTTTAAATTGTTCAATAACGCGGTGTTCGGAAAGACTATGGAAAACATACGAAATCATAGGATTGTGAAATTTGTAAAGACGTGGGAAGGGCGGTATGGTGCAAAAAATTTAATATCTAGTCCAAGATTTCATAGCAGAACCATTTTAGATGATGATTTATTGTTGGTTGAATTGAAAAAAGCCGAACTATTTTTCAACAAACCATTGTATGTAGGCATGTCGATTTTAGATATTTCGAAAATATTCATGTATTCATTTCACTACGACTACATGTTATCCAAATTAGATTCAGAAAAATGTTCATATATGACATCGAAACCGATGATGTATATGAAGAAGTCATCAAGGCCGACTTGTCTAAATTCGATACATCAGACTACCCTCCAGATAACCCCTATAACATACCGCAGGTCAATAAAAAGGTTTTAGGTTTAATGAAAGATGAACTGAATGGTGATATTATGACTCACCAAGTAGGCCTGAGATCCAAAATGTACAGCTTCAAGACCCTTAAGGGAAAAGTTGTGAAAAAATCGAAAGGCGTCAAAAAAAATATAGTCAAATATAAAATTGCATTTGAAGATTACGTTGATTGTTTGAAAAATTTCAAAGAAAGTACCGTAACGCAGAGCACCATTCGGTCTTTTCAACATAATGTGTTCAGCATTGAACAATCAAAAATTGCACTAAGTCCTGCTGACGATAAACGTTTCTTAGTGCCCAATTCCTTCAATACTCTTCCCTGGGGGCATTATAGTCTTGATGTTGGTGACGAATTAAAAGTATAGTAATGTTGAGCATCAATATGTTTTCTCTCTTTCTCTCTCTCTCTAACGCGTATATGTATGTACTTTGTCAATTAATTTATAAGGTCAATATTAATAATTGTTTGTATATTTGGAATAATGTATCATTTTATCTCTCTCTCTCTCTAACTCGTATAATGTATATATTATGTTAATTAATTAATAAGGTCACTAATAATAATTGTATATTTGAAAAAATTTATTAATCTATCTATCTCTAACTCGTACTATGTATATATTATGTTAATCAATCGATAAGGCCACTAATAATTGTATATTTGAAATAATGTATTAATCTATCTCTCTTTAACTCATATTATGTATATATTATATCAATTGATCAATAGGGTCACTAATAATTGTATCAATATACTTTATTAATCTATAATGTTTTAATAAACAGTTCAATAATTATTGTATTTGATTTTTATTTTTCCGACAGCATCCTGTTATGCGACACAAAAAAACTTGACACTATGTACTCTAAATGGCGCCACAGACGTGACTCAGGTCGCTATGACGTCATCACAGAACCCGAACCATGAATCAAACTTTGCACTCTGTACTCTAGATGACTCCACGGACGTGACCCAGGTCGCTATGACGTCATCACAGAACCCGAACCATGAATCGAACTTTGCACTATGTACTCTAAATGGCGCCACAAACGTGACCCAAGTCGCTAAGACGTCATCACAGAACCCGAACCATAATTAAATATACGTAGCGATTTCGAAACGACTCGGAACAATCCCTTCCACGCACACTCCATATTACAGGAACCTGTAATTCCCCGAACCATAATTAAATATACGTAGCGATTTCGAAACGACTCGGAACAATCCCTTCCACGCACACTCCATATTACAGGAACCTGTAATTACCCGAACCATTCCTGTCGATCAATTGCAAGAATTCACCACACTCACGACAGATGGCGCCATGATGTTTGACAAGATGGCGCCGACGACGCATCCACCTTCGTGTCAACGGCGGCGCATCCATCACGTGTCAAGAATGAAAGATTGAGGTTATGGTCGGATTTTGGTAGTCATACCCCTGTTGCTGTACTACTCACCAAATATCTATGACGACATGAAAGAAAATTCAGACAGGTTTGATACTTCTAATTACTCGCAGAATGGCCTGCCTATAAATCAATCCATCTTAGGTAAAATGAAAGATGAGTATACAGGCAAGATCGTGTGCGAGTTCTATGGAATCGGGGCGAAGGCGTATTGTGTTAATGTGGAAGGTGAACTCACTAAAAAAGCCAAAGGCGTGCCTGACTACGTCACCCAGAAAGAACTTAGTCTTGACGATTACAAGGGTGCAGTTGATATAGAAGGTACGCTTATCCATCGGCAAATGAATACTTTCCGTTCGCATAAACATGATATGTGCATCGAACTTAAAAACAAGGTAGCCTTATCTTACGAGGACAACGTTACGTTATACCCGGTACAGAGTACACGCTCGCTTGGGGACATAGATGGAGATATAGAAATGTATAAGGAATCATCGGAAATTCCTGTGAGTCAAGACTGATTAAGGCAGCTTTCTCAGCTTTTAAGTTTTTGGTAGCGGTAGATAAAAGAGAATGCTTTAAGAGGGTTATATAAGTTTAAGGTTTTTAGGTTGAGATTTATATATTATTATTTTTATCCGACAATCCGATGTCCAAAGGTAAAGGTAAAATGTATCACCTTTCAGTGCTATTTGATAGGGAAAGGTGATAAATTTTACCTTTACCTTTGGACTACGAACTATGAATAAGATTTTTAGGTTAGATTTAGGTTCCAAAATTGAATCAAGATGATTTCTATTTCAAAAAATTTTGTCGCTGGCACGCTATCCTCAATTATATTCTTGATATAGAGTAATTTTCCGATTGCATGTTACTGGTCCATTTACAAATCTCGAAGTTGTACGTCATCCTATTTCAAGCCGATTATCAAAATTATTAACAACTTTTTTGTTGATAAAAGTCCGTCTTTTTTTAATTTAGAGAGATTTGCTAAATAATATTAAATTCTCCAAGCGAGTGTGTAGCTCATACCCTAGAGAAAGATTGTGCTTATTCGGTTGAATTAATAGATAAACTCCATTTGTTTAAAAAAAGTTTATTTAGTACTTACAATATAATTATTATACAATACATATACATTCTTAACACTACATGAACAAATACTAATTCTATGATATTTAAAATCAGTGAGGCTTATAATCCAGCTTGGGTACTTTACCTACTGGAAATTCTAAATTAATTATAGTTAGAGAAATTACATTAATTTTAACATAAACTTTCATTAGAAAGTCTTGTTTCACATAGCCTTTAACGTAAACAGTATCAATGTGTTTTAAATTGTCCTGAAGCACTTGATTAAGTTGCCCATAGTTTACACAGCCTGTATTGTATGGAACACCATAAATATTGTGGGATACATAGTTGTCTTCTTTCTTCTAGGCCTCATTCAAATCAGGATTTAGAATTTTTGGTTCAAATACCGTCATGAAAAGCCAATTCTTTAACTTGAGAATCAGTAGAAAAGTAGCCTTGAGCAAAGTCGGCTTTGTATCTTGAACCAATAGTTTTGTTCTCTGCGTAAGCTATGTCGTGAATCTCACAGGCCGAGTCAAGAGGGTTGATTCCTTGCTCGCCTCTTGCGATTCTTTCCCGGAGAAGCATTCCGGGCCCGCAGAACTGGTATCCGCTAGGTAAATGAAGCTCGAAAGGTAATTTACTTATCAATTAAAGTATTCACAATTCCTCTGCAAGTCTCTACAAGTGTAGTGGTAAGCGGATCTGTGTCGTGTTGGCTTTGCAATCGAAATAAATAATTAGGTCAAGTACTGCCGGTCTTATAAATCAAGTTTACTATGAAAATAATTGAATCGGAGCACTAGCTCCTCGTAGATAATTTGGATAACGTAGTGAGGTCGAAGGTTGATGGGAAGGAGGAGTTCCGATGACCATGGCTCCCTGTTCTCGTCTACCATAAGGGCTCTGCTAGTAGGTCCTTCAGCGTGTGGAAAAACCAGTCTTCTAATTGGATCGATAACTCACCCCGAGAGCTTATTTTTCGAAAACATATATGTCTACGCCAAATCACTCATTCAACCAAAATACCAATTTCTACGCGACGTTATGGCACCAATAAAAGAAATCGGATATTATACTTACACCAGCAGTGGTAAAATCCTCGATCCTTCCGAAGCCAGAAGGGATTATGCTAATTTTATAATATTGTTTAGACAGGATGAAACAAATCTGAAGCATACTTTTACCGATCATGTTTCGCCAGACGTAACATTCAACCAGTTCTTGGAGATGTGCATGGAATGCTGGGAAGAAAACTATGGTTTTCTAGTTATTGACAGGGAAAGTAGTGCAGACAAGGGCAGATATCGCAAGAGATTCGATTACTATATAAGCCCGTGATTTCTAAAACTGTCTCCATGTTTATTGTGACCGCGTAGTATAGCGCTGTAAAAACCAGTAAACATGAGAGCTAGTGGTCAGGAAGAGATTAGTCTAAAGCGCAAGTTAATTGAAGCAACCGAGGCTGTGCGGAATAAGTACAAGGATTTAAAATACCTCCTGAGCATACGTGGGAATTTTGGAAACCATTGGAGATACAGGGTGGACCAAATGGGGAAAATTTGTTCATAATTTCTGAATACTTTATTAATGGTTAATTGCTTCTTCCGTTTAGAGCGTGGTTCACACCATAACCCTCTCTAAAGTAAACTAGCCGCGCTGTGCACAAAGTGACAACACCGCTTGGTGGTCCGAAATTCCGATTGATGGGTTTGTGGTGGACGGAATACGCCGGATTTTTTAATGTTTTTTAGTAATTTTTCAGCTGTAAACAATCAGGGCTGAAATTTTATAATTCAATTAACTTAAATCCACTACAATACGTGGATTACATACGGTAAGCGTGTTTGGTATTAAATAAAATTGTATAAAGCATTTTAAGGTTATGTTTTGAATGGGAAACTTGGAATACTCTGTTTGGTTTTTGTTCATTTTACATAATTATAGTTTATTTTAGATGCCTCGACGGTGCTGTATTCCTGGATGTAAGTCCAATCACGATTCTGCCCTGAAAGTGTCAAACAACAAATGCATATCAACATTTGCTTCTCCCACAGATAAGCTTAAGAGTGAAGAAAGGTTGAAACCCGTTCCAAGAAAAAAAGTGGACTTCTTCCAAGAGTAATGTAGGGTGTGCCAAGCATTTTTATGACTCTGACAAGTTTGACAACTTATCCAAATATCTATCGTCTAAACCAGCCAAAAAAAAGACTTAACTCAGAAGAACGTTGGTCCGGTGCAAGGTTGTTTGAGAGAGGTAGGTTGCCTGATAACTTTATGACGTCATCTAGGGGGTCTCAACATAATGCAAATCTCCACAAGACACCCCAGACGCGTCATCGTGATACCCATTACCAGGCAACCTATGTGCTTTAGGATCCTTGGGTCCGGTGCTAGTTAATTTACGTATCACCTGTCACCAATGTCACCGCTCATCATGGGGTTAGCGCAAGATTGTTTGAAAGTGGTAAGTTGCCTGATAACTTTTATGACGCCATGTGGGGTGTTTCAACATAATGCAAATCTCTATAAGGCATCCCAGATGACGTCATCAAGTTACCCATCACCAGACAACCTATTAACTTCGGGTTAGTGAACTGCGAATTGAGGTATCTCTTTTTACCTTGACTGCGCGCGCAGCTAGAGGTCGCAAGTGAGCGTCCAATGAGAAGGGAGTTTATTATGGGTTTACGTCATATTTGCATTCAGGAGCGAGTTTAGTAGTAATTGTTCCTTCTTTCTTTTTAACATGTGATTCATCAAAGAGCAAACTAATAATTCACTTTATTCCTTCTGAACTCATCGCAGTGATGTTTGAGTTTATGTTATATTTCTACTTGATATCAAGTTTCCTAAAGTTGATAGGTTATCTGGTAATGGGAAACAGATGATGCCATCTAGGGTGCCTAATGAAGATTTGCTTATGTTTGGGCACCCCTGATGACGTAATAAAAGTTGTCAGGAAACCTACCTCTTTCAAGCAACCTTGACTTGATATATTCCTTCCCACTTTCATTGTTCAATGACGTCATCTGCAACAATAAAATCTGGCTACACTGCAACCCACTAGTTGCCCGCGCATGTCGTGTTTTATTACTTCCTAACTTGTAATTATAACAAGCTGCTATATTAAAATTTATGCGAGAGAGAGGTCAATTAGGGCATATTTAGAAATAATTTAGAACCTTCTTAAAAAGTGTGAGTGGTGCGGGGAGACGGCGGGGACGCTGCGAGACGCGCAGATTGGGAGACGTGCCAGACTGGTAAAAAGCTGAATTATTGAATTTATTTAAATAACAGGAATTACTTCTAGCCGTGTGCCGTCCCTAAATAAAAAATGTCAGCGTTGGGCAAAAAGTCCGGAGCTTTTTATAGGAAAAGAAAGAAGCAAATGCTAATGGAGTCCGGTAAGCAGGCAAGAATTCTTGAAACGTTTATTGGACACAAAAAAAAGTGATGTCTCTGCTTCGCCGTTGGCATCTACTTCGGCTCAAGTAAACGAAATGGAATCTCCTGAGACTCTTGATCTCGCTCTTGAAGCTCTTGAGGAACCAGATCAAGTATCTGAAACTGAAGTTGAGGTAAATAAAGGTTTTGCAAATAGAGCTTTAGAAGGCAGTGGCATTATAGGATGGGGTTACTGTGCTCATGTGCTTCTATCCATAGAAGAGTGACCCACCACTGCAACAAGAATTAGCTAATAAATACTTCTTGAAATTCTAATACAAAATTACTTTTAGCTTAATTCAGGTGCCTTAGAATACCCCGAGAGTGATCCCAAAATTTTGTTCGACGAAGCTGACGCAGGAACATGGCCAATAAATATTAGCGACGAAATACGACAAATTATGGTTACCAAAGGCCCTATTCAAGTAAAAAATATTTCTTTTGTTGCTGACAATCGAAATAGAAAATTCAGTTCTACTTACTATGAAAGAAAACTACAAAATGGATCATTCATTCAGCGAGACTGGTTGGTATATAGCGTCTTCAAAAATGCAGCATATTGTTTTTGCTGCAGACTCTTTTCAAAGCTACCTAAATCTTCCTTGGCCAATTCTTCAGGGTACAAAGATTGGAAAAATCTATCTCTAAGATTGTCTGAACATGAGAAAGCAGTAAGTCATACTATTTTTGGAATGAACTGAAACTGCGATTGAGTTTGAATAAAACAATTGATATTGAAAATCAAAAACTGATTTGGAAGGAAACAGAGCATTGGAGGGAAGTTTTGAAAAGGCTTTTATATATTATACAATTTCTCAGTAAACAAGGGTTGGCATTTCGTGGCTCCAGTGACAAGCTTTTTGAGTCAAACAACGGAAATTTTTTGCAACTTGTAGAGTGTATATCCAAGTTTGACAACATTATGAATGAACATTTACATAGAATTTCAAACCAAAAATCTCGAATTCACTATTTGAGTAAAACAGTTCAAAATGAATTTATACAGATATTGGGCGACCGCATACAACATGAAATTATCTCTCGTATAAAAAAGGCTCGTTATTTCTCTATAATTTTAGATTGCACACCAGACGTGTCTCATATAGAACAAATGTCTATTATTATAAGGTATGTTACCACTGAAGCCCTTACAGAAATAAATACAGAAGAAAAATTTTTAAAATTTCTACCGGTTGAAGATACAACAGGACAAGGTTTATTTAATGTAATTACACTAATTACCAAAGAACTTGAAAAATTGGATTTAGATATAAATAACCTTAGGGGCCAAGGATACGACAACGGTTCAAATATGAAGGGCAAAAATTTAGGTCTCCAAAAAAAGATGTTGGAGATTTGTCCTCGAGCATTTTACGTTCCATGCAATTGCCACTCCCTTAATTTGGTCCTGAATGATGCTGCACTTTGTTCATCAGACGTAATATCATTTTTTGGCGTTATACAAGAGGTTTACAATTTTTTTTCGGGATCTACTCATAGATGGAGTATTCTTAAAGACAACATTTCTAACTTAACTGTTAAACCTTTATGTACAACCCGATGGGAAAGCAGGATTGATGCTGTGATTCCTTTTCGATACCACATTGGGGAGATATATGATGCTCTTTGCCAGGCAAGTGTGGACAGCAAACTGGATGGCTTTGCTAAAAACCAGGCAAAAAGCTTGGCAACTAAATTGAAGGATTTTAAATTTATATCCAGTGTAATAGTTTGGTATGAAGTTTTGCATAGGATAAATTTGGTAAGCAAGCTTTTACAATCGAAAACTTCTGACATACCGTTAACAGTGGACATGATCCAGAGTATTAAAAAACAGTTGGAGGATTTTCGGAGTGAAGAAGGATTTCAGTCTATAATAACTGACGCCAAAGAACTTGCAGAGCAACTGGAAATCGATCCCACATTTACGAAGGAGACTGTTGTGCGACCCAGAAAAAAAAAGCGCACATTTCAGTACGAGTGTGAAGACGAGCCCCTAGTGGATTCCGAGAAATCATTCAAAATAAATTTCTTTTTTTTTATCTTAGATACTGCAATTAACTCACTCTCTGAGCGATTTATACAGTTAAAAGAGCACAGCGATGTCTTCAATTTTCTTTACGATATTTCAAAACCTTTTCAACAAAAAAGTTTACTGGAAAATTGTAAGAAATTAGCAACTGCACTAACCGCTGGCGATAGTTTTGATATTGAGCCTAAGGAACTATACCAAGAGATATTAGTTCTCTCTGGCATAATAAAAATTCAAAAAATCGGAACGTCATTAACGCCAAGAAATGTGATGAATTTCTTGTCGAAAAAAAATATGATAGGTTCCTTACCAAATTTAGACGTCAGAAGAACTGAAATAAAATATTGCCAAAGTTTACAATATTGCCTTATGTTATTTCTTATCTTAATTTATTTCCTGTATAAACCAGTCTTTAGTGTTGATCATTCAATTAGTTTTAAGAAATTATTTTTGTATTTAGTTAATTTGGAAATTACATATATTTTGAATGTACAACATAATATGTATGATGTAACGGACGTCGGGTCTTCAAAGACATGTTCAAAAAAATCATAGTCATCTTTGATTTAAGTTTTTTTTTGAAGACCAGTTACTTATTTAGAAAAATAAAGTTACTTTTTTTGTTTTATTTTTCTAGTCTCTTAATGATAGCACGATATCCTAAAATTAAAATTGATTATTTATCATATTGCTCTTTGATTTTCTTGACGACACAATTTGAAAGGTAGGGGGGGAGCGCTAGAATTGAACTTTGCCTCGGCATAAAAAAGCTATTGAACCGGCCCTGGATCCCCAGAAAAAAATATTTTTGTAGAATTAGGCCTGTACATTTTTGTTTCTTGCTTCGTTATTACATTGTGCTCTTTGCTGCGTTGAAAATTGTTTGAGGTGATGGCTACCGGATCTTCGGAATTACTTACGACCATTGCTTTAATTGTGTCGAAATTAACAAGCTGCGAAGCACTGTAATTCAAAGAAATGCCTTTAACTTTATAAACCACTTTTTCTTGTTTTTCCTCGACTATACATATAGCTTGTAGGCATAATTTTTAAGTCCACCACAGACAAATTCTTTGATTTGTATTGAAGTAAACGAAGGACCATTCACGTATTCACGAAATGAAATCACTGTCAAATTTAATTATTAAACTTTTAATCCAAAAACCAAAGTTTGTAGAAAGCGTCACTTAACTTAGCGTGGAAAAATAATAAGTGTACTGTAAAAAACAATAATTATTTTTAAAATTATCGGACAAAACGGTTAAACGGTATAAAATAAAAAATCGATCAATAATTGTGTCTCTTGACGTCACGGATCAATAATAAAGACTGTTCTTCTCGTCCCGTGTTGCTAACTCTTCGCTCCACGCTACTGTGTTCTGTCACTTTTGTCGGGGTTGCCGGTACATATAATTTTATTGATTTGAAGGGAGCATATTGTTAGCGCGAACAACTTCCAGTACCATATCCTTCCAATTCCTCTGTCAGGCCGCCGATAAAACCGCCAGTAATTGGCTCAAATTCGCCTTCTTTGTGCGAAAGAATAACTGAATCCGTGTCGTAGTAGAGTACCCGCATCTCTAGCAATGCCAGATAGCTGTGGAGTTTAGGCCGGGCCTGTGCAGTTGTGTAAGCAGCAATTCACACATTTACAAAAGATAACGGCTGCGCGGCTTCGTCAATGAATTCCCAATTAGCTACAACTAGCTTCTCATTTATTCGTACGATTGAGTTGACGGTTTTGCAGGAGTTATTCAGCAGCTAAAACATCTCGGCAGGCTTGTTTATGATCAAAGTTTTCCTGATGTTCTCTCTGAGTCCAAATTTTTCCCAAAACGAGTTTAGCATTAGCTTGGCTAAGGCTCTCAAGCCTGGGTTATTTAATTTTTTTTTCTTCAAATTCCAGTTTAACCCCTCTCTGCAAAAAAATCCTAATATATTGGTCTTTTTCTTCTTGAGTCGAACAATTTTCAGGCCATCCCGATGCTTCCTGTTTGACTTTAATAAATTTATCCATCATATCTGTGAACAGACCTGCCGTGTTTGTTTCTCGGTTAAATTGAACCACCTTATAACGCCAAATTTTATAAACCTCCAATATTTTATAGCCTTTTTCGAGGGCTTTTAAAACTTCGTCGATGACCCAAGTTCCAGTTATTGCACGGTCTTTTTCATTATGTCCACATTCTTCTTCTTTATTCATGGTTTCTCCACATTTATTACGTAAAACAAACATAAGTTTGTTGTTCATCTTCTGTTTCTTGCAACATCAGTTTTGTGCAATCTCCTCCCACGAAAATGTCCGGGTGACCGATGGGAAATTTTCCGTACTTGCAAACCCAGGGGTAAAACCGTGAGATTTTTTTTTCTTTAACACCCCCACAGAGGCGCGCGGTTTAATTTTTACATCGACTTCTCCACTATGTTTCGTTCGCAGTCGATGGGAGAGACGATTAGGTTATGGGCTTGATACCTAATTGAGCTAATTTTTAGAGTTTGATAGTTGAGATAATTTTTAGCGTTTTTTTTTTTTGTTCGATATTGCTAAATTGTCTCATCTATTTCATTTCAGTAGGTAAGTTTTGTATTTTTTATTTTTTTGCTGGACTACGGACTGACCACGGAGTGTACCTACAACGCTGCATTGAAAAAAACCACTGAAATAGTTGAAAGCTATTAGGGGCTTCATTAATAAAAAAAGACTCGACATTTATCATAATCTTGATTGTGTTAAGAGAAAACAATAAAAAATGGACGGATAAGTAAATTCCTCAATTAATTCTGTAGAGTAGAAAATGTATTTCGTCAATTTATCTAGAGTCTAAAAGGATGATTTTCACTTGAAAATATTTAGTAAAAATCCCCCAGCAGGCCCCACACTTTTCAAAACCTTATATTTTGATTTCAGCATTATGATAATATACTGTTATCTGTGTTTCGTGTGCTGATGGAGCGCATTTTAACCTGTCCCTGCGGCAGAGGTATTTGCGCTGGGTGCTTCGCCAGTAGACAGATATGTAGCGTCTGTTATGGACCCTTCACGGCAACCGCTATATTTCGGATGAGGGGAGATCTCTTAAGGGGTTTGAGTGCCAGAGCCTTTCGGGTAAGCAATTTCCAAAAATACTTTATTGTCCTTGATAATATTTGTTTTGTTTTTTCTACAAGAACAGGTATGCGGCCTTATCAGCAGACCGGTAGGCATGGAATGGCCAATAGTAAGTTTTACAACAAAATGAAACCAAATTCATGTTTTGGAATAATCTTATCATTTCTGTCTAAATTTGCAGAACATCTATCTCCAAATTGATGATAGACTCCGTGCCAGGCACGTGCTGCTGCTGCCGTGGCTGCTCCTGCTGTCAAGAACACCTGGAACTGATCAACAGACGGGATCTCGACATCGAGCAGGATTTAGAGCTGTTGGGGTCGGATTCGGATCGATCATCCGATTCCTTCGAGTTTTTTATGCTTGCCGTGGTGCCGCAACAAGAACAGCCCGTTCCCGGCGAGGAAGACGCTGGAGATAATGGTATGGACGAACAGGATGAGGAGAGCTTAGACGCGGTAAACTAGATTGTTTAAATTAATATTTTAACCTTTTTTCCATAATTACAACGCAGTTATTATATTATTATGTATAACATAGTTTAAATTAAAAATCAACTTTTCACTGTTTATTATAATTAACTACAAATTCTCCTATTCTTTATTGGTATCTAATGCCATTTGAGAGAGAAGATTTTACAAAATAGATTAGCAATGGCAAAACAATCGCCCGACGCCGTGGGTAATTTGGTAAAAGAAACATCAGGATATGTTAGTAGAGTGTAGAGAAGTACTCTATATTGCTATGTGCAGAGCTGTTGTCGTAGACTATCAAAAGACTTCAAAATGCTATCAAGAACTTCCCGTGATCTATCTGAACAGATCACTAGACAGAACTGCTATTACACACATCCTAGTTGAACACGGAACCAAAGTAGAATGTCATTGTCAACCACTACTTCTAGTGAATTTCAAGTTGGAAAATAACTGGTTAGAAGTTACATCTGACCTAAAGCGGACCACCGAAGCTTTAGAATTAGATGCCAATGATGGAGAAGACAAACTATCAATGCCAAGGATTTCCATTTCTCCTATCAGTTCCAATGGAATTTCTTCCAAGGAAGATATGGAAAGTTTCCAGCAAACTCTCTTATATCCAAATACCAGAAAAGCAGTAACTAATCAAGTAGCCCGAAGGATCATAGCCCTCGATAGCTCAGACCCCTATTACATGCCAAATTTGTTTAGTACAACCGAATTTACAAATATAGCACAATCCGCTGTCGGGGAAGTGTGGAGGTTTTTATCTAGAATGGGAAATTTATTTTCCATCTGTGGGTTCCTGTACACCATAGTTTGCGCAGTTAGTTATTTGGCCGGTGTCGTATCAAACTATTTCACCATCAAAGAAGCAACAGTTAACCATCCACGATGACGACGATACCTTTTAGCCAGTCTGTGGAATACTTTAGCCCATACATATTTGTATCAGTTAGCCAACCAAAGAAGAGATTGTGAAGAAGAAGACCAGAAGATTGAATTGATCCAGTGTCAGTTAATGCTACTGCCCCCCAGGAACAATCAAACAGTTCGTTGTATCCAGGACTGCCTAAGTATGCCGTGCCGTGTAGTGATCCTAACTGTAAAGTGAACGACGGCAAAAATAATCCGCGTGACCCATAGTTCGCGAGTGTGTGCGCTCGTTACTACGTATTAATTGTCGGGATGTGGTGTTGTATCTTGGAGCATTTGGTCATGAGTGATCATGTTGATGTTGTTCATTATTGTTTCGAGGTCTACAAACATGCTTCGAACTTAAGGGGAGGGTAATTTGTAACCAAATACAATACAATATAAAATGTCTTTATTGAGGATAAAAATCAATAGCAACTTTATATTCCCGGTTCAAGGTCATCTTTCGTGGAAACAGTTTCATTTTTATAGATAGCTAAAACGTGACCCTGATGGAATTTACAAACATATGGAGTTCTGCGAATGGCCTAATATGTGCGAGGGTGAAAAACACTTGAAAGCCAGAAAAGTATCGAATTTTATAGCTTCAAGATTATTATTGCTGTAACCCAAAATTGACAAATATATGCGCAAAACTTATGTTTTCCGAGATAAACACTAAACTTTAAACTAATCTCTCGACTGAACCAGATCCCATGTGGTTGTTATAATTTATTCAAAGTCAAGGATAATCTCTGATCCACGTTTCATGATGAAACCAGATGTCAGATAACTGATAGCGCTGTACAGCATGATGTATTATATTCGAAGTTTATGTGTGTGTGGCGAAGCAATAATTACATGAGCTGGATTTTTACGATGCTATAACCAATTATATAACAATATAATTATCAAGGATTATTACTAGGGTGAAAAGGTTAACTGTAAGATAGTCAAATGCTTAGTTATAATTAAGATATAGGTAGGTTAAGATAAGAGTGATTGCTCAATTATTTTATTATTATATTAATAGAGGATAGTTTAGTTCATTTCATACCGTTGATAATTAGGTTAGAAATTGGGGAACTTTTATTTTATTCACTCGACTAGGTTAGAAATTAAGAAATAAGAATAGAAAGCATATTAGGTAATTAGAAAAGGGAAAGGGTTTCAATTAAAAGGAAAAACATTAAAGGTTCAATTAATAACTTGACCGCATGTAACTAGCGAGCTCTGTTGGAGAGCCATCAAACTGGATCACAGGGTGGAGCCCTTTGGATGGGGAAGGTTGAATAAGCTTAAGAACCAATGGGAACACGACAAGAAACCAAAGGGTACTTTCAGCGAATCGCTGAAAGTTAAGAGGGCTTCGAGATCCTCGACTTTGTTGATTCTTGCAAGCGCGGTACTAAGGGATAGCCAATGGCCTTCCAAAGTGGTACCTAGAGGGTGGTTCCTTCCGCTTATTTAAGCAGATGTTGAGGCCAGTTAACTTAAGTTATCGCCAATTCACTAGTTTTTACTACAAGTTATCGCCGGAAATTCAAGTCGCAAAGTCTCAACGAGTTCTCGATTCGTTTCTCATCATCTAGTTCATCTGCCGCCCGGTGTTTTAGTAAAAGCTCTCCAAAGAGGTGATAGTTATTTTTTTTAATTTCAATTCCAATAAAGTATCAGATTTGGGAACTAAACCTTTTAATCGGAAAATTACTATTTTCTTTCAATTATCTTTAATTTTTCTTTGGTCAAAAATTGTTTATTGTCTAATTAAATAAGGTAATTTTTTTCTTCAGTTTTTTTTATATTTTACTTTACTTTTTTTTATCACTAAATAATTAACGCTCACTTTTTTTTTCACTTATAAATAAATTAGTTTTAATCGTTCAAAATTAGTCTTTGTTTTTCTGGTTTTGAAATGCCCTTCAAAACACTAGTGGTCGCGTAGAAAGATCTTACGTACCGGTTGTGTGCAGTTAAAGAAGATGTTTCCAGCTCCAGCAGAAAAGTGGTAAATGGTGAAGTATAACCATTATTAATGGAAACTTCATAAAAAAGGCGGCTCAGTCGATCTCTTTAAAGTCACGTGGGAATCCATAGGCGTCGAAATATTACCATTATGACAAATGAAAACAAATTGGTTGATAAAGATTTGTCGTCTACCGTGTTCGCGGGTCTATTTACGTAATTTATTAATATGTACAAAATAAAATTCACTTTTTTCTTTTCGAAACGAAAACTACCCCACAAATCTCGTTATTAAACTAAACTCAAACTCATAAGTATTTATATTCGAAAACATACTCCAGATATTTCCATAAAAACTGAAATGACGAACGCCTTTGCCCGGAAATTCCAGCTGATTTACTTTTAAAAACAGTTTAGTTAATACATCAAATACATGGACAAAATTTATAAAGTAGGTAATCCTAAAAATTCCGTTTTAAACTATTGAAGTAAATCAAAATATAAATATTTTAATGGCAATATTATTCCTTCAATAAAAATTCAAATTTGAAATCGATTTTTATTTAATTATCTGCGTAATTTTATGCGTTGGTCCACTTCTAAAGAGATATCTCACACTGTCAATAAGAACGGCTGCTTTGTCGGCATGGAATAAAGCCCAGCGGCATTGCCGGCACTTTTCAAGTTTTTTTTTGCCGGCGTGCGGTGTCTTTGATATAGTGTACCAGGACCAGACATAAAAATATAGAAATAATTTCAAAGGGGTATAGGGGTATTTTTATAAATTTGAGCAGTCACCATAAAGATGCGATTTTCAATTGGTATTGGAAATACTATAATCATTTTGAGTCTCTAATAACACCTTTTAATAACCACCCCAAGAAGAAAAGACAGATTTCCGGTTCAAAAAACTGTTATTTACTGCTTCAGATCAAATTTACTTTTCAGCATAATTTACCACGAAATTTTATGATGTGACAGAATTATTTACGTTACCAAAATATCAATTCTTACATAACATCTCAATTTTGTCATAAAACAACTTTTATGAAGCCCCTTGTGAAACTTCAGTAATAAATATCTTTGAAATTTCTAATAGAAACCCCAATTTAGAAATGTGGAGTATAATGGAAGTACAGTTTAAGTATGCGAAGCTTGATTATCAAGATAAATTTGTAGTCTTCTCTCATGTCACACAGTTTGATTTTAATCATTCAAGTTACAATTCACTAATAATGAATTAACTGATCAATTTAAATTATTTTTTTTATTTTTTTTGAATTCAAGTTAGTATCAATTTTGTGAATTAGTATTTTTTTCTAGATAAATTACATCAGACCTATGTAAATTATTTTCTTCGGAATATTCTCTTATTGCCTTTTAATCCGGCATCTTTTCATATATTTTTTATATTTTATTATTTTATGTCTTATGTTATGTGATTATACCTAAATGTTATGACTAAATGAGTGTGTTTTTGAAAAGATTATTTTGACTTTTGATTGTTTTCTTATCTTTTTTTTATATTATAATTATAATGATAGTTTTGAAGGTTGACATTTTTATTAATAGTAACGTTCTAAATGCCTTAATTGCATTAATAAAATTTTGAATTTGAATACCACTTGTGCTTTTAGGTTTTTCGTGGGAAATTTAAAAAAAAATCGTTGAAAATTTTGGAATAAACACTCATAATATCACTAGGCCAAACCATTCTCCAAATTGTTTTTTTTTCTTATATAAAGATATTCAATTTCACTGGTTCTATAAATTGAACATTTCTTTTCTGTAAAATTGTATAAGCAAGTGAAGAAACTTTATATTTCAAAATAGAGCAAAAATGTCAACATGGACAATTGCGAAATTTGCCGAAGACAATTCAGTGGCCGCAGTTCCAACAAAATGGATTAACAATGCGGAGTGTGTCAGGCCTCCATTTCCTCCTCATAACATAAATGCGGCGATTACGAACCAAGCAAATGCGGATCCACATTGGCCTGCATATAAAGTGCACATCATGCTACCTACGATATAATAACTATAATATTTTACATACCTTCTTTTTTGTAATGGCTTTCTAGTGTTTTTTTTTTTTTTTTGTTTTTTTTTGTTTTGTTGTTTTTTTTCTTAGCAGTTTTCTATTGTGGGAGTTCAATTTAAATAAGATAGTTTTTTAACGATTTATTTAACTTATATTTAGAATCATATGCAAAAACTCGCCGTAAAGCTAAATTAGCTGAAGATACAAGCGTTTGGGAACAACCACCGAAAATGAAGAAGACTCCCAAAAAAAAGGAGGACAATAAAAAAAAAGCAAAGCAGCTCAAACAGTAATGGTACTGAGAATGATAATGCCGGTCCCAGTCAACTACCACCACATCCAACTTTATGTAAGTAATTTGAGCCTGTATTATTACATAATATTGTCAATATTTCTATTTTATTTTAGACCCTCTGCGGTAAAATTAAATCCATGTGCAAATTTGCAAAAAGATGGTAAGTTTTTTCAAAAATCTAAAAACGTTCATTATTATCAAAGCAATTTTAATTTTTAAGAATTTTCCTCCGACGACAGCGACGCACCTTTGGCAAGTGATAAAAAAAGAAGGGTCTCACTAGTTTCAGCTAATGTTATTGGGGAGGAGGAAATTGAGACCGTTTCATATCAATCCAAAAAGAAGACTGCTACATCATCTCAGCCTGTAACTCCATTAGTAACTTGCTCAGTGACTCTTTCGGTGACTCCCTCGGTGACTCCCTCGGCGACTCCCTTGGCAACTCCCACGATAACTACATCTTCGCATCGCCTGACCATTTCGCCTCAATCCACAAAGAAGACGGCTACATCATCTCAGCCTGTAACTCCGTCAGTAATTCCCTCGGTGATTCCTTCGCTGACACCCCTGGCAACTCCTACAGTAACTCCAATTTCGGGTCGCCTGATTGGTAAGATATTATAATTATTCGAAAAACTTTTGCCATCTAGATGAAGTTTTAAAAATATAAACGTGAAAACTTGAAATCTTTTTTCCAGAAATTGCAACTCCTGGTTGTTCGAATGAAAAGCCCTGCACCTGTTGCCCTAGACACGGTGAGTGTTTTTACATAGCCACACATAAATAATGATAGTTTGAAATATGTATTGAACTTTTTTTTTCAATTTAGCTAGCGAAGTTAGAGATATACTCAGACATTTTTTTTTCCTGAGGAGCATTACAACAGCAGCCACGCAGCAGCCTTTTGAAACATGCGTTGACTAGAGTTTGACGCATTTTTATTTAGTGGTGTATCTGCCTCCAGAGGGCTATTACCAGAAAACTACCAAAAACGTCTGGAGATATTGACAGCAGTTCATTAACGGTCCATACTGAATCGCGAAAAAAACACACACACCCCTAATTTGTCTATTGTATTAGTTCATGGATCACCTTGTATAACATAAAAATTAGATTCCTTATTATTTCTAACATGTAATCCAGACGAAATTTACTTTCGAACGCCGGAAACCGCATCCAGATAAATAATTTTGAAAAAAAAAATAAGAACCAAAAAAAGAAAATGGAAAATTGAACGTATGCGCTACTTATGCTGTGCAGTGTATTTTCCTCCCTCCACCCGCCGCCCCAAACCCTAGCATGTCCCAATTTATGCTACTTTTCTAAAAATAACAAGTTGGTAGAGTAACAAATTATACTTTGATTTTAGATTCCTGATGATCTACTGCTATATATGCTTCATACGGATAGAGGGATTTTTGAGTTGCCCCTACGGACGGGGGATTTGCGGGGCCTGTTACGCTTTCAATCGACTTTGTCGATGGTGTTACGGGACCTTCACGGGAGCGATAGTCCTAAGGGAGCGGGGGCGCCTCTCGAGGAATATAGGGGATTTGGAATACAATGTAAGTGGCTTTTTCGAAATAATTTCAAGCCTTTGGAAATATATTTTTTCTCTACAGGTTCAGCATTGCGGTCATAGCAGTGGGCAATTAGCCATGGCATGGCCTATTGTAAGTTTCTCGACCGAATTTTTTTTTATAAGTTAATGAATCTATTTTTCCTGATCAAATTTACAGAACATCTACCTACAAATAGATGATAGGCTTCATGCTGGTGCCCGTGCTGCTGTTGCTGCTGCTGCCGCCGCTGCTCCGGCTGATGAGGATGGCTCGTCCACGGCATCGGAATTGGCTTATAACACCGACTCCGATGCAACCGATATCGTGAACAGCCTAGACAATCAGTTGGATCAGGATATAGAAGCAGTGGCGCCTGTGGTGGAGGAGGAGGAGGAGTTGAGTCTGGACGAGATGAGCTTGATTTTTCAAAACTATTCTTTCAATACTGCATAATTAGCAAACAATTAGTATACATAGTTCATACCGAGTTCAAATTGGAAATTCAACAATAATCAGACACGCTGAATCTTTCCTCAATTCAGCGAGGAAAGAGTGAGGCGTTACTCAATGCGTGCTTTCCCGCATATTCATTGATATTCTCTGTTGAAATAAAGCCTTTTCTTTCATTGTTTCTAATGTGAATGTAAAAACCTCCCTATTTTCGCAAGAGAATAAACGATTCAAAAGCCTGAAAGAATGCATTTTCTTATGTACCTATTTTCATCCAGCGACCCAAAGGGTCATAAAGATTCTAACCAGGTAGATTACAGTCAACTCGTTGACAAAACTTTGGTCCCACCAAGACCATCAAGAATGTTGATATTATGAAGGGTTGGGAATTTCTAACATAACAAAAAGCAACCCTAGGTTCGAGGCAGAGATTCTACCTGGTGGAGGGGCCGGATATCGGGATCGACAGTGCATTGTGAGATTTGGATCGACTCTGACCTACCACTCTACGTTAGTTGATACTTACGCTAGTGTATTTTTTCCTGAGCTAAAGCAGCTCATCTTGGTGTTTAAACAAACAATTGCAGCCCTCGTTAGGCTGTCAGGATTTAAACCGCTCTAATCTTGCTTGTGTGGTGAAGTGTTTTACGGACCTACTTGTCGGGTGTGAATTTTTCCCGCTCGTTTCCTGCGCTATCTCTTCGCTATCAACAAGGGCAAGGGCTATCAAGCCTTCATCTAATACATAGAATACAGAGTCGTATTCCTGTAAAGTGACGCCGCAATCAATCTGGTATGTAACTACCTTTAATGTACTATGAATAGTGTTCCTGCTGGGGCGACCTCTCCCTCGAGAGGTAGCATTCTATTACTCTCTTATTCTGGGTGTTCCTGCTGGGGCGACCTCTCCCTCGCGAGGTGGCATTCTATTACTATCTAATTCTGATGACATTCCCACTGGGGCGACCTCTCCCTCAGGAAGTGGCATTCTATTACTATCTAATTCTGATGGTATTTCTGCTGGGACGACCTCTCCCTCGAGAGGTCGCATTCTATCACTCTCTAGTTCTGGGTGTTCCTTATGGGACACTGTACAGACAGTACATATAGGATAACGACATGGGATGTTACCCAACATACAGACTTTTATCACTTCAGTATAATTTACGAAGGAACAGCCACCATTGGCCTTCAGACACTGATTTGATCACCTACGGAAATACCTAATTCTTTTATGTCGAAAAATCTTATAAACGAAGTATGAGCGCCATGTTTGCACAGACAGTTTATCGACGATGTCTTCTTCACCGAAAAATTTTGGAAAATCGACTGATATTGGTAACACTATTCCCGAATACTGTGTAGCCTCCCTAGTGAAAAATACTTTGGGCTACGTTGCGAAAGTAGCAGTTGTTTACCTAATGAAATGCGTAGCCGTACCAGTAGAGTTACGAAGAGAAACCCATAATTGCTATGTAGAGCTAGCAGTTACTGCTTATAACGAAAGTTATTTTATGTCACCAGTAACGAGAATAATGCAAAAACACGCCGAACAAACAGAGTGTAGTACCTTAATACCACCATTATACTATATAAATATTCAATGGATTGAATTCGCTCCAACTCCGCCAACAGGAATACTTCCTCAAGAGTTTGAGCCAGAAGCGGAGGAAAATTTTTCTTTCAGGTCAATCAAAGATTTGGTTTCAGGAGGTATCTATACCTACAATGAAATCAAAAAGGCACCAGAAGCCATGACCTTTGGATTGGGAAGGAACGCTTTAAACAATATGATCATAAGAAGGGTAGCCGGACAAGCAGTCCAGGATCAACGGTATTCTACCTTGAATTTATTTAGCAAGGAATAATTAGAAAATCTAGCTAACATAGCACTATTAAAAAATTGTACGGATATTTTATAATTTTGGGGGAATGGATCAGCGTAATTTACTTTATGATAAGAGCAATCAAATGCCATCGCGATCCACCGGTTGAACGGATGTTCCTCTCATTTGTTAGCCTCCTTCTGGGATACTCTTACTATATTATTGCGTCATCATAAACAAAATCAAGCGACCAAAGAAGTTATCAAGTTAACAGAAGTCACTGACAAAAATATTCCCTCGGAACAATATAATACAACGCCCTTACATATGGAATTAGGACAAGAAAGAATGCAGACACCTCTCGAGACACTCAGATTCAACCCTCAAACATCGCCACGCGCGTTCGCCAGTTTGAGAAAGGATTTGGAGAGACTTCCGCCAGTTAATTGGAATCTGTAGGACGAGAACGATAATATCAGTAAGTTTACGATCCCTTTTAGGAACTCTCTGAAGTTTTAAATTCGGGATAGCCAAAACAACACTTCACTTAATAAAATAAAGCGTCGGTATAAATGGTCTAGGACATAGTTTAGATTTAAAATCACTGCTGGCATTAGGGCAAATATTATAAATAAAGACGAACCGTCGATGGGGAGGAGCCTCTAAAGAGGTATAGTAAATTGTAGTTTATGAGAATTTATGGAAAATTAGGGATAGGGTTGCAGACAGGTACATCATTTTATTAAGTGCTTACTTAACTAAGTATGTGAAAATTTTACTTGTATCATGGGAACAAGTGTGACTACAAATATTAGAGACTTAATGAGCACAGGGATTAAGGTGAGGAATATAAAAAAGAACCAAACCACCCTTGGAAGATAGTCAGAACGAATATCGCGACGCGACAAAGACGTAATTTAATTATCAACTCGAGACTTAACATGGTAGTGTTCTCTAAGTACCTACCCTTGATTCAAAATCCAGTAGAGCGCCTTCGAATTATCGACACGGCACGAGAGATGTGTATTCAAGTCTACATGCACCTGGCAGGATGTCTCATCCCTACTATAGCGAACCTCGAGCTCTGGTTCTACTCTGGATTGAATTATTAGAGGTTGAGCAACACATCACCCGAGGATTGTTAGCCAATGCGGGAGGGTACAGTAACTGTACTGTGTGCCAACGGCAAAGAGCCCTCAGTTATCCAACCCCGGTACCACAAGGTTCCACTCTCAAAGTTGCCTCCGCGCCTCAAGACGGAGGAACCCGCAATCCGATACCTGAATACGAGAAAACAGCGGAAGTATTCCCGCAACATCCTCCACCTCTGCCTGTCAGAAATGCGTCTGTTGCTCCCTCAAGACGACAAGCTCGCCCCAGTCCCGTAGCTCCAGTACCCACCTTCAGAATCCGACCAGCAACGGTGATACCAACGGTGACCCTCGCGCCGTTAAACCGTTTCCGAAGACAACGGACAAGGGCTCCAACACCGGTGCCCAGGTTCAATGTTGTCCAACAAACGGGGCTGAGAATGCAGTTCCAAAGGGAGACACCTGAAACGTCCAAGGGGCTGTAAAAGGCCTTATAGACGTAGAGAATGTAGAGATAAGTATACATTTAAGTACTAAGATAAATTTAAGGTATATATCTCTTTGGACTAACATAAAATTAAGGTATATAACTGTTTGGACTAACATAGGATTTAAGGTATATATCAAGTACTAATACTAACATTATTGAAACTATCGATGTAGGTAGACAACATTTAAATTTGAGGTATATATTTGATACTAACGTAGAGCTAAGTTTAGCCTTCTAGGTAAATATCAATAGCCCATATAATCATAAAAGAAAGTAGAAGTAGTAATTTTTTTTTTTTTTTTGAGTGTACAATTATTTTTTCAATTAGGAAATATTTGATAACATGGCCACATTTAATAACATTAATTTCGCGAGAAAGAAGACATTATTATAATTTTTTTGAATATATGAAACCAATCGCTATTGTTAAACCATATTCCATAAATAAAAAACATCTTTGCATGCTATGTGATACGCGTAGTGACGAAATTAATCAATCGGGTTTTTGTAATATGTGTGTGAATCCGGTTGTGAAACAAGTGGTGCAGATTGCGCGAAATTTTTAAGAAGCACAAATGTTTAGAACTGCTCCTCGATCAATAATTTCACAGAGATGCAAAAACATTACTAGGAGAGTAGTTCTAGACGAATTTAGGGAGCCTCAATATGCAGCGATAGCCGAGATCTTACAAGAGCTTCTGGAGTGTTCGCTGAAATATTATTATACATAATAATTGGGGACTCCTAGGTTTTGTACAAAATGTTGAGAACCCCTGTGTTTTTGTTTGAAATTTCGTTTTTCCCAAAGCGAATGGAATGTGAAAAAAAGGGCTTCCACCTGTCCTTCTACCTTTCTCTACCTGGTTGAAAAAATATAAAAAAAATCTTGACCCTAAGATGGACCGGCCTTGGCTTCAAGAGAGTTTAATTCAGGGGTGTCTGGTGGGAGAAATTTGTTTTCGAAAAAACTTCTTCACAATTCTTATAGAGTTTAGGTCAGTTGTGAACAACATTTCTTCGTAGAGGATTTTTTTTTCAATTTCGCGCGATTAAAAAAAAATGGATTCGGTAGACGTCTCGGCTCAAGAATTTCTTAATGAAGGAGTCGTTTTTTGAGGACATTATTGACGAACTGTTGCAGATTCCAGCCCTCGAGGATGATGTTAATAGTTTTCCCAACGAGCTTGAACCATCGAACGATCTGCGACCCGTTGATGTTGTCGACGATGTTGAGGATCCGTTGAACGATGGCTGTGACGCGGAGTGCGATAAGGCGATGGCCAACTTCCTTCGTCAAGTTGAAAATTGGCAGCGGGGTGGACGGGAAAAAGTGCACGTGTTAACTAATGTCATCATTAGGCCGCGAATGGTGAGTAAGCTTGAGAACGCATTGACAATGCCTTCAAAAGTCGTTCGCAATAAGCGGATGTTTCACGAGGCGGTCGATGATGCAGATAAAGCAAGAAAAAAGGAGAAGAAACCCCGTCCCAATCATAACCGATGTTGAGGTAAAGGTAACCACACACGTACAGTTTTTCCTCAAGGTTTGGACTGCGCAGGCCAGGCCTTGAGAATTTCCTCAACGTGTGTGGCGAAATTCTTGAGGCCGCCGGTGGACTGTATAAGCCATAAAATCCTATTTGAAAAACATTTGTGAATAACTATGCAGACCTGCCTGAACAGGTCAAACTCAGCGTGTGTGGTAGCATATTAAGGTTAATTCATCAGTTTTCCGCTGTGCGTGTGCTGAAGCTGAACGAACCGAGACATGAACCGTCAATTTTTGGAAAATTTTATCAAAATATATGAAAGTGAGCCATGCCTTTGGCAAACGAAGTGTAAGGAATACCACGACCGAAATAAAAAAGATGCCGTAATTAAAAAAATAAATAACCTGAGAAGTGCATACAGAAAAGAAAATAAAAGAGTTAAGGATGCTTTGAAGTCAGCGTCAGCTGATGAAATTTATAAGCCGAAGTTGTGGTACTTTGGATTGTTAAAGTAAGTTTTTTTGGTGTATAATTTCGTCATTATTTAAATCATTATTTAATTTATTATGTATTAATTTAATTATTATGTTATAATTACTATAATTAATTATAATATATACAGGGTGGCCAATTGAAAACGAAACAGAGGTGATTTTGGGCTCCCCAAGACATTTAAGAAAAAACCCTCGTACCCGTCGATTTTTGATTTAAGGGGGAACCATTTTTCTGGTGGTTTTATCCCCTAGGGGGCAAAGCCCTAGCGGGGGTGACAAGGGCCCCCAAAATTTTAAATGGAATGAGGGGTCGAGTGATACCTTATTTTGAAGCTATTTTTATGTAGATTATAACCCCCGAGTCTTACATCGCTACTATGTACCTAGCCATTACAGGGGCTAATTAAAGTTACAAAAACATGTTAGAATATTTTTATTTAAAAAAATGCTTTAAAAACAAAATCAATCAAGTAAATGCTGAAAATGACCTCAGAAGAAAAAATCTAACGGGCTTAAATCTGGAGAACACGGGGGCCTCTCCTTCGAATCCATTGTCCTGGAAACCTTTGGTCCAAATATTGACGAATCACTGCAGCATAGTGGGGTGGCGCACCATTTTGTTGGAATATTAGACGGTTTTCCATGTATCCGTTATCATTCTCTAGTATCTTCACCAATTCTGGATGAATCGCATCTTCTTATCACTCTAGGTACATTGCTCCTGTTAAATTTATAGGTAAAGGAGGGGTCTATTATACGGTTACCAAAAATGCTAGCCTAAACACTCAATTTCTCGGGATGTTGCGTATGTACCTCACGAAATATGTTTTCTGGGATTTGAATTAGCCCAATAGCGGCAGTTGAGACGATTCACCGCACCGTTCAAGAAAAAAGGAGCATTCATCAGAGAAATATACAAACTGCTGCTCCATTTATTGAAAAAAAATAATTGGGTTATGAGTTTTTCAATGGTGAGGGAGGAGCGTCAAAAGGGGGTTAGTAGCACATCAACCAAAATACCATTTAATTATACTCCATTATTTAATACAATTTTTTTATATTCAATACAATATTTATTTAATACAATATTTCCAGGTGTACATACAATATTTTCAGGTATAATACGTACGAAATAACGTCCTAGGGCATTATGAAGATGTAGATTATTTGAGTGTTTGGGCTAGCATTTTTGATAACAGTAAATAGGCCCCTTTCTTACCTATAAATTTAACAGGAGAAATGTACCTAGAGTGGTTAGGAGTTGCGATTCATCCAGAATTGGTGGAGATACTAGAGAATGATAACAGATGCATACACTAATATTCCAACAAGATTGTGCGTCATCCCATTATGCTGCAGTGGCTCGTCAATATTGAGTGGCCCCCGCGTTCTCCAGATTTAAGCCCGTTAGATTTTTTCTTCTGAGGTCATTTTCAGCATTTACTTGATTGATTTTGTTTTTAAAGCATTTTTTTAAATAAAAATATTCCAACATGTTTTTGTAACTTTAATTAGCCCCTGTAATGGCTAGGTAGATAGTAGCGATGTGAGACTCGGGGGTTATAATCTACATAAAAATAGCTTAAAACTAGGGTATCACTCGACCCCTCATTCCATTTAAAATTTTGGGGGCCCTTGTCACCCCCGCTAGGGCTTTGCCCCCCAGGGGGTGAAAACACCAAAAAAAATGGTTCCCCCTTAAATCAAAAATTGACGGGTACGAGGGTTTTTTCTTAAATGTCTTGGGGAGCCCGAAATCACCTCTGTTTCGTTTTCAATTGGCGACCCTGTATATTATTATAATGACGCATAAACTTGTTAATGAGACTACAGCTGTATTCAATCAACGTCAATTCAACCGCTTCTATCGTCCGGACACTAATCTACAACCTGTACGAGTATATCCCAGTCAAGAGAGCCCGCTGAGTTATTCCTCTTCGCCTAGCCCCGACCTACGACAAGATAACCAGCAATCGCAGATTGATCAATCATCAGGAATAAATCATAATTTAACACAAGGCAATGAAACTGCAGCAACTTTCTACACAGATTTTGCAGAAAACATTACATTGTACCGTTTTTGAGAAAAATAAGATGTTAAATAAATGTTGACAAACAATAATTAAACCTACATAATAATAATTAGATGTTATATTTTTCTTTCTTACCTTCAAGAAATCCTTGTCGAGGGCTTCATATATAGCCGCACACGTTTCTGGTATTATATAGCCAAGAGCCTGAGGAGAAATTATTGTTGAATATTTCAAGTCCTCGTAAGTTCTGCCAATGATAATAAATTCAAATAGCTTTGCTCGTCCATTCTCAAATAGTTGTGCCAATCTTTAGGAAAAACCCTTAACTCAGAAAGGAGATTTGTATGAGAGTATTTGCTTCTCTTCATTAGCCATTCTTTCGTCCAAACAGTTCTCTTAATGTGCTTCTTTTCGCGATTTTTAGCGCACCCTTTTTTCACAATAAGCCAACCAATTGCCACTAAAGCATCATCATCAGTAGATGCCATTATTACTTTATATCCACAGATTACGAACTGACATCAATTTGGTCCGTGGGTGGGACATCCTCATTAAAAGAAAATCCTCAAGGCTGTGACTGCACAGTTTTGCCTTGACGAATAACTGTACGTGTGTGCCTACCTTAATAGAGGGACCTGGGCCGGTATTCTGGTTCTCAAAAACGCTCACCGCTTTCTAGTCACTCGGCACTTTAGATGTAAATTTACATTGAAAGTGCCGAGCGACTGAAAAGCGATGAGCGTTTTCGAGAACGAGAATACCGGCCCTGGTGTGGTGTCATAGCCATCGCCCACAATCCAGCTTACGCCTGTGGAAAGTGAAATGTCGCCTCCGCCGATATCCCCATCGGACGATAATGATCAAAAGTTATCGCCACTTGAAGGCGATATTCGACGTAAGAAACGGGTTCGAGCTGCAAAAAACATCGTGAGTGCGGAATCCGTTATTGGCGTCGGTAAGCATAGAAAATCGTTGCGGGCTGTGGAAAAGAGTGCGCGTGTCGAATCCGCGGAATCTTGTGCGCGTGCCGATCCGCGAAATCTTTTTTACAGTCGAATTGGAGCGGGTTTACGCCATCGCAAATTGACGTTTTTAAGCGCGTGAACGAAATTCAGAGTGCGCTGAAAGAACAATTGCGGGACAAGAGTGATGCCTTGGAGAGACATGAAAGTCACTTTGCGGATCTTCAGCAGATAATGTTGGACTCCGAAAACCACATGAAAAATTCCAAAGCCGATATCTCCAAGATCAACACAAATCAAGTATTTGAATTTCACGGGTGTTATTATCACGGCTGTCCGATATCTTATAAGATCGAATTAAATGCACCTATACACACACAGTGGTGATCCCTCATTAACCCTGGACAGCCGCTACGAATCGACAATGGCGAAAACAGTACGTCTCAAGGAAGGCGGCTATGAGGTGATTGAAAAATGGGAGTGTGAGTTTAGGACACACATTAAATTGAACCATGAAATTGAGCTCTTCATAAAGAATCATCAGTTGCTCTCGATAACTACGACCCCACTTAACCCGCGTGATGGTTTTTACGGAGGTCGTACAGGCAACTGTTCGACCTATTACAAAACCGAAGATGGCGAAAAAATCAAATACGTTTGCTCTCTGTACCCCTGGGTTTGCAAGTACAGGAAATTTCCTATCAGTCACCCGGATATTTTTGCCGGGGGGAATTGCACAGAATTGAACTTGCAAGAAACAGAAGGACTAATCAAAGCCCAAATTCTACCACCACAGAACTTGTACCATTCTGTATTGCCGCATCGAATGAATAATAAACTCATGTTTGTTTTATGCAATAAATGTGGAGAAACAATAAATAAATGAGAAGAATGTGAGCATAATGAAAAAGACCGGGCGATAACGGGGACTTGGGTTATCGATGAAGTTTTAAAAGCCGTAGAAAAAGGCTATAAAATATTAGAGGTTTATGAAATTTGGCGGTATAAGGTGATACAATTCAATCGAGAAACAAACACGGCAGGTCTGTTTACAGATATGATGAATAAATTTATTAAAATTAAGCAGGAAGCATCGGGATGGCCTAGAAATTGTTCCACTCAAGAAGAAAAGGACCAATATATAGAGAATTTTTTTGCAGCAGGAAGGAGTTGAACTGGAATTTGAAAAAATTGCAAATAACCCAGGTTTGAGAGCACTAGCCAAGGTAATGCTAAACTTGTATTGGGGAAAATTTGGCCAGAGAGAGAACATGAGGAAAACTTCCATCATAAACCAGCTTGCCGAGATGTTTGAGTTGTTGAATAACCCCTGCAAAAGCGTCAACTCAATCGTACTAATAAATGAGAAGGCAATTGTAGCGAATTGGGAATTCATTGACGAAGCCGCACAGCCGTTATCCCCCGTAAATGTGTATATTGCTGCTTACACAACTGCACAGGCCCGACTTAAACGCTACAGCTATTTGGAAGTGCTAGAAGAGCGAGTACTCTATTACGACACAGATTCAGTCATTTTTACACAAAAAGAAGGCGAGTTTGAGTCACCTACTGGTGATTTTATCGGCGACCTGACAGACGAATTGGCAGGATATGGAACTGGAAGTTCCATCAAAGAATTTGTCTGTGGTGGACCTAAAAACTATGCCTACAAACTATATGCAGCTGAGGAAGAACAAGAAAAAGTGGTTTGTAAATTTGAGGGCTTTTTTTTAATTACAGTGCTTCGCAACTTGTTAATTTCGACACAATTAAAGCAATGGTACTAAATAATTCTGAAGAGCCGGGAGCCATCACCTCCAACAATTTTCGACGCAGCAAAGAGCACAGTGTAATAACGAAGAAAGAAAGAAAAATGTACAGGCCTAATTCTACAAAAAGAATTTTTTTCGAGGATCACTCCTTATTACCATTTGGGTACAAGAGAAAAAACAAGAAACAAGCCCGAGTTAATTCAATCTATAGAAGAGGAACAAGAGGAGAAGCAGCATCATGAAGTCTCATAGCCGAAATAAACATAATTTTCTTCCTCTGGTAATTTTTTAGGTGATCTTTTTTTTTCAGAAATAACCGAGCCTAATTTCTATTGTTTAAATAATACTCGTTATCACCTTGAATCGTAGAGATAGGTCGAATAGACTCTCAGAGAAATCTGAGATCGTGCATACTAATTCGGATGCCACGACGCCTCGACTACGGCGATGATTTTGTAGGATACTAGTTTGAGGTAAACTAGAAAAATTCGTATAACTATAGTATGATGATTTTATTTTAAAAGCAAGAAATAACCCCCGAGTTAATTCAATTTATAGAAGAAGAAGAGAAGAACAATGCAGCATCATGAAGTCTCATAACTAAGGCTGGGATTTTAGGCAAAATGCCTATTTCTGCCTTTATGCCTATTTTTGCCTTTTTTGCCTTTTTCTTTCATAGTTTGCCTTTATTTTTACTAGCTGCCAGAAGTAGCCTATAATGGCATAATATATTTAAAATTATACCAATTAATAATTCAAATACTCAGATTTACATAATTATTTCAGTGGGATTTTCTTTGGATATGACCTTTTTCCAGGTAACTGTGGCCGAGGGTAAAACCCAAAACCCATGAAAAAGTAATAAACTAATACAATGAATAATGCTCAGGCCGCGCCCCCAGTTTTGTACCTAATTTCCTCAAATTTGATTGATTGTAGAAAAAAAATTCATTTCCAAAAGAGAGCATCGATAGTTGTTGTTCCCTCGAAAATATTTTAGATTTATTTTGCTGCATAGAATTGCAATGTCGGACCAAAAATTAGTGTCGTGAATCGTATCCAGAATTATTATTGGAGCGTGACGGCGTTTTCTGTAAGCCTTGTGGAAAAGTGGTAAGTGCTCTAAATTTATCAATTATTCTGTCATATCTGGTTGTTGAAATACTGGTGACCTTACCTATTTATTTTTTAATGTGAATACCCAACTAAATTAGGGCGTTACTTTACAGATATCCAGTACGAAAAAATATTTTATCGATCAGCACTGTGGTACTCCTTTACCCAAAAAAAGAATGCAACAACAGAGATCATCCTGCTTGTCGCAAATGTCACTGGATAAGTGTTTTTCAAATAATCGGCAAAAAAGTGATGAAGAAATATTTAAGAGTGATTTATGTAATGCTTTAGTAGCATCAAATATCCCTTTAATGGCCATTTGTACGGCTATTACTTAACTATCTCTTAAGGGATTTTTAATGTAAGTGGAGCTTTGAATGTGACTTTTGTTTTTACAAGATTCACATTCAAAGCTTCACTTGGATTAAATATCCCTTAAGTTATAGCGGTGCAAATGGCCGTAAATAAATTAAATAACAATATTTTCAAGTCGCTCTTGGAAAACACTGTAAAAAACCTGTACCCGATGAAAGTACGATTAGAAAGAATTATGTAGAAAATTATTATTTAGATATAATTAATCAAGTCAAGCAGTATATAGGCAACAATTATAATTATTTTGTAGTTGATGAGACCACGGACGTATGTGGTCGGTATATAGCCAATTTACTTGTTGGAATTTTGTCCGAAGATTCCCCAAGTAAATCCTTTTTAATAGCAGTTAAGCAACTTGAAAAGACAAACCATGTAACAATTAGTCGATTTATTCAAGAAAGTCTAAGTAACTTCTTTTTACCTGCAGCTGTGCCTCATGATAAAATTATCCTAATATTAACTGACGCTGCAACATATATGATAAAAGCTGCTAATTGTTTAAAAATATTTTATCCAAATCTAATTCATTGTACTTGCTTAGCCCACGGAGTTAACAGAGTTGTAGAGGAAATCAAAAATCAATTTCCTCTGGTAAATGATCTAATTAGTAATTTAGTTTGTTAAGGCTCCGTTAAGAATTCAAATTTATAGAGAAAATTTACCAAATGTACCACTTCCACCAAAGCCGGTAATAACAAGATGGGGAACATGGTTAGAAGCTGCATTTTTTTATTTTAAACATCATGAAAATATTAAAAATATAATATTTATGTTTGACGACGAAACTTCAAATGCAATCAAAGAATGTAAATCTGTTCTAGCTAACGCGCAAACTGCGCAACAGTTAGCTTAAATTAACAACATATACGCTTTATTAACCTCGACTATCTTAAAACTAGAATCGCAGGGCTTGCCCTTGGACGAATCTACTAATTTAGTTACGCAACTAAAGAAAGCGATTGAGTCAGCTAAAGGTAAAGTCGGTTCAATAGTTTGTAACAAATTAAAACAAGTTTTAGACAAAAATTCGGGGTTTCAAACTTTACTACAAGTTTTAAGTTGGTGAATTTTCGGACCAACTATCAGATATTAGACCTGGCATAATATCTAACTTAAAATTTGCTCCAATTAGTTCTGACAAGTCGCGGATTGCGTGCGTTCGTATGAGGCGAACAGGTCCACACTCGCATAAATTTGTATCGCATACACAAATTTGAGCCGAATGACACGCACAACGTAAATTTTGCTAATGTGGACTCGACTTTAAATAGTAGAGATAAGTCGAATAGACTCTCGAGAGAAATCTGAGAGCGTGCATACTACTTCGGATGCCACGACGCCCCGAATACGGCGATGATTTTGTAGGATACTAGTTTGAGGTAAACTAGAAAAATTCGTGTAACTATGGTATGATGATTTTATTTTAAAAGCAAGAAATAACCCCCGAGTTAATTCAATCTATAGAAGAAGAGAAGAATAATGCAGCATCATAAAGTCTCATAACCGAAAAAAAACATAATTTTCTTCCTCTGCTAATTTTTTAGGTGATCTTTTTTTCAGAGATCGACCGAGCCTAATTCCTATTGTTTAAATAATACTCGTTATCACCTCAAATAGTAGAGATAGGTCAAATAGACTCTCAGAGAAATCTGAGAGCGTGCGAGTCGTGTTCCAACATAATCGGCTGAACAGTGCTGAAAAAAAAATGCCGTTACACTGAAAAATTCGGCTGAACACGCTGACTGATATCAGTTTCGGAACGCAATTTCAGTAAAATCAGTAAGTTCGGCAAGTTTCGGAATACGGCCTAATTCGGATTTCACGACGCCCCAACTACGGCGGTAATTTTGTAGGATACTATTTTGAGGTAAACTATAAAAATTCGTGTAACTATAGCATGATGATTTTATTTTATTTTTATAGGTAAATGGCAGAAAGCAGACAGGTCGAGACACGTTCTCGTTTGAAATTTGGTTGGCTAGCTGAGGGCGATGGATATATAAATGAGGGATGCTGAAAGATTCGACATTTTCCAGTGAACGAAAAAAAAAAGTTGTGTTTGCAGTATTCCTAAATTGGTGCAGTGAAGTTTATTGTGTGGCGTCAACATAAACAAAATAAGGTATTTAAACATTTTTAATTTATTTATTTTTTTCAATTTGTTCCTATACTATTAATGCTATGATTAACAAACTCGAAGAACCAATTGAACGAGGATCTTTTCCTTTGCTAGATCTCGGGAAACCGTACATAGTGGAAAAAATGCAAATTTTGAATAGTCGCTATGGAAAGGCAATTCTTGCCACTAGTAGAAATGATACCAAATTAATAGCTACTTTTCCACCAAAACGTTGTCTTAAATATATTCAAATAATTAATGGTTCCAATAGTGAATATCAAATGAAATATTTGGGTCAAAGTGAACCAGCTTTCACTGGTGCGCAAACGCAATCCCTTTTAACTATCGAATTTGTAAACTAAATTTTTCTACTGAAAATCAATACCGTTATTGTTTATGTCTGATGATGATAGTCACATGTTTCAATACTCCAATAAGCCAACTTCGGATTATTCCCAATTTTTTTTCTTTTGTTGTAGAACATGGACAATACCATAAGCAATACAGCCAACCTCGCCGACAACCAAGATCAGATGATATTCATCGCAGGCCTATTATCTGATCTAAGTCAAATGGAGCAAGACATTATAGCATTTTGTAATCAGACGTTGATGGGCGTTAATTCTGTGAATTATTCAAAGCATCTAAAAAACGCATTGAATTTTTCTATTGGTGCTTTCATTTGCCGGAAATACCTATATGGCAGCATCGACTTGGACACGTTTGTTAAAGAGATGCTTGCTGAGGACCTGTACGACTTTGTTGTAGAAGTACCCGATATACCCCGTGAAATAGCGGAAAAATATAGCCTTTATAAAGACGTGGCGACTGTCACCGACGACGACGATGACGAGGAAGATATAATAATCATAAATTTAAACCTGATGTCGAAGAAATCTGATTGATAATTTTAAGTTTGCTTTAACGTTAATTTTGGGGTAATTTTACCCTCTCTAGTTTGTATCACTATAATTTCAATTTTTCCATTTTATTTTTGTCCTCAAATGTGAGTATATTACTTTTTTTTTAGCTAGATATAAGTCATATGATTATATTAATAGTTTTTCTATAAATAAATAAGTCAAATTTTCTATAATAAAGTATTTTTATCTCTCCAGCTGGTCTAATAAGTATAATACTTAGAAACTAAAATTGTTTGAGCTACATTTTATTGCAACTTAAAAAGTACTCTATAATAATTCCTTTCAAAAAAAAATTGAAAATAACCACAAACCTCGCCAATAATTAAAATAGGCGATTATTGAACAAGATCGCAAGAAATATTTAAAACCCTTATTAGCCAGTAAACGATAATTTTTCTATAAAGTCCATTCCAAAATATTTCGTTGACTTCACGGCTATAAAACCCTACCATAAATTAGATAGCTATTAGCCTCTATTGTGTAGGTACCAGGTTCTTTTATGTAGGTACCGGGTTCCTTAATACCCACTCAAAGGTTTACAGGTACGGATTTTGTGCCCATTATAATGAAAACGAAAAAGGCGTTTCATAATATTATTTATTTATGTTATAATCTTATACTATCTTAATAATTACCAAAACTTAATATCTAATACAATATAATACAATACACAATTCAACCAAACCTAATCTATATTTAGTTCCGTTTCACTGTCACTGTCATCTTCATCTATGCCTAAACTAATTATTAATGGCTTAACATTAATACCTATTGAATTATAGGTTTCTTCAACTTTTATAACGTGATTGACAGAATTTTTCCAGCTTTGAACTGGAATATTATCTACACATTTTCTAATTAAATCTATTACAGCAGTACTAAGTGTAGGAGAGGTGTTTCCTCTCCTAACCATTGCCTTCAATTCATGCCAGATATGTTCTATTGGATTGAAAATACAATAATATGGAGGAAGACGCAAAACTGTATGACCACAAGCGCTAGCAAGATCGTCACAAATATATTCTTTTTTAACATTATATGATTTCAAAACGTTTAAAAGATCTTTCTTTGTATAATTTTCTTCGAAATACATATGTTCATGCAACTTTGTTATTTTATATATTTATTCAAAAATACGAAAGAAAAAACCGTTAAAAGGCATACAAGTTCAAATCAAAATTGGCACCGCTCGCGCAGACTCGGCGTATGTGAAAAATGTGTGATTTATGAGAAGGAAGGAGACAGTACGAAGCCGTGTCTCTAAAACCACGTCCGCTTTTTCGGTCGTTATCAAAATCAAAAAACCTATCGAATTCAAGGCAAAAAATCCTTATTTTTATTTCTAAGACTGTGTTGTATCGGTGTGTCGCTGAGAAGCAGACTTTCTGGACACGAGGAGCTCCTCTGGATCGACGAAAACCAGCATAAACCAAGTAAGTGCCAATCCTCCATTGTAATTGTATGGCTCGGGTTTATGTCCATTAATATTTGTGCGGCAAAATTGAATTTAGCGCTACAGTCTCGCTGCTCTTTAAACTTTCGAAAACCTAACGCAAATTTTCGTGAACAACATATCATTTTCCATCATATATTTTTGAAGTTCTACTTTTGTATTACTTGCATTGGGCACTTTATTTTTTTGACGGCTGTGGTAACTAGCGTTGTCCATCACAATTATACTGTTTTCTGGTATGTTCGGAAGAAGGCGATTCTGAAACCATTCTTCAAATAATTTTGCATCGGTATCTTGATGATAATCTAATGATGAATTGGCTATTTTTTTTGCGGATAGCAGCAAAGAGTTTGGAACAAAACCATTTTCTGATCCGGCATGCAAAATTGTAATCCTCTGGCCTTTATTTGAGGGTGCTTTGGTTTGACATTTGGAGGTTGAGTCGCTCCATCCTCTTTTGGGAGTGTCATGGGTATCAAACCATGTTTCGTCAAGATATATTATCGGACGATTTTCTGCCCTATATTGTTTTATGGAACTTAAATATTCTCGACGCCATGCTTGTAATCGCTGGGATTCCATTAGCACTTGCCTCTTATTAATGGTTTGATATTTGAAACCCATTGCTTTCACAATTCTCCAAAGGCTTGTTCTGCTACATAATATATCAGTTTCGTCTTCTATAAGTACCTTTTTTAGAGAATCTATTGTAGGTATTATTTGTTTACTGTACAAATCATAAATTTTCCTACGAATCAACTCTTTATCCGCTTCTTCAACCTTTCTTGACTTGCCGCTGTCACACCGTTGCTTCCTTGGCTGGATGCGTTTGGCTACGATATCTTTAACCGTAGATAATGGAGTTTTGGTTAAAACGGATGATTCACTCACACTTTGATTATGATTATAGCCTCTCTGCAGAAGGGTTAAATAAACGTTCCTCACAATTTCCTTGGCATCTAGCGATAAATGTTTTTTTTTTGAAATACCACTTCCGGTTGCAATACTACCATCATTTGCCCATGGACGCCACATTTTTTTTGTCAATATAACAGCTCTAGTTCTGCACAAAGACTAAATAATTTAACTAAAACATTCACCCACATTTACATGTACATCTCACCAAGGCAGGTATAATAAATAAAATCAACCCGGACCTGCTCACAGGTAGTCGAAGTTTGTGGTTGAGGGTATCATCAACATTTTATTGATACTTGAAGAGTCAACGAATTACCTATGCCAGTAATCATAATAATATAGGTAGTTTAATAGAAAAATACAAATACAAATTAAAAATCACTTACTTTACCTCGCTGGAAAATTTTCACTAACACAACACCAATTAGCGCGTTGTAGAAGAATGAATACTAAAAATTATGTAGAAGATATCTATTTCAAATAGGAAAATGTATGTTGAAGTGCAAATCCGTCAATAATAATTGTAAATTACAAGTTCAAATTTTAGTAACAAGATGGAAGAGGTGGTACGTGTGTAGCCTCCCAACTTCGCTACGAAAATGATTTTGAATAACCCCCAGAGTTTTTAGGTAAGCGATGCAAAAACAAATATTCCCATGGCTCAAAGACATTTCAAATATCTAAAGGTGATTGTATAATAAAATACAAAGGCCTCGGCGTTCTCTACGATTAGGGTCTGATCCTCTGAAATCGTTGAGCTTTTCTTATATCCACCCCCTGAGATCAAACAAAAACAGGTAGGTCGATTTTCATACAAAGCCGTCGTCGAAGGAATCGGTGAGAATTTTTCAAAATCGCCCCCACAGAGGCTTGCGTTGATATTTCAAGTTTTTTTTTTTTGATTGACCACGGATTGACCACGTAGTGCACGCCCCTGGTGCAGGGGTGTCACATCTTTGAAAGCTATTAAGGGCTTAATAAATCAAGAGAAGATTCGACATTTATCGTAATCTTGATTGTACCTATGGAGAAGACCGTGGCGTGGGAACTACTACCTAGGTGATAAAGCAGGTGAAACTCACCCTCCTTTGGACAAAATATTACAAAAAAAAAAAAACTGATTCGGTATTATACTGCCAGATCATCTTTGCTTGCCAGTGCGTTCGGTTTGTGAAGTGCTCTAAATTTACCTTTTTCTTTTTGTAGCTACATATTTTGAAACTCTACAAAATGGACGGGTAAGTGAATCCTGTAGTGTAGAAAAGTTATTTCGTAAATTTATCTAGTCTAAAAAACGATTTTCACTTGATCTGTGAAAATCTTCGTTTATACAGGCAAGCTTCACGCTCATACTCATTTTTTTTCCGACAAAGACTATTCTCAATTTATTTTTTCTCGTAAAATGACTGAACTATTTTAATGAAATGGCTCGAAAATCTTCATTTTTGCTTCCATTGCATTGCTTTTGTCATTTTCCTTTCTCGTGACCTTTTTGCTGCCTACATCACCCTCCTATTTATTTAACAAAATTGGTAGAGTAACAAAATATACCTTATAAACTGCTCCACAGGAGTTAAGGATATGGAGGTTTCTTTGTTAAAAAATAAACGAAAACTGTTTTTTATGTAAATATAAAAGTTATTAAAATAAATAAACACTTTTTTTTGAAATCTTGAATAAAAAGAGTTGATATCTTTGTAAACAATGTACGTTTTTCGTTCTTTTACTATATTTGTCTTATCAGTATTCCACAAAATTTAGTCTTCCTATGGGTTTATTCCTACTTGCAACTCGAAATAATGGTTAGGCGTAAATTAACAAGGGACGAGGCTAATCGTGCAATTGGTATGCTACAGAGTGGCCGTCTACAACGAGAAGTGGCGAATGAGTTTAATGTGTCGCAAAGTGTCATAAGTAGACTCAATAGTCGATTCGATGAAACTGGAACTGTATCAGAAAGACATAGGATTGGTGGTCCGAGGAAAACAACACCCGCACAAGATCGATTGGTAACGCTAAGCGCACGGAGGGAGCCTTTATCTACGTGTAGACACCTGTCACAGCGACTTGCGAATGCCACAGGAGTCCACGTTTCAATTGAAACAATAAGAAGAAGATTAAATGATGTGAATTTAAGATCAAGACGGCTATTGCGACGAGTGCCCCTCACTCAAACTCACATGCGGCAAAGGTTACAGTGGGCAAGAGATCATATCCATTGGGGCAATGAATGGAGCTCTGTCCTTTTCACAGATGAATCCAGGTATGCTAGATTCTCAGATAGTCGAAGAGTTAGAGTATGGACCTTACCTAGAACACCCCGAAATCGACGCTCTGTTCAACGCGTCTACCCTTACCGAGGAGGGTCAATAATGGTTTGGGGTGGGATATGTTTTAATGGCCGCACTGACCTTTACATTTGCGAGGGAAACATGAATGCAGCACAGTATAGACAGTATATAATCAACAACATAATTCCAAATTTTCATGCTGCTATCGGCCCAGATTTCCATTTTTTGGACGATAATGCCAGACCTCACAGAGCTGGAGCTGTACTAAATGCAATAGAAACTAACGGAATTCCGCATCTTATGCTACCTCCGCTATCTCCAGACCTCAACTGCATTGAACATGCATGGGACATGTTGCAAAGAAGGTTGGATGATCACATACCGGTTGTCGAAACGTTGGCGCAGCTAAGGGCCATTTTACCTCAACTCTGGAATCAAATTCCACAGGAAATGCTCAACAACCTAATCGATAGCATGCAAAGACGTTGTCAGGCTGTTATTGATGCACATGGAGGCTTTACCACCTATTAATTTACATAACACTTCATTACCGAATAAGAATAACCATTTTTTTTTTAGTTTTTCTTTTTTTTCCATTTCCTTTTTCTTCCTTTTTGCGTTTTCAACAAAAAAGTGTTTATTTATTTTAATAAAGTTTATATTTACATAAAAAAACAGGTATCTTGTTTTTTTCACAAATAAAACTCCATATCCTTAACTCCTGTGGAGCAGTTTATTTTAGATTTATGCTGATTTATTGCAATTTATGTTTTGTGCGGATTGAGGCGGTACTCACGTATCCCTACGGTCGAGGGGTCTGTAGTGGTTGCTACACCACTAACCGAATATGTAGAAACTGCTACGGGCCCTTCACAAATGCCGTATCACGAATGCCGTAGTGGCCATGACGAGAGGACAGCTCCTGAGGCAGCTCAGTGACGTTGCATTTAGGGTACGTGATTTTTCTAAATATTCTCAGAGCCCCTGTACATGTTTTTTTTTTTCTCTACAGGCGCAAATTAGAGGCCAACGCAGCAGCAGCGTGGTCAGTCAGGTGGATATGGCCTGGTCCATCGTAAGTTTTTCTACCTTTTTTTCAATTTGCTCTTATATTTCTAAATTTACAGAACAACTACCTCGAAATTGACGACCAGTACCACGCTGCTGCTCGTGCTGCTGCTGGGAGGAGCACAGAGCTTGGACGAGGTTAACTTTGTTTTTAAATTATTATTTGTGTTTTGCATAAGTAGCATGCAGCGATATAGTTCATACGTAGTTTAAATTAATAATGGTCAATAAAAATAAGCCAAGCATTTTTGGATATATATTCAACCGGTCTGAAAGCACCATCAGGAAAAGGTAAAAGGTTAATCATAACCCATTTGGCAGCAAACGAGGTTTTTTGGAAGGTGGGTTGCTGCCTCCTTTCATATCTAATCGTTCTGGAGGCTATCACGAGGATATGAATGCCGATGTCTTCGAAGAATACTTCGAGCAGATGATTGAACTCATTCCAGAAGGATCCGTTATAGCCATAGATAATGCAAGTTATCAGTCCCCGAAAGTAGAAAAATGTCTAACTACGTCTTGGCACAAGGGGGACATACAAAAATGGATGAGAGAAAAAAATATAAATTTTGATAAAAATATGGTAAAGAAGGAACTTTTAGCTGTCACAAAGCCTTATAGGTCACGATATTCGGAATGTGTTGTGGACAACATGTCGCAAAAAAAAGGGATAACTGTTCTTCGATTACCACCTTATCATTGTGAAGTCTGGGCACAAGTGAAGGGATATGTGGCTAGAAAAAATAATAAGTTCAAGATCAAAAACGTAGAAAAATTATTCTACGAGGCACTGGGTACAGTGAATGCTGATAACTGAAAGAAGTATATCGAGCATGTTCTTAAAGTAGAGCAAAAAATGTGGGATCTGGATAACCTAATTAAAGAGATATTGATAATCGCAGTTGATTATGATAGTTCTTCAGAGTCAGAAGATTTATTCTAAATCCTACTTATTTTTTTATAACTTTATGATGCATATTTGAGTTATAATACCTCCTAATGCTGTGATTACGTTTTTTTATCTATAGAAGTACCAACTTACATTTCTATCGATTTTTATTTATGTATGTATTATTTATGTAGAAAGGGTTGCAATACCTTTCAACCCAGGTCTTATCATTATCATCCTCAAGTATACAGAAACTTGTGCTCCGGGATATTCTGAGAAGTATCACAGCTCACCAGTTGGCTGGCTTTTAAAAAAGAGATCTGCACTGGAAGGGTTGCAATGCCCAACAAACCAAGTATTATCATTATCGTCCTCAAGTAAACACAAACCTGTGCACTAAGATATTTTGATTTTTTTGAGAAGTATCACACGTCACAAGATTAACTGCTTCCCAATAACCCAAGAATTATCATTATCGTCGTCAAATAAATACAAACATGTTCACTTGGATATTATCAAAAGTATAACAATTTACAAGATTAACTCTTTTTACAAAAGAGAGCTGCGGTGGTATAACAATATGCAATAACCGAACATTAGCATGGTCATCCTGAAATAGATACAAACATGCGCACTGGGTTATTTTGAGAAGTGTCATACTTTACAAGATTAGCTTCTTTTACAAAAAAAGAACTCCAGTAGAAGGGTTGCAATCTAGCAACCCAGGCCCAGGTCCTATCATTATCATCCTCAAGTAAACACAAACATATTATATCTATATATCTTGAGAAGTATCATACTTCACAAGATCAACTGCTTTTACAAAAGGGAGCCGCAGTGAAAGGGTTGCAATACCCAACAACCCAAGTATGTATTATCATTATCATCCCGGAGTAAACAAAAACATGTACACTGGAATATTTTGAGAATTAACAGACTTCACGAGATTAACCCTGTTTACGAAAGAGAGCTGCAGTGGAAGGGTTGCAATACCTATCAACCCAGGTCTTATCATTATCTGTGCACCGGGATATTTTGAGAAGTATCAAACTCCACCAGATTAACTGCTTTCACAAAAGAGAGCTGCAGTGGAAGGGTTGCAGCACCTAGTAACCCAGATGTTATCATTATCATCCTCAAGTGAACACAAACATGTGTACTGGGTGTTTTGAAAAGTAACACACTCCAAAAGGTCAACTCCTTTCATAAAAGACAGCTGCAGTTAGAGGGTTGCAATGCAACACGAACATTTGCACTGGGATATTTTGAGAAGTATCACAATGTACAAAATCGACTTCTTCAACAAAAGAGAGCTGCTGTGGTAAAATTGCATTACCCAACAATGAAAGAATTATCATATTCGTCGTCAAATAAATACAAGCATGTGCACTGGGATATTTTGAGTAAGTATCACACTTCATAGGATTAACTCCTCTCACAAAAGGAAGCTGTAGTGAGAGGGTGCAATACCCAACAAACCATGTATTATCATTATCCTTGTCAAGTAAACACAGACATGTGTACTGAGTGTTTTGAGGAGTAGCACATTTCAAAAGGTCAACTCCTTCCGCAGAAAAAGCTCCAGTGGAAGGGATGCAACACCTAGCAACCCAGGTCTTATCACCCTCAAGTGAACACAAACATGTGCACTGGGATATTTTGCAACACCCAGGTGTTGCCATTATCATCCTCGAGTAAACAGAAACATTTTTACCCCTTTTACGAAAGAGAGCTGCAGTGGAAGGGTTGCAATACCTAGCAACCCAGGTCGATATCATCCTCAAGCATACAAAAACCTGTGAACCGGGATATTTTGAGAAGTATCACACTTCACCATATTAACTCCTTTAACAAAAGGGAGCTGCAGTTAAAGGGTGCACTACCCAACAATCTAGGTATAATCATTGTTATTCTTGAGTAAACACAGACATGTGTACTTGGTGTTTTGAGAAGTAACACAGTCCATAAGTTTAACTTCTTTCACAAAAGACAGCTGCAGTGGAAGTGTTGCAACACCTAATAACCCATCACATGTATCATACTTCATAAGATTAGCTCCTTTTGCAAAACGGAGCTGCAGTAAAAGGGTGCAATACCTAACAATCCAGGTATTATCATTATTATTCCCAAGTAAACACAGACATGTGCAGTGAGTGTTTTGAGAAGTAACGCACTTTAAAAGGTCACCCTTTTTTTAGAACAGAGCTGTAGTGCAAATGTTGTAATAATCAACAACCCAAGTATTATCACTTATCATCAAAGGTATCACAATTTACAAGATTAACTCCTACAAAATAGATCTGCAGTGGAAGGGTTTCAATATTCAACAACCCAAGAAGTATCATTATCATCCCCAAATAAATACAAACATTTGCACTAGGATATTTTGAGAACTATCACATTTCATAACATTACCACCTTTCAATAAAGGCAGCTGCAGTGAAAGAGTGCAATACCCAACAACCCAGAGTTATGTAATCAGCCCAAACTCGATTCACCCGACGTACAGTTCCAACCGTTAGCCACCAATCCACCCACCGTGGACCCTCAATCCGACGTTAGCCGAACACAGTCGGCGTGAATTGATTAATCAATAAATAGTGAGAGGATGTCACTAAAAATCAATTCTATTTATATCGCTCATTGTATTAAGTACATTCGTAATAAAAGTTTAAAAAATTCCTTTCTTCGAGTAATTTATTTAATTGGCACTGCGAGCAGAATAGTTAGAGTTCTGTATCAATCAGTAACTTTTATTTTTAAATAATTAACTAACTATCGACACGAATCTGTACTGCTGAGAAAAATAGTGATTGTGCAATGTGTTTTATCCTGATGGTGTAAGTATATCTGCTTTTTGGAACTGTGAAATCTGATTGTGATTATTTGACTTATTTTCGTATACTCCCCGAATTTTATCAAATTTCATTCTTAAATCAATTTTATGTCAGACCCTGTAGACGACTTAATTAACGCCATATCACTCATTGACTTCAATCCATCTCTTCTGATTCCTCTCAACGATAGCGGAAATAGAATTCGCCCTTCAATTCCTACATCTGAAAGGATTGAATCTACTCCGGTAATATCTCAATTACCAGCTAGTTCAAGTAACGCTAATTTGTTACAGCCTATTGATTCCTCACACTCGATAGACATGTCCCCCCCCCAACCACACCTACCATTACCAACAAAGAATTGGACTCATTTGTTCAAACTATTCCATCCTTCGACCCCCAACAACCTGACATTCTTTCAACATTTATATTAGGGGTTGATGAAGTAATTCAGTTATTTTTAAATCAAACTTTTGCTATGTGTTCTAATACACAATTATATTTGCTGAATTTGCACATATTAAAACGTATCACAGGTAGTGCTCACACTTACATAAGAAATAACAAATTACATACGTTCATCCCAAATGGTTTTGGTACATGGTATGCCATTACAGCTGCTCTATTAGATCAATTTGGACAATTAAAAACTAGAAATTGCCTTTTGCGCGAAATGACCGAAGACAAACAAAAACCGACAGAGACATACAGGGACTTCTATTTACGTGTTAACACAAAACTCAACGAACTAATGCAACAAACTCATCTTCACATACAAGATCCTGCTAAAGCAGAAGCATACAATGACATGTACCGTGAAGAAGCTCTGCAGACATTTGTTGCAGGCTTGAATTCACCCTTCCGTGAAGCCCTAAGCAATATAGAAGTTTCTACATTACGCGCGTGCATAGATCACTGCGAAAAATATAACAATACTCTCATGAGACATCGTGCCCTTCAAAGTAGATCAAATACGGTAGTTAGACCTTCAGCCAATAATAATAATATTAAATCCTTCCAAAGGCAAAACCTAACCCAAGCAGGACCATCTAATTTTAGGAATCAAATGAATCCTCAACCTAGATTTTTTAATCCTAATTATCGTAATTTTCCAAATCAAAGTAACCAAAATATTTCTCCTAAATATAACCCTCCAATTAATCAACAAATAAAAAATAATCAAATTTGGGAACCAATGTTGGCAAGAACTTCGTCGAATCGACAAAATTTGTATAACGTCGAACTTGATCCACATAATTACTCTAGTTATTATTCTACTGACCCAGATTTCAAGGACGCAAATTCAAGTAGCGAGGTCGACAATAACTTTGTGTCAGCAATTGGATATCAACAAAATGAATTTGTTGATGAAAAAGTGACCCATGTTTTCGATAACAATGTTTACAATCATGACTCCGAAAATGTTATGAATAACACTGACGAAACTGAAACCGAAAATTTTCAGATACTGGCTTCCAACAACAGTGCCCCATAGTTGAATTGAATAACATTCAGCATATTTCTCTTCCACATATATTCTTACCTAAATTAAATTTAAAAATTTTAGTGGATACAGGCGCAACAACAACAAGGTACAATCAAATCGTATCATGACAAAAACCACAACGGTATCTCGGAAACATACACGCATTTAAAATCAATAGTCTATTTCCCTAACTTAAAAAACAAAATCACCATTTTTATAAATAAATGTGATATTTGCCAACAAGCGAAGTACGAAAGAAAACCCTACAAGGTCCCTTTTGAAGGGCTAATACTTCCTACAAAGCCTCTGGAGAACATTCATGCTGATATTTATTTTGTAAAAGGAATAGTATATTACATACCGAGGTGGAAAGTGTTTCATTACTGTCGAGAGATTTAAGTTAACTGAAATCTCGAGACAGTAATGAAACTTTTCACCGAGGTATGTATACTATTTTATTTACAATCATTCGAATTTTGAAATTTTCATTTGGATTAAAACTAAAAAATACAATAATTAACAATTTCATTTACTTTCGGCCTACGGGTCGAAAGTTTACTTTCGACCCGTGGGCCGAAAGTAAAAGTCAAAAAATACAATAAATTTTAAAAATTTCATTTACTTTCGGCCCGCGGGTCGAAAGTAAACTTTCGACCCGTGGGCCGAAAGTAAAAGTCAAAAAAAGTGACATTTTCGAACTTTTTAAAAGTCAGTAAAGTCAACATTACATGTATGATTGTAAATAAATATGTTTTTAACCCTGATAGATCCCTTTAGTAAATATGCTCAAGTATACCATATCCCTGATAAAACCACACCGTCGATTCTAAACAAAATGAGACACTTCTTTGCTCATCATAACTTTCCGAAAAAGATAGTCACAGACAATGAGCCGGCCTTCGTATCCGTTATGTTCAGAGAATACTTGAAATTACATGGAATAGAACACCACACCAGCGCTATAGGAAACTCAAGCTCCAACTCTCCTATAGAGCGGTTTCATTCCACACTTACAGAAAAGTTAAAAATACTTATACAAATATCTCCAAAAGAAGCCGTAGACAATTTAGTTATCACCGCTGTGACAATATACAATCAAAGTATTCATGCTTCTACTGGTCACACCCCTTTCAATATACTATATGGACCTTACGCTACAACACCCGCTTTTGATCAGGATTTCCCTGTATATGATTATTACGTTCAACAAAGAAAAATGGAAATGCAACCTTTTCTTGATCATGTACATAGAAACACATCTTCTAGAATGATCAGTAATCTGGACAAGACGAATAAAAATAGACAAGACTCTACTCCTGACATACAAGAAAATTCTCGGGAATATTCCAGCTTTAAAGCAAAATATAACAAATTATCCCTAAACAAACCTATTATTGTTAATCAACAAACCGGAAATACCATTCAAGCTAAGGATTCAAAACAAAAATCTCTTAAAATGAATGTTAAGTCCCTTAAACGTTTAAGAAAAACTAAATAATTCCCTTGTTACAGATTGGCAGTGCATGCCCTAACTCCTTCTACCCATTCACAAAGGATGCAATGTTTAACAGATGACCATAACGGCTACTATTCCGAAGAGATTGGAACTCAGAGAGAAATATCACATCATCATAGATTTCTTATTGCAGTTGACCTGCAACCCTTTCAAGAAATAATACACGAACTCCCTATTCCAAATCAGACACACATTAACCCACTTTTACAGCCCTTGTATGACCGACATCTAAAAGAAGTGAGAAATCAATATGCAATGCTAACCCGAAGTCAAAATAACCGACGTAAACGTGGACTAATTAACGGATTAGGTTCAGTCATCAAATTTATCACCGGTAACCCAGATAATCATGATTTAGATATCATTAAAAGTCATTTTGCTAACATTGAGGAGAATCAGAATAACATAATAACAACACAAAATAAATTCATTCATGTCGCAAATAACATAAACGACAGACTTTTATCTTTTACCGCCCAAATAAACAATGACTTGATTCTTGCGAAGTCAGCCCTAAATAAAATAAACCAAAAGATTGATGATCTAATTTCTGCTAACTTGTACATCGATCACATAGCTTTGTTAGCAGAGTTCTTACGAAAAATTACTCTCACAATTAGCCTTTCTCGTCTAAATTTGGTCAATATTGAATTTTTCGAGATACAAGAAATCACTCTTATAGAGACTAAATTGTTAGAGACTTATCATGAGGACCAACTACTATACTCTTTAAACCATCCTTATGAGCTATTAGAACAATCAACCATAATTACATACATGCATAATTCGGTCCTTCGACTTATATTAAAGATACCAATCTTAAAGCCACAAGTTCAATCACTCTATCAGATCTTCCCACTTCCAAGAGCGGATGATACAATGCTACTTAATCCTACTGAATTTTACTCTAATAAAGTTTGGTATGATAAGTGCATCTTGCACAAGGAAACAAAATATATTTGCAGTAATCCTAGACCAAGCAATTGCAGTTTCGATCAACAAATAAAAAGTTGTCTGCACGTCAAACTACTTCATACAATGGACTACTACAAGATTACGCAGAACTTTGTTGTCATTACAAATAGAGATCCCGCGACCATTGGATGTCCTACTTCATGGAAATGTAACATGTACATTGTAAACCGCAACTGCAGTGTTGACCCGTTGCCGTATCAGCTTCCGCAAGTCGCCCTGCCAGAACTACCGCCGTCATTCCAAATTCACTTAGAGGAAATCCGCATACCCGGAGGCACTCATCTAGAGGCTGTTCAAAGAATCACTCTGCCCGAAGTAGTCTCCTGGACCGTGCAGTCAGTCTGCGGTCTTCTGTTTTTAACTTTACTATTATTTGTAGTTATCAAACGCAAGCGAATCCACCGCTTGTTCATAGGACCAAAGCCAACCGTCGCTGCCCTACGTTCCGTTCTAAGGGGGGAAGAGTTATGTAATCAGCCCAAACTCGATTCACCCGACGTACGGTTCCAACCGTTAGCCACCAATCCACCCACCGTGGACCCTCAATCCGACGTGAGCCGAACACAGTCGGCGTGAATTGATTAATCAATAAATAGTGAGAGGATGTCACTAAAAATCAATTCTATTTATATCGCTCATTGTATTAAGTACATTCGTAATAAAAGTTTGAAAAATTCCTTTTTTCGAGTAATTTATATAATTCCAGGTACTATCACCATTTTTTGTCAAGTAAAAACAGACATGTGTACTGGGAGTTTTGAGAAGTAACATACTTCAAAAGATCAACTCCTTACACAAAAGAGAGCTGCAGTGTAACGGTTGCAGTACTTAGCAACCCAGGTCTTATTTATCATCCTCAAGTACACAACACAAATATGTGCACTGGGATATTATGAGAAGTATCATACTTGACAATCACAAGATCAACTGGTTTCACGACAGAGAGCTGCAGTGGGAGTGTTGCAATACTTAGCAACCTAGGTCTTATTTATCATTATCATCCTAAAGTCAACACGAACATGTGCACTGGAATGTTTTGAGAAGTAACACAAAGTAGCAAAAAGGGGTTGCAACACCTAGTAACCCAGGTATTATCATTACCATTCACAAGTAAACACAAACATGTGTATTGTGTAGTAGTCGACTATATTAAACATATGTCTGGTGTGGACATGAGTGACCAAATGCTCTCCTACTATACGACACCCAGAAAAACTATTAGGTGGTACCTAAAACTGTTTTTTCATTTTGTTGATATATTATGCTTATGGAATAGTACCTATTTGCATAATGTTGCTAAGAAAAAAAAACTTACGTTCCTAGAATTCAGGGAGCTGCTGATACTTGAGTATCTTCAAGTTCCACTTTCATCAAGGAAAAGTCAGGTAAAACCTTTATCTCATTATCCCAAAAAAGCAGAAAAACAAAGAAGATGCCGAATATGTTCGTCAAAAAAGAAAAGGACCCTGACATTTTTTGTTTGCGAGAAATGTAAAGATAAATCTGGACAAATGATTGGGCTATGTGTAGATCCATGTTTTGAGCAGTATCACGAAGGCAACCAGTAGATGCTTTTTTATGTACCTATCATATTACTAGTTTTCGTATTTTTTTTTGTGAGTTCATTTTTTATTTATTCTCAAAATTTTGTTACCAATACCAAAAACCTTATTTTATTTGTGGTTTATACATGAAATATAATTTACTTTACTCAATTTGTAAGTTTTTTTTTACGTCTCATATATGAGCCACATGGTCTATGACATTCCCGGTTATGCTATAGACCAGCGTCTCATATATGAGCCAAATCAAAAAATCCCACATTCATATCTTTATCTCATATTGGGTAGACTACAATCAGAATGATTTTTTTCCCTTAAATTTGTCATAATCCATGCATGGTCCAGCAGGCCGAAACATAAATACCACCCTGGTAGCGAACGCGTTAAGATAAACTTCTTCTAGAAAACAGTGTTGCAGCGCAAATATGTAAATACCCAAAAAAACTGGTAATATCACGAATCCAACACAAAAATTGCTATGCAATATTCATGGAGCGAGAGCATATAAAAATATGCGTTTTATCTGCCGGTAACCAAAAATACTAATTTTTCCTATTGGAGCCAGCGATAAATTTATTCTGAATAAAGGTATTCTCATTGATCTTTCTGCGTTCTGCGTTTGAATGGACCTCAGATGACGTGAGACCACGGAAATGTTCACTAGGATATTTTCAAAAGTAACACACTTTACAAGATTAACTCCTTTTACAAAAGAGATCTGCAGTGGAAGGGTTGCAATATCTAGCAATCCAGGTCCTATCGCTATCATCCTAAAGTAAACACGAACATGTGCGAACAGAAGTATCACACTTCATTAGATTAACTTTTTTACAAAAGAGAGCTTCAATACCCAACAACTCAGGTATTATCATTATCCTTCTTAAGTAAAACGAAGATGTGCACTGGGATGTTTGAGAAGTATCAAAATGTACAAGATCACCTCCTTTTACAAAAAGAGCTGCAGTGAAAGGGTGCAATACCGACAACCCAGGTATTGTCATTATCCTTGTCAAGTAAACACAGACATGCGTACTGGATTTTTGAAAAATAAAACACTTCAAAATGTCAACTTTTTTCGCAAAAGAGAGCTGCAATGGAAGGGTTGCAACACCTTGCAACCCAGGACTTATCATCCTCAAGTAAACACAAACATGTGCACTGGGATATCTTGAGAAGTAACACACTTTACAAGAGAACTCCTTTTATTGTTGCAGCGGAAAGATTGAAATACCCAAAAAACTGGTAATATCACGAATCCGCCTCAAGCATAAAAATTGCGATGCAATATTTATAAAGGAAGAGCTTATAAAAATATGCGTTTTATCTGCTGGTAACCAAAAATACTTATTTTTCTTATTGGAGCCAGCGATAAGTTTGATGATGTATTTTTCGAAACTTCAAAACTTCCTTAAGAAAACAGTGTTCTAGTGGAAGGGTTGAAATACTTGAAAAACTGGTAGTATTATAAATCCGCCTCAAACATATACAAATTGCTTTGCATTATTCATTAAGAAAGAACATATAAAAATTCGCGTTAATCTGCCAGTAACCAAAATACTTATTTTTCTCGTTAGGGCCAGTAATAAATTAAATGACGTATTATTCAAATGCTGTTCAATAAATAAAATAATAAGCGTCCCTCTAAAATGGTCATGGATCTCCTCCTAAATGTAGAAAATTTCAATAAAGGTAATACTTTCTGAAAAAAAAAAAAATCTAAAATTCTTATGAAAATATCAATTTACTAACAAAGAATTGAAATAAAATATGGAAATATTGTATGAGAAATCGCAATAGGAAAAAAGCTACATTAATATAACATTGAAATATGAAAGCGATGAAGTATTGCAGAAAGTAATAAATATTTATTGCAATTTATAAGACACATCCTATAAGTACCTTGCGCCCTGCTTGTAAGTGGTCGAAGTTTGTCTTTTAAAGCTGATGGAAAATAATGAGGATGTGAAAAGGTGCCTGGCTGTTCTAGATTTTTCCAATTTAAATTCAACTAACCCAGCCAGCACATAATATAGGGATTAGGATGCAATCTTCCAGAAAGCACACATAGAAATATTCCCTTCATGTGCATATCTAGTTACACAATATTTAGAGAATAAAAATTTGTTCAAAAAATATATTTATCAACACTTGGGAAGCAAGTGATTTCAGCCGTTATTCAACTTTTCACTATCCTTGCTCATACTTACAACATCAAAATACATAGGTATACTGAAAAAAAAAACAGTGAAATTGGACCAGGCTTAGTGAAATAAAACAAATTCAAAACCAAATCAAGTAAAAAATTTATCAAAAATATATACCTATGTTTTTATATTTTTCTAGGTATTATTCTACGCCGCTATGCACAACACTTATTTAGACTTCAAAATTCAAAAAACAACTAAATATTATGAGGAAGCGGCGCTCAACCGGCTTCCGTAGACCTCACGCCTCTGCCGCATTATGTACTCTGATTTCTAAACATAGCCGCTAGATCTAATCTTAAGCAGTTGTTGAGACGGATGAATCCGTTATGGTCCTGTTTCATTTGCTTAAACTTCTGCCTGGGGGTACTCTCGAAGATTCTGGTGGTATTGTAATGACGAGGAGAGACTGTGAGATTTTTTACGTAGTCTTTGAACCTTGAAAAAAAAATAAAAAATAATAATTGAAAGAAGATAACATGTGATATGGAATAATTAACAGAAAATGTGAAATCCATTCCCAGAAACAGATTAGCGGTCATTTCTATAACTATTGAACTGTACTGCTGCTAATTTACTAGGTCAGAATGTAAACAACTAGGACAGCTGTGAGTGTGCTCTGTAGATACATGTATTGTGCGTGTGTAAAATTTTGGCAATAAAAGTGAAGGGTATTTCGAAATTAACAAAATTTGTTCGCACTACGCAGGCGTTAGAATGTTCCGTTAAACAACTGTTCGAACAATTTATGCCAGTGAAGCCGTACGATTGATTGTTAATCCATTTTAGTTTTGAGGTCAGTGGCTTTAACCATTCATGTAGGCAAGAAAATGATTACTGAATACTAATATTCTAGAGACATAAGGAAAATTGCAGCAAGTCCGGTCACATGCCAACAAACTATTGAAATTGAGTGAAAGAATGGGCCACGAAAACCCTATAGGGAAATCAGTAAGGAAATTGAAGAAGAAATCATGCAAATATGCAAATATGCATGTGAAACTTACTCTAGAGTAGACAATGTCTGGAGTGATGTAGATGCGAGTGTAAGTTTGTAAGAGTGGAACTTCTCCATCTGGCAACAAATATGTCATATGCAAAATGCCAACACATCTCTCAAAGGCCTGCTCTCTTACAGACGAGAAAAAAGAATGGTGAAAAAAGAATTTGCAAATTGTGTGTTATGACAGGACACGCTAATTTGATTAATGGGTCGAGAGAAGATGAAAATTGGCGAGGCCAGAGGAGTGATGTACGTCCCATTTTAAAAAAGAAAGCCAGATACCTTGGAGAGCGCCGTGGCTTTGTAAGTGAGCGCATAGGCAATAAAACCAAGCTTGCATTGATCAAAAATAAGAGTCATCCCTACCTAAAATCGGTGCTAATCGAAGGACAAATGATTCGTGCTATTTTGACGTGTTCTTCTGACAGCCTTTACCACGTCATCCTCGCTGCTTTGTATGAGAGGTCTGGCTTCAGTGAGTTTATGTCAAATCAAGTCCAAATTGTAAACCTTATGCTGGACGTTAAAATTACTTAGGCTTTTACAGAAATACAAACATTCAACGACACACACACTTTACAATAAATAAAAATACTAATGTCATTTAAAGATCAGAAAACTTTAAAAAAATCGATTTACAAGATGACCCATTTTTATGGATAACGACCGATGATTATTAATAGAGTTGTGAATAACTGATGACCTTGAAATTGATGGACATTTTGAATTCTGGATGAAGAGCAACACAAACATGTAATTGAAAAAAATGAGGGAGCACGGAACCTTACTTCCGCCTTAACAGACGCCTGCTCCAATGGCAAGCAGCAGCGGAGAAAATGACAACGATTATTCAGTCATTCAGAGGATTATTATTTTAAAAAAATTATAAATTTCCTTAGACCTAGATATGCTGTTCCAACTAGAAAAGCCTTAGCTGGAGAACATCTAGATAATATGGAATCTACTTTGTTGAAGACATAACCCTGAAATTAAAAGGGAATGTGCTATTCTAATACAGGACGGATGGTCTAATATCTATAACCAGCCGGTTTAAGCTAATTGCCTATCTGATTGAAAAAAATATTTTCTTGCTATCAGCTATAGACACAAAAAGTAACGAAAAAGTAACTAATTACTGTAAAGAATTTGCAAATATGGCCATTAATAATGCCATTACAAAATTTGATTGCAAAGTTTTATCTCGGATAATGAGGCTAAAATATAAAAATTATTGAATGATGATTTAGATACTGAAATGAGACAAGCTGGATTTTTTTTGAACTATGGATGTACCGCTCAGTGTTTAAATTTGTTGGGGGGAGATATTTGTAGAAATGAGAATGTGTTCATTATACTCGGACATTTAACTGAGCTATCAAAATATTTCAGAAATCACCACAAATCAAATGGTCTTTTGTCGGCACTAAAAGGATCAAGAAAGCCCCAGTTACCAGGGGATATAAGATGGAATAGTAAAGTTAACTGTATTGATTTTTTTAAGAAACAGACCTTTTTATACACAAATTCTGATAGATGTGCAAGATAATATAAATGCAAATGTTAATAATATAATTAGCAATGTAGCACTTTTTGTTGGGGCTCTAAACATTTGCACAGCTAACTTTCACCTCTAGTCAAAATGTTGAATTTATTACAATTGACTGTGCTAATATTGCTGACGCTACTTTTGGTATTATTAGTGCCCAAACTGACCACATTATACCCAACAATTCCAACCACCCTCAACAGCACAAATTAGCTTAATTTCACTGCTACATCCATAGACTACTGAATGCCCCCCTTTCAAAGGAAGATTACAACAATGAAGTAAAAATTCTTAAACATATTGCTTACAACAACAATTACGAGCCTAGATTGATTGACACAGTTAAAATGAAGACAAAATACAAACGATTACGAAAAGAAGTTTACCACAACCCTTCAAATCCCATGTATCCTTACCACACTTTGATGCTTCAACAAACAGTCAAATGTCCTTAATCTTTAGCCAACAAGAATCTCAAAATATCTCATAAAACTAATGAAAGCCTTTCAAGACACTCCAAAGAAAAAAAAAGGCACCTATCAAAAAGTGGCATCTACAAACTAAGTTGGAACTCCTGTCTCAGCACTAACATCGGTCGTACTTGCAGACCCCTTGGTACTCGTATTAACGAACATATTAATAGATCTTCCTCAGCTTTTGGTGAACATCTTAAAGGTTCCAAACATAATTTCAGTCCTCGTTTCAATTCAAAAATCCTGCATTATATAACTTCGAGAAATTTCAACAGTCTCGATTTCACAGAAGACAAAGAAATCCAAAAAGAACTCCTATAGAACAGTTTTTGTCTCAACCTTCAAGTTAATTTGAATAGAAATTTCATTCCCTTACATAGACTTCTCAAAAATTAAAAATTTATTTCTGCTTAACTTTCCCAGATTCCCAACCAACACACGTCACTCCATAATGACATTAGGGCGTTCCACTGAGAGGGCTCAACTTTCACCCCTTGGCCAAATAAAGAAGAGCCCTAACGGGGATTTTCACTTTATGTAAAAATAATCTCTACCCCTTTTCACTCTCGAATTTTTTCTTTCTTACTTTATTTTTCATTGTCTATCATTATTGAAAATTGATAATTTTGAAAATAGACAGCGGTGCTCGAGTTTGCAAATTAACAATTATTATCTGTTTTGAAACGATTTCAAATAGCCCGCCTTTCAACAATCATCTGCCAGGTTGTCAACTTTGGTTAAAAATTCAAATGTCACTAAAAATTTTATAATTACACGTTGGGTTCCAACCTATTTTTTTAAAGATGGAGAATTGAATCACGAAGATATTTTACTAAAAAAGAAAATCCTATTGATGTGTTCAATCGTGGAATTTAATGGGAAATTGATTTAGAAATGTAATACACTTATTTTATACGAAACCGTAATTAACTTCTTGGTGAAATTTGTCAAATGTCGTCTCGTCTTTTTTACATTCTTGTACAACTGGCTCTTTTATTGAAACCTGACGAAGTAAGTTAAAGTCTTTCTTGTTTCCCCCTCAGGAATTTTCATTTTCTTCATGCTTTGATTTATACAAGGTTTTTCGTTACTTCCAGGTGGCTTAAGGCCGAAAGCGCTTTGCACTGAATTTTTCAATAAATATTTGCACCAAATACAAAAAACCTTTTGTTCACTCAATATAAATAAATGGTTATCAATCTCCATATTTGTACTAAATAAATATGTACTGGCTCTGTGGGATTGTCATGTAATTCTGAGGTTAAGTAGTACTACTACAAATATAACTATGGTCTCAGTGGCGTATCCAGCCTGAGGTTCTGGGGGTGGCAGACCAGATGCCCGCCAGAGGCGGAAATTTTTTTGAGGTGCCACGCCCAAAAGTCGTTAAAATCACACATCTTGATGGCATATTCGCGCGCTTCTAATACTTATAGGACAAGAATATATTTTTACCGAAAAATAAGGTACTGTCATGGTTCTGTATTCCTGCGAGCCGTCACTGAAAATATTTTTGGGCTGCTCTATGAAACAATAAAAGGTTTATAACTGAAATTATTTTTTCTCCTGAGAAATCGACTTTCAAGAAACAAATAACATATAACACAAAACTGTAAACCAAACTTAAGTTAAATTCAAAGGTGTGTAATGCATACCTACATAAAAATATTTATTTTCCTAACGACTGCGCAGAGTGATACTTTCCCGCATGAAAAAGACGAACGACGCGAAGCGGAATTCTGATAAGCTTTCAGTGTGGGAAAGACACTTTGCGCAAGTGTTAGCAACAATAACAATACTATTTCTTTGAGCTGTCCCTAATCCTAAATGTTTCCAGATGCTCAAAACTGGTAATTTTCTCTCTTAGGGCCAAATTTATAGTCACTCCTTGAGTTCTCCTTGGACTTCGAGGAGCCTTATACGTTTAGAATTGACTTGATAGACCACCCTCAAGGACGCCTCAAAGATCGTCTATAAATTTTGCCCTTAGTTCAATGTGTTGCGTGTGTGTGTTTTTTTTTTCAGTGATCAGCTCGACTTTATTTGCAACAGTGGTTATGCTAGCGACGTTTACTTAAAATTTGTTTTTCCTGACAGATTTTGAGACTAAACTTATCAGGATGATATTTTTTCATGTGACTTTTCAAATTAGTTTTACATAGCAACAAAAACAGCATCTTCCCAAAATATCCTATCAATTTTTGCTTGCATTATCATAGATACTCCGATACTCCAAAGGAATATGAGTTGGTAACTTGGTGGCTCCCCACGCCAATGGTCACCTGACCTCACACCTGTTTTTTCAGGATTTTCCTCCCCTCGCGCCTCATACGGAAAGTGTCAAATTAAAAAAGCTAAACATTACCTGAATGTCTTTCTTGGAACAGAACAAAAATAACATTAAGCCTTTTTTTTTAAATATAAGTTTATCCAGAAACCCACAAACAAGTGTTCAAAGTAATAACTTTGCGCACGCAAGTAGAAAAATTATTTTTTGTTATTTGAGATATTTTTAAGAAATACATAAAAGGAATAAAATAATGTTGCTCTGGGGGGGGGGGGGGCAATTGCCCCCTTTGCCCCCTCTGAATACGTCACTATATAGTCTATTTGGAAATGCGAGACCATTGCAAATCAATATCATAATGGACTCGCCATAGGCATCCCATATTTCGGAATAAGTTAATATTTAATTTTAAAATGTATAGGGACAATCGTATGCATAAAAAATACGTGTATAATTAGAATGAGATGTATTTTTTGCCATATATCAAACATGAGAATAATAATGTCTCTCACTCTCTCTGTAGACATTTATCATGCATATCGCCGTTCATCTATTATTGTGATTAGTCAGGTATTGACTGGGGTATTAGAAATATTCTATTAAAGGCCGGTTCTACAATTCAAGTATATTCTTAGTATAGGCTAGCATAAAAGTTCATTTTAAAACTCAAAAATGAACTTTTATGCTAGGTATAGCATATACTCAAGATATACTTGAATTGTCGAACCGGCCCTAAGGTAGTTAGTAGGTATATGGGTTAATTAATTATAGGTAGGTACCTACGTATACATACAGAGTGAGTTTTAAGTATGGAACGTCTCAATTTTCTCGAAAACGGCTTGCACGATTTTTATTGTGGTGGTTCCACGTATTATTAGAATCGTTTTTATAATTTATTCTTGTATCGAGGAAAAAAAACGAATATGGTAGTGGTGTTGGCAACAGGGCATCGAGCCGGGCGGTATTGGTATCCAAAGGAACGGCGAAACAGCCGAGGTCAGTCGGGCAAGGGTGAACCAAGAGGAAGGTGCGCTGCTCAGTTGCTATCGCCCGCCCGATTTATTTACGTAGATTCAACCTAACTTTTTTATGTACTGGAGAATATTAAATTAGTTAAAAAGTCGACACAGTCTTTGATTTTTTTCTGGAACTCGACCCAAGCTCGGCGAGCTACCGCAATATGAATTTTGGTGTGAACAAGTATTGCAATATGGCCGATAATATGGTAGTATTTGCAAGGTTGTCAGATCTCTCGTTTTTCAGGAAATATCTGAAACTTTGTTTTTTCAAATGGATCATCCTGTATATTATGACATTTCTAGGTTCTGCGGAAAATTCTAGACATATTTCATGTACAATGTCATATACCTATCTTCGACTGTTTCGGAAATATTTACAGTTGAAAATTGACTTTTTTGCAACTATGACAGGCTGTGAAATCTAAACGGCGAATTTTACAGCCAAACCTATTTGACATTCTTGTCTGTAGCTTTTCATAAGTTATCATTTAATACCAACTATGAATTTAACCAGAGATTAAATTTAACCTTTTAACTAACTTTTTAATTATGGATTAAATTCAAAGTTGGTGTCGAATGATACTTTATGAAAAACTAAGACAAGAATAAATGATCGGTTTTGCTGTAATATCGACCGTTTAGATTTTACAGTCTGTCAAAGTTGTGACAAAGTCTATTTTCAACTGTCAATCATTCGGAAACAGTTGAAGATAGGTATATGATGTTGCACATAAAATATGTCTAGAATTTTCCGCAGAACCCAGAAATATCATAATATACAGGGTGATCAATTTGAAAAAAACAAAGTTTCGGATATTTGCTGAAAAACGAAAAATCTGACAACCATGTAAATACTACCATATTATCGGCCATATTGTAATACTCGTTCACACCAAAATTCATAAAAATTGTACAAGCCGATTTTGAGATAATTGAGACGTTCCATACTTAAAACTCACTCTGTATACCTAAACTACAGTTAGGCACTAATAGAATTTTCCATATTTATTACCTGCAAATCATTCAAAAAGTGAAAAAATAAATAAAATTATCCAGTATGTGTAAAAGTTATAGAAAGTGCGTGATGCTGAATTTAAGAATCTACTGAAAAATGGCTGGTGCAAGTTTTCCCGAATTTTCTGCTGTTAGAAGATTATCATCAGTAATTTATCCTTTCACTCTAACAGAAAAAGGAATTATTTTGAATGTGTATACCGCTCTTAATCACCAACATCCTAAAGCCGTAGTTGTTAGAATTATTTAAATGTGTTCAAATATGACGGCAGTTAGTCCAAAAAGTGTATGGAGTATTCTCCGTGAATCAAAAAATGCCCATTTCACTTTTCCAAAAACATCAACGGAAAGAAGCAAACTTGTAATTGAAGAACAGGATAAACATGCAATCAGAAAAATAGTTCATTCATTCTATTTCAAAAAAGAGATCCATACATCAAACAAAATTCATACAGTGGTTAGGAACGATAAACATTCACCAGGAATGAGTAGAGACAAGCTTTGGAAAATATTTAAAAAAAACTAAATTTTGTATGGGATAAGGATACCTGAAAGTCACTTTTAATAGAAAAAGAAGAAATAATTTGGTGGAGGAGAAAATATATAAGGAAGATTGAACAATTTCGAAATTAAAAGAGAAGTATCTATTACTTAGATGAAAAAAAAAAAATGTTGCAGGATAAAAACATCACAAGTTCTCGGCAAGCTTTTTTAGAAGGTTTATCTACAGAAATAAAACCTCAATCTGGAAAAGGAAGTAGATTAATTATCACCCATATTAGCAATGATCAAGGATTTGTCAAAGGTGACTTGTTAATGTTTCAATCTTAGCACACTGGAGACATGAACGCTGTTGTGTTGATGATGTTGGTTTTGTTTATCAGTATCTCGATTATTCTATTAAAATAAATGTTTGAAAAATCTATACATCTTTTTTTTTTAAATAAAACACCTTCTAGTCCTCTGCTATGCGACACCAATAAAGGTATCTATAGTGCATTTGAAAAAGACAGAGAGTAACAAATCATTTTTGAAGGCTCTTTCCATAGGCGTGCAGTACATAATTTTTCTACGAGCGTGCGCAAAGTTATTACTTTGCACACTCATGTGCTCACACGGAAACTCTTTGCGCACTCTTTTTTGTTACGCATAGTTACCGCATTTGTACTCGATTTTTCAATGTTTTGTGGGTTTCTTTATAATCTTATATTCAGAAAGAAGGGTCTGATGTTATTTTTGTTATAATAACGGCATTCAGGTAATGTTTAGTTTTTTTAATTTGACACTTTCCGTATGAGGAGCGAGTGGAGGAAAAATTCAGCAGGTCAGGTGACCATTGGCATGGAGAGCCAACTCACATTCCTTTGGAGTATCAGATTATAAAAGTTGCACTGTACGTTATACTCCTCCATACCAAAATTTGGCAGAAAAAACAAACTTAACGACTTGTTCAAATTTTAAGTAAACCTCTATTGCAAATAAAGTCAAGCTGATCACTGAAAAAAAAAAATTGAAAACACAACACATTGATCTAGGGGAGAAAATTACCAATTTTGAGCATCTGGAAACATTCAAAAAGATTAGGTATACAGCTCCTCTGGATGCAAATCTTAAACACTAGTAGAAAAAGTATTGTTCCTAACACTTGCGCAAAGTTTCTTTCCCGCACTCAAAGCTTATCCGAACTCCGCTTCGCGTCGTTCGTCTAAATGCTTTTTCGTGCGAGAAAGTATCACTTTGCGCACTTGTTAGGAAAATAACTATATCCGAATATTTCACTCGGTATGGTAAAATGGGTTAAATTGAAGCAGACGAATTCGACGGAAATATGGTGAGAACCGAATCAAAAAATACATTTAATTCTAAAAAGAATATTTGGAAAGTAAGTAATTTCTACTCGTCCTTTAAATTAGTGGAATTATAAACAACAAGCTTTTCAAGACGATTTATTAACATTCCAGTCTAAACCTACATTTGATTATCAGGAAGAAATGAAGGCATACGTATTTGAGGAATATTTTCAACAAATGTTGGATCTTATCCCCCCAGGATCTGAAATCTTTATGGACAACGCCAGCTATCTATCATTCGAGAAAATGCGAAACTGGTTCATGGAGAAAAGCGGATATAATCCGGTGAAACTTTGAAGAAGATATGGTGAAATAAGAACTTCTAGCAATAGTTCATAGGAGCATAAACATCGCTTTACCAAATATGTCGTCGATGAAATGACAAAGAAACATAATGTGACAGTACTTTAGATTGCCTCCATACCACTGTGAACTAAACTCGATAGAGTTAATATGGACACAAGTAAAAGGTTACGTGGCAAGCGAGGTGGCAAGACATACCACATTTAAGTTAAACAATGTGCAGGTGCTCTTCGACAAGGCCTTAAGTGAAATTGATGGAGAAAAGTGATCCAAATGCATTAAACATGTGATAGAAATTGGAGAGGACCTAGATCACTGTATAGACGAAATCATCGAACCAATAAATATAAACCTAGGAACCGACAAAAGTTCCTGTGAATGCACTCTTTCTGATAACGAGGATGAGTAATGAATATATTATAATAGAAATTAGTAAGTGGTGCGTTAATTTTGCTGACCAGTGTATTTTAATTCTTATTTTTATACTCCATACCTTTTCAACTGCAAATTGGGAATAATCAATTTCAATTTGGAACTTAGCAATTTCAAATTGGGATTAATCAACTTTTAATTGGTAACTAACACGTTCAAAATGGGAATAAACAAAGTCAAATTGGAAATAAACAATTTAAATTTGGTACTAATCAACTTCAAATTGGAATTATTAAATAAATTCCAAAGTTTTGCAAGTCCAACGGCAGTTACTTTTAAGCCGTATTTTAAATTAACAAAATGCCTTACATTAAAGTACCTGATACAGAAAATGCTAAAAAGCAAAAAGCTGTTTTTAATAACAAAGGCAACTGAAGAGGATTGGCTAACACACTGGGTATAAAAAAATCTACAGCTTATCGATGGGTAGGTACCCAAGAAGTTGTTCGAAGGAAACGTTGGGGACAAAGAAAAGCAAACATTTTAGAAGAAAATAAGGTAAAAATGACTGGATACTTAGAGGAAAATCCTGAAATTACGCTGAAATAAAAGAAAAATTTGAAAAAAATCTCATTCTGATGAAATGTTTTCATACGCAATTTGCAAATCACTAATCAGCCATGTTTAGCGCATGTATAATGTGTTGAATATGCGCTACATGTCTGGCACAAATATTTTTCTCATATTCGAAGAAATAGTTCATGATTCTCTAAGGGACTTGAATGTAATCGGAAGGAAAAACAAACTCAAAGTCAAAGTCTCAAATATAATTTCCTAAATTGAATAAGTCTATTCCCAATTTGAATTTGTTTCTTCCCAAATCAAAATTGATTAGTCCCAATTTGAAGTTGATTAGTACCAAATTAAATATGATTATTCCCAATTTGATATTGTTAATTCTCAATTTGATTTTGTTAGTTCCCAACTTAAAGTTGTTTAGTCCCAATTTGAAGTTGAAAAGGTATAGTTATAGACATAATAAAATAAAATTATCAAGTTCAGAATAAATTTTTATATGTGTGTAATTAATATAATAATTTTTTTCTCCAAACGTCAAAAAAACGCCACTTTGTCAGCACCTGTCAAGATGTTAGAAATTTAATTTCTATGCTGGTAGGCAAATCCAGCGGGTTAACACCTGTCGAGGTGATAGAAATTTAATTTCTATGCTGCTAGCAAAGTCTAAAGATCCTCGAACAAGTCCGCTCACTCTCGCTCGTCGCCTAAAATTCCCCTCCTGCCGACGCGCTACTTCTAGCCAATGGTTTCCCTGCTCAAGAGGACCCTCGTCTATGCCTTCAGTTACCGGGTGGCTTGCATCGCGTTCTATATCGGGTGCGCCAAGCAAAAAGTGTAATAAGTAAATTTTATTCGAAATTTTTGCGATTTGATAAAATTAAAACGCAATCATATATTTTTTAAGGTGTCAGCAATGGAAAGACATTTTAGGCTTTGTTGCACAACATAGATAAGCAAACAAAATTAACACTCGAAGCGGCTAACAGAATTGTCAGAATATGTTCTGCACACTTTAATGAAAACTCATTCACTTTGTCCGAAAATAGTTATTTACCTAACAAGTGCGGAAACTTATACTTTTCTGCACGCAGCGGCAAGCCGTTAGTGCGGAAAAGATACTTTACGCTCGCGTTAGGTACAATATTTCTCCTACGAGCGTGCGGAAATTGACATATTGTTTTTTTATTTGTTTTTGGATCTACTGATCCTAAAAGAAATGGTCAAAAATTTGATTTTTCAGGAATTAGAAGAAGTATAGAATTTTTAAAACGTATGTCGCTTCTTGAACACACAAATAAAAATAATTTCCTATTTGTACATGAAATCGATTGCTAATACATCAATTATTGACGTATTAGCAATCGAAGTTCGTTTTTCTTGGTAATATTTTATTTCATCTAATTCGTGATTGATAAATAAGGATGGAATTATTCTAATGGGTATCAAAAATACTATTTAATTAATTATTTATTATTTACCTAACAAATGCGGAAAATGATACTTTATCGCACGCAAAGCGCAGTTTGGTCAAGCCGTTAAGGGTGGTGAAGGCACTTTCCGCATGTGTTAGGCACAACATTTTACCTTTTTAGCATCTACATCTCCAAGAAAAGGCAGTAATAAAATTAATTAACGATTCAGATTAATTATTGAAATTAGATTAAATTTAAAAATGATCAAAAATCCCTTTCCTAGAAGAGAAGGGATTTTTGATTAACTTTACCGCACTCTATGCGGTAAAGTAACATTACCTACGAGCGTGCGGTAAAGTGCACTTTACCGCACTTATTTGCAAATGGAAAGTGGCACTTTACCGCACACTATGCGGTGAAGTTACTTTACCGCATAGTGTGCGGTAAAGTTAACTTTACAGCATAGTATGCGGTAAAATGAACTGAAAAGTGTGCGGTAAAGTTAACTTTACCGTATAGTATGCGGTAAAGTAGACTTTGGTATTTATGATTAAAAATCCTTTCTTTTTCAGGAAATGGAGTTTTGATCATTTCTAAAATCCAATCTAATTTCATTAAGTAATCTGATTCATTAATTAATTTTATTAATGCCATTTTTTGGAGATGTAGATGCTCATAGGTAAAATTTTGTACCTAACATATGCGGAAAGTGCCTTTACCGCCCTTAACGGCTTGACCGAACTCCGCTTCGCGTCGTTCGGTCAACTGCCATTGCGTGCGGTAAAGTATCACTTTCCGCATTTGTTAGGTAAATAACTATTATCTCACACTTTGCAGTCTACTTTACCACACACTATGCGGTGAAGTTAACTTTACCGTACACTATATAATAAAGTAACTCAACCGCATGGTGTGCGGTAAAGTGCTACTTTCCATTTGCGAATCGGTGCGGTAACGTGCACTTTCCATATGTTCGTAGGTAAAACTCATTGAAGATGTCGATATTGGTCAGTACAAAAAGTTAATATCTTTCTTGAAGAGAAAGAACGGAGGAACGTAATTTCGAAAAAAAAAATTTTTTCAGAAGCATGACATAAGGAGAAAAATTGAAAAAAAAATCTGTGTGGAAAAACTTTTCTCGCGCACGCCGGTCTGTTTTTTTTTTTTTACGCACACTGTCCGCACGCAAATCGGTGCTTGAAAACGCGTTTTCTGCACGCTTGTAGGAAAACCTTCATTAAAAACTGCTATTCCATCAAAGTTACTACCAGAACGTGATGTTAAGTAACACTTACCGCTGATTTTATAATATGAAATTAATTGAGTAACAATAATTATTAGGATTATCCGTCAATTAATTTAATGCTAATCGCTAAGCAGAAAAAGTTTTTCCATAATTTTTTAAAACCAAAAAATTATTAACGTAAATATTCTTCAAAGACATTCTTTTTCAAACTCCCCCTGTAAAAACATTACCAAGTACAATCGGGACCAGCGCCCTCGTATTTGCTTCTTATCTACAAATCGGCGCGTGCTGACATGATTTACGACCTTCCGCAAAAAAGCCGGCTTTTTGAGGAGATCAAAAGAGTGACCGGACTTGTTCGAGGATCTTTAGACTTTGCTGCTAGGCAACCGCAGCGGCAGTAGAAGTGCTTTTAGTGCCGCTGGAGCGGCAGCAAAAGTACTTTTAGTGCCGTTCGTACTTTTACTGCCGCTTAACCATTCAGTCACCCCCGAGCTTACCCCATTCGTTTGGAGAAAAAATAGCGTGTTGCATACGGAGTAGAAGCACTTTTTTGTGCTTTAGCAGTATTGCAAGCCTCACTACGTTCGGCTCGCAAACCTACTGCTTCAGCACAAAAAAGTAAAGCTTCTACTCCTAATACAACAATATACTATTAATATTCAAATGTTTCCAAATCTAGTTTTATTTATTCTTAATAAATTCATTATTCATTCTTCAATGCCCCTTACCTTAAGTTACGCTTATGATCTCAGATAAAACGTTGGGGACAAAGAAAAGCAAACATTTTAGAAGAAAATAAGGTAAAAATGACTGGATACTTAGAGGAAAATCCTGAAATTACGCTGAAATAAAAGAAAAATTTGAAAAAAATCTCATTCTGATGAAATGTTTTCATACGCAATTTGCAAATCACTAATCAGCCATGTTTAGCGCATGTATAATGTGTTGAATATGCGCTACATGTCTGGCACAAATATTTTTCTCATATTCGAAGAAATAGTTCATGATTCTCTAAGGGACTTGAATGTAATCGGAAGGAGAAACAAACTCAAAGTCAAAGTCTCAAATATAATTTCCTAAATTGAATAAGTCTATTCCCAATTTGAATTTGTTTCTTCCCAAATCAAAATTGATTAGTCCCAATTTGAAGTTGATTAGTACCAAATTAAATATGATTATTCCCAATTTGATATTGTTAATTCTCAATTTGATTTTGTTAGTTCCCAACTTAAAGTTGTTTAGTCCCAATTTGAAGTTGAAAAGGTATAGTTATAGACATAATAAAATAAAATTATCAAGTTCAGAATAAATTTTTATATGTGTGTAATTAATATAATAATTTTTTTCTCCAAACGTCAAAAAAACGCCACTTTGTCAGCACCTGTCAAGATGTTAGAAATTTAATTTCTATGCTGGTAGGCAAATCCAGCGGGTTAACACCTGTCGAGGTGATAGAAATTTAATTTCTATGCTGCTAGGCAACCGCAGCGGCAGTAGAAGTACTTTTAGTACCGCTGGAGCGGCAGCAAAAGTACTTTTAGTGCCGTTCGTACTTTTACTGCCGCTTAACCATTCAGTCACCCCCGAGCTTACCCCATTCGTTTGGAGAAAAAATAGCGTGTTGCATACGGAGTAGAAGCACTTTTTTGTGCTTTAGCAGTATTGCAAGCCTCACTACGTTCGGCTCGCAAACCTACTGCTTCAGCACAAAAAAGTAAAGCTTCTACTCCTAATACAACAATATACTATTAATATTCAAATGTTTCCAAATCTAGTTTTATTTATTCTTAATAAATTCATTATTCATTCTTCAATGCCCCTCACCTTAAGTTACGCTTATGATCTCAGATACAATATACCGAAGGATTTTTATTATATTCCGACCCTTAACAAGCCTTAACAGGATGGGCTTGACAGGTCAAATAACAAAACAAAAAGGTAATAAATTTGTTGAAAAGTTCCAAAGATTATTATGTCCACCTTGTACAGGTTTTGCAGATTTAATTAGGGTTTATTACTCTCTTTCTTTTTCAGGTACATATCTGGTATATTTTTTTTGAAAATCATTTATTTCCTTCAAACAATTTATAAATTACAATTTTATAAGTTTCTTAAATCAGTATATAAAAATACTGGTCACAAGAAAAACAAGCTAATCTAAATATACTAAATATACAGTGGTGTTTTTTTTTAAATATTATTTCTCAATAATAACTTCCATCAAATACAGAAGCTCAACAAAACTAGGCTGTATTATATAATAAACATCCAAAAGACAACAATAACATACCCACCCCATAACACACTAGAGTTATATCCCGTGAGAACTCCAATTCAGCATTTATATTGTTCTATTCAGCTTATTTTTAATATTATAAAAGGAGTAATTTCTAGATTTAAGTCAGTTCTATTGTATTAGTCAAATAAAGTTTTTTAAAAACGCTCTCTCGTGTACACCCCTCGTAAGTGGCGCAGTCGGTAGGATTTTGACGGAGACTTCGGTAAAAAACAGTCCGGTTCAGTCGAAAATTTGGATTTTGCGGGCCGTAAAAAACCATCGTCTTTTCGTGCTAACGATTTACCGTCAAATCGAAATATACGTTCGTGGTATACGAAAGACTTTTGACAATCAGTGAACTCGCGACCAGGGATCGGAACAAAAATCGTCCATTAATCCTATTGGTGCGGATAGCGGAACTACATCGTCCAAAATCCATAGAAGATAAATTCATGTACTTCAAGATCAATCTGATATTGCTGTAAGTGATCCCATTATTCTTTTCCTTTTATTTTTATATTTTTTGATTTTATTGGTATATATTTGTTCGATCTGGAAGGTGATAACGAGCTTGACAATCTTATAAACATTTTTAACAATAATTTTCAACCTAATAATCAGATTCAAAATCTTGTTAATATGGCCAACCCAAATTATCAGCTTATTAGATACCAAGCCGATAATATTCCAAATTTTGATGGTAACACCAAAACACTTGGCAGATTTTTAACATCATGTGAACATTTTCTACAGAATCACCAAAATCGACAAAATGCCGCAGATCCAATAAACATCTGTTTGTTCGATACGGTAATTTGTAAATTGACAGGTAGAGCTGCCGAATTAATTGCTTCTCGCACGGAACTCGATACCTGGCAGAAAATTAAAGATTCGTTAATTGTCACATTTTCTGACCAAAGAACTGAAGATTGTCTTGTCCAAGATATCATTAATATGAAACCAGATAAGAACGAATCCTTACATTCTTTTGGATTAAAATTGCAAGATTCTAGAAGTTTGTTATTTGCTAAAATTAATAGCTCAAACGATCCTAATAATATGAAAATTCTAAAAATCGAACAATTTGATAATCTGTGTCTAAAAACTTTTATTAACAACTTAAATTACCATATGCAGTTAGTGGTAAGATTAAAAGACCCAGATTCTCTTGAACAAGCTCTCGCATTTGTACGAGAAGAAGAGAATTTCATACAATATAGAAACAGGTCTAATCAAAGCTCAAGAAATATACCTAATAACAACGTCAATAATAAAAGTAAGCCTCAATCAAGTTTTAACAATGCACTTGGAAATTATGCTGCTAATATTCCAAGAATGCCTATAACACCATTCAATAATAATCCTTTCTATCACTTTGCAAGACCTTTCCCAAATATGCCATTCAATAACCAATTCCAAAGACCTCAAAACTTCAATAATTTCAATAGACCATTCCAAAGACCCAATATCACCCAAAACAATAGTGCTCCAGAACCAATGGACACATCGTCTGGTGTCACTATAAGACCAAATACAGTTCAAAGATCTCGCCTGAATAATTTCACTGTGCAAGAACTTTCGAACCAATCCGCAAATACTTTGTCCCCTAATACTATCACCGAAACTCAAACTCAAGACACAAAGATCGACGTTAATTCTACTCCCAATAATGACGAACAATTGGATTTCAGTAATTATTACCAAATGCCAAATTCTGAAATGTTCAACTCATACAATGTTCCATATGATTATATGTACAACATGTATGACAACACTAATAATGACTATAATGAAACAAATATCGATGATTCCCAATACCAAAATTTTCAGATTACGCCCAATTACCCCAATGTGACGTAATATGCCTCAACAACTATAGTACTTCAGATTTGCCTGTAATAATTATCCCCGAATTAAATGCTAAGTTCTTAGTCGACACAGGCAGCGGAAAAAGTTTCATCAATCCGCAATTAGCATACCAAGTTTACTCTCAATTCATTTCTAATGAATATTTCACTGTAAAAACTGCTCATGCAACATCAATACATGACGAAGTCATAAATATACCCATTTTTCCATCATTCAAAAAAAATGGTTACCACAAATTTTACTTGTTTAATTTCTCTAATAAATTCGACGGTTTGATAGGTGTCGATTTTCTAATCGATATCGGTGCCAAAATAAATCTAAAGAATTTTGCACTCGAAACGTCACAAGTAAATTTACCCTTGCATTTTCAAAACAAATTATTTTTCCCACAAAACACAACGGAGCCCACACAGTCATATGAAACTGTTATACCTCCTCGTGTTTCACAAAAGGTTAAAGTACCTGTAAACAAAACAGATGGAATAGGAATACTAAACCATATTAACTTTGATGATATCGCAGAAATGCCAGAAGCCTTGGTACAAATTGAAAGTAATTTTGCATTGACAACAATTACGAATTTATGTGAAAACCCAATAAAAATTAGTTTCACAGAACCATTTGAAGTAGAACCTATAAACGAAATTGAAAATAATTTTATCGAGGAAATGGAAACCGATATGGATATCGAAGTAAATCAACCAAATGATATGAAACTAAAACAAAATTTGAAGAACTTACGTTTAGACCACTGTAATCAAGAAGAATATCAAGCGATTCGAGATCTTTGTTATGAATACCGAGACATATTTTACTGTGAAGGTATTCCATTGACTTTTACGAATCAAATCAAACATAAAATCAATCTTACAAATGAAACACCTATTTTTACAAAGACTTATCGATACCCTGAGATTCATAAGAAGGAAGTCAGCACCCAAATGGACCAGATGTTGAAAAATGGTATAATACAACCATCTAATTCCCCATGGTCTAGCCCAATTTGGATAGTACCAAAAAAGCTAGATGCATCTGGTACAAGAAAATGGAGAATAGTAATTGACTACCGAAAACTTAACGACAAAACAATCGAAGACAAGTACCCATTACCCAACATCTCTGATATTTTAGATAGACTAGGTAAAGCTCAGTACTTTACGACGTTGGACCTAGCAAATGGTTTCCACCAAATAGAGATGGAACCGGAAGACGTACACAAAACAGCATTTTCCACCGACACAGGACATTACGAGTTCAAACGTATGCCCTTCGGTTTACGAAACGCCCCCGCCTCGTTCCAGAGGGTGATGAACAACGTTCTTCGTGGCCTCCAGAACGAAATATGTTGCGTTTACTTGGATGACGTCATAATATACAGTAAATCACTCCAAGAGCACATAGAACGCTTGAGACTAATATTTGAACGGTTCAGACAATCAAATTTCAAGATTCAATTGGATAAGTCCGAATTTTTACACAAAGAAGTCAATTACCTTGGACATTTAATAACCAAAGAAGGCGTGAAACCCAACCCAGATAAGATAGAAGCTGTAAAAAACTTTCCTATACCCAAAACACCAAAAGATATCAAATCATTTTCAGGACTAGCTGGATACTATAGAAGATTTATAAAGGATTTTGCTAAAATTGCCAAGCCAATGACATTATGTCTTAAGAAAAATGCTAAAGTCGAACATTCCCCAGCATTTTTATCGTCATTCAACCATTTAAAAAATCTTCTAATTAATTCCCCAATCCTTAAATACCCTGATTTCACACAGCCCTTCGTATTAACAACCGATGCTTCTAATACAGCTCTCGGTGCAGTTTTATCTCAATCAACACCCCCCAACGATCATCCCGTGGCGTATGCTTCCCGCACGCTAAATGAAACAGAACAGAGATACTCGACAATTGAAAAAGAATTGCTCGCTATCATCTGGGCATGTAAATTCTTTAGGCCGTATTTATTTGGAAGGAAATTTCAAATATATACAGATCACCGACCTTTAGTCTGGCTTTTCAATGTTAAAGAGCCAGGTTCAAAACTTATTCGATGGAGATTAAAGCTTGAAGAATACGACTACACCATTATATATAAAAGCGGCAAACAAAATACAAACGCCGACACTCTTTCAAGAATTCCACTCAACGCTTTAGAAACAGAATCTCTCCTTAATAATCCAGGAGATATTACAACTGACATAGATAAATTTCTAAACGAAATCGATAAAAATCTGCTAGAAAAACATCACACTGACGAATATAACAAAATCATAAACGAACTTAATCGACCGGTTGAATTACCTCCAGTGCCTTCAACTTCTCAAGAGCCTTCAACCTCTCGAATAAAAATTCTTGAAGATATCCGAATTAAACCACCAATGGATAATACGTCCAGTACTGACACTGCTCATAGTACAAACGCAGACGAAACCCTAAATGAAATCCCAATATTAGACGAAATAATTAACAACAAAACGAATCAATTAATTGTGAAAAAATCACCATACGACGCCTACATAAAAAGAGAATTTGAAACCTTTGACGGTAATAGGATAATCCGAGCAACGATTCCCACGAAACAAGAAGCGATAGTAAATTTTCGGAAAGAAAACCTCACAGAGAAAACTACCTATGTGCACTTTTTATCAAAAGAATTACGTGTTTTATTTCAAGAAGCATTATCTAAACACTTTTGTAATTTCAAGCTTGTAGAATGCACAAAACTCATTAATAATGTTAAACCAGAGGAAAGAGAAATGATAATAAGATTTTCACACGAAGGCAAAACTAACCATCGAGGAATACAGGAAACCCTAAAACGCCTGAAAATTAATTATTATTGGAAACCCCTGAAATCTGACGTCACTAAATTTATTAATGGATGTGAAATATGTCAAAGAACTAAGTATAACAGGAATCCACCAGACCAACCTCTTGTATTGACAGAAACACCTTCGAAACCCTTCGAGATTATTCACCTCGATACACTCCTTGTAGATAAACAAAAATTCCTAGTAATTATAGACAAATTTTCCAAATATGGACAAGCCCTTCCTTGCGTTGGCACCGCCATATCAGTATCCCAAAATCTAATCCATTTCTTTTCATTTTTCGGTATCCCTAAATTGATTGTATCCGATAATGGAACAGAATTCAAGAACGAAGTAGTTAAGGATTTATTGAAAACACATAATATTAAAATTCATTTTACTACTCCAAATCATCACGAGTCGAATTCGCCCGTTGAAAGGTTAAATTCAACCCTGATAGAACACATAAGAATACTACGAGAAAAAAACAAAAATACTGACGTATCAACCCTAATGTCCTATGCTGTAATTGCTTATAATAGCACAATCCATTCAAGCACAGGCTTTACTCCCTATACATTGATTTTAGGACACACTTCTTCTAGTGACCCTATGCAACTTATGCCCGCGCAAATATTCACCGAATATGTCCACAATCACAAAACTAACACGGAAGCTTTGTATAACAAAATACAACAAGACTCAATTAATTTAAAACAAAAACTTATTGACAAACATAATCAAAAGAAGACCCCTCAAAAACTAACCATAGGGTGTCAAATATATAAAAAACAAGACAAACGACGTGGTAAATTACACCACAGATTCACAGGTCCATTCATCTTAACAAAAATATTAGAAAACAACAAGATTGAAATTGAAAACCCGAAAACAAATCGAAAAGAGATTTTGCATATCAACGAAACCAAAATCAAATCTATTGTTACAGATGGATCCGAATCTTCAACATCGGAGCAGTAGGAATAAACTTCCATAACCTGAATAAATATCCCGGACTCCTACCTTATAAATTGGGAACTGCCAAAATAGTTTCCAATCATTGGTCATTAATACAAATTCACGACCTAACACCCCTTGTTAACGAATTTTATTTGATCAAAGAAAACGCTAACTATTTAATTAAAAACATTACAAATAATGTATCCTATGAACGAGAATATAAAAACACGTTGCTGCCTTTAATGGCATTAGAAAAACGCATAGAAAACAACATAAGGCAAATTGACCCAACAAGTAGTTACTCAAAAAGACAAAAACGTGGCATCTTGAATCCTTTAGGATCATTAATAAAATGCATTACTGGCAATCTTGATAAAGATGATGCAGATCTTTATGATAGGCAAATTAGACAATTACAAGAAAATCAAGATAAACTTAAAAAATCATCTTTTAATCAAATTAATTTATTAGGGAAAACCATTGAACAGTTTCAAAACGTTATCTCTAATATATCTGCCAATCAAATAACGCTAAAATCGAGAATACTGCAAATTGAAAGCACAATAAAAAAGGTAGCTCTGTCTGCTATTGACAACCATCAATACTTCCAAACTCACATAATAATTAATCAGATATCAATGCTATATCAAACAATTTACGATATCTTAGAAAAAACGGAAGTAGCTATCTCATTTGCTAAAATCAATACGCTCCATAATTCAATAATCGATCCATTAGAGCTAATAAAAGAAATTTGTAGATTTAAAAAACAATTAGTGCATGACGTGTTACCATTAGAAGCCAATATTGATAACATATTGAACTACGAAAAAATAATCGAGATTAAAGGTTATTCAAAGGGCCTGATTATCACCTTCATCTTGGAAATACCATTGGTCGAATCGGATGTCTATCACTATTATCAATTATTTCCGATACCAATTCCAAGCGAACAAAATCCTGATTTCTTTATGAACTTTCCACACAAACCATACCTTGCACTTAGCAACAACAAGTACTCTTATATGGACCAAACCTGCAACCAATTGTTACCCAACGAGTACTTATGTAAAGAAGCCCATACTGCATACATTGATCATGAGCCTCCATGTGCAGTCCAATTGATTTTATACAAAGAAAATGCCACTACTTGCCACCCTTTCCGTATTAGACTACAAAATGTCCAAATCACTAAAATAACGGACGGAAAATGGATAATCACAACGCCCGAACAACTAATTGTCTCAGCATCTTGTCCAAATTCTAAGGACAACGTACCGCTTCATGGTTCCTACTTAGCCGAATCTACAAATGAATGCAGCTTACAAATAAAGTCAATTACTCTACGAACTTATAAGCCCAATCGTTTGACTTATGATGATGTATCCTTGCCTACACTGAATTTATCGATGAATTATTACCAAACAAAAGAGTTTGCTTTTAATCCACCTACACTTGACCTGAACTCCATCAACTTGAAGGAAACCAATGAAATTGCCACAACGCTTCAAGAACAGAAGAGACGACTACAAGAAATATCTAACCCAATGGAAATGCACCAAATAAATTTTTGGACAATTTTACTTTATTGTATTTTAGGAATACTATGCATTTTTACTGTCTATAAATTACTTTTGAAACATCGCCTTAAACGTGCCCAAAAAGCCTCGTTAGAAGACGATATTGTAATTTAACAATTTTACTTTTACTTATTTAGTTTAATCATATTTTTCTTTTAGCATTTTCTTTATTTTTTCCATTGTATAAAACCATACCTTTTTTGGTATGCTTTTAACTTAGGATGGAGGAGCTATATCCCGTGAGAACTCCAATTCAGCATTTATATTGTTCTATTCAGCTTATTTTTAATATTCTAAAAGGAGTAATTTCTAGATTTAAGTCAGTTCTATTGTATTAGTCAAATAAAGTTTTTTAAAAACGCTCTTTCGTGTACACCCCTCGTAAGTCTAGTGTAAAATTATGAAAAAAAAAACAAAATAAAAAAATAATAACAATAATGAGAAGAAAAAAATAATAATAATAACAAATAATAACAATCAACAATTGATCTATGAAAAACACTTAATTCAACTAGTATAATATTTAGGTATATGCATTCTATTAGATTTCGTAGAAGTACAGTACAACAAACTATATGGGCAATTAAACCAATATCTATTTTATATGTTCTTTAAGTCGTTTTGTAAACAGCTGCAGGGTAGGTATATTTTTAATATTATTGGGTAAATTATTAAATGTTCTAGATATGGATCCCAATGGACAATTCAGGCCTATATTAATTCTGCTGTGAGGTATATAAATATTTTGTTCTTATCTAGTATTGTAATTATGTATCTCGTTCAAAAATACTATGGTAGAGTTGCATTTTTGCTGATTATTAATACACCCAGCTCCCTGTATAACAATTCTGTATGCGTCAAGAAATCGTAGTTAAAGAGAATTTTTAATATTTTATTTTGCAATGTCTGAATAATTCTAAAAAAAGTATTCGAACAAATGCCCCAGATAGGTATAAGGTATCTCAAATGCGTTAAAAAATAAGCGTCATATATACTCATTTTACTTTTATGAGTTAGATAGTTTCTACACTTATAGATAACTGGTACCATTACATTAAGCTTCTCAGACAAGTATTCTATATGTTTCAGCCAATTTAACAATTCATCAATGTTAAGCCCTAAATATTTTATAGATGTTACTCTCTGTAAAGGAATGTTGTTAATTTTGATATTCACGTTTTCTATCAATTTATTCTTGGGCCTAAACACTAAAAATTTGGTTTTTTTCAATATTTATTTTTAATTTGTTTGCATAAAGCCATTTAAGATAATTATTTAGGTCTTGATTAACTTGCGCCTCTAACTGCCCTCTATCTGAGCCTATATAGACCAAAGCCGTATCATCTGCAAATGTAAAATATCTGGCCCCAACATGTGCCAACTTTAGACTGAGTACATAAATGGAGTAAAAAAGCGGCCCTAACACTGAGCCTTGAGGAACTCCATAGTTGTTTGATAGAATATCGCTTTTGTATTCTTCCATCCTAACAAATTGTTGCCTATTACTTAAATATGTTTTGATTAGATTTAAAAAAATTGCCTGAAACCCTAGACAATGAAGTTTATTCAAAAGTTTATCCAAGGAAACATCAAACGCCTTCTTCAAATCCACAAACACAGATATAACTACGTTTTTTTTATCTAAATTTTCCGATACATAATTAACAAAGTCGAATGTAGCTGACAGCGTATTGCTGTTCTCAATGAAACCATACTGAAAAGGATCAACGTTTAAATCGTTGCGAATAAAAGCTGTCATTCTTTTTTTAATAAGTTTTTCAATGATTTTAGAAAAAACAGTTATGACTGAGATCGATCTATAGTTAATCATGTCGTCAGTACTGCCCGATTTAAATATAAGACTTATCCTACTAATTTTTAATTCTGCTGGAAAAATTCCACTTATAAATACGTCATTTATTAATCGGGTAAGGATAGGTAAAATAAGTTCTTTAAGATTAAGTATATCCAGTACTGTGACTTCATCAAAACCCGGGGCAGAATTCCTTTTAAGTTCCAGGATAGTTTCACAAATCTCAGCCTCATCCGTCAATTCTACCTCGACCATGCTTATATTACACATTACTTCTCTGTATGCATTCAAATTTAAATTGTCGATCATTCCCATTTCCTCACTCAACTCCCCTACTATTTTTTCACCAACACAAGAAAAATGATAATTCAATGCATTTACAATATCTATTTTCTGCTCGACCTTTTGCCCATTTACAGTTAAGAAGTCAATATTGCTATTTTTACTTTGTTTATTAAAAAACCCATTTATAAACACCCATTGCTTTTTAACATTATTACCTGCCCTGTTCCATTGTGAACTAAAATATCGGTTTTTTGCAGCTTTAATTTTATTATTTACCTGATTTTTTAGTCTGTTAAACTCAAGAATAAATTGATTATTATTTGGATGTTTTCCTTGAATATGCACTATCACGTAATTTCATTAAATCCAATATATCTTGGTTTATCCAATAATTACCTTTTTTCATTCGAATATTTCTACTATATTGAGAATTAATTTTTGAAAGCCCAATTAGATCAATTAACTCTTTAAAGGACGAAATAGGAAGACTGTTTTTTTGCTGATCGAAATTAGAAATAAACCTTTTATAATCCACAAACTTAATACTCACATTTACCTTTGGTTTATAAACCTTAAAGTTATCGGAAATCTGAAACAGTAACAAGTTATGGTCAGAAAGAGGGTTTTCTTTTACTTTTAAATTATTTACTGAATTAGAGTGATAGCTAGACATAACATTATCAATCAAAGTTTTAGTATTGGCCGTTACCCGTGTTGCATTTTCCAAAGATAAAACATTATTAATTTTAAAATTACATAGTGTTAACAGATCTTTATAATTTTTAGTGATGTTATTGTTTTCTAGTAAATTAATGTTTATATCCCCAACAAGTATATGCTTTTGAGGATATTTTGATAAAATTGTTTCTAAATCAATTAAGAAAATTTCATTATTGCAAGATGGAGGCTTATAAAGAACGCTCACTTTTAAATTACATTCACCTACACCAACACATAGAAAGTCGATATTCTGATCTTGAGATGAATAGTCCAATTTTCTAGATTTAAGGGATTCTTTAACGTACATAGATACTCCACCCCCCTTACCTTTTCGGCAGCTATGAAATGAATTGTAGCCATCAATTTCATACAGAACTGCTTCATTGTCATTTAGCCAAGTTTCTGTCAGTGATAGTAGGTATATCACAGTTGAGATATAGCAGCGTACCAAATCAATCTTATTCCTAATACTTCTTATGTTTGTGTAGATTACCTGTAGCTTGTTTTTTTCTAATTCCTATTTCGTAAGATCATCTTCATCCTCCACAACAATTATCTTGGATTTTTCATCTTTTCTTAACAGAATATTTCCCTCGCTGATCCAAAGGTATTTAAATTGGTTATCCTTTTTGAAGGATTTGGCAGCAGTGAACAACTTAAGATTGGATTTAGTCAAATCATTATTAACAAATACCTTATTATTTTCACGAAATCCGAGGCTTTTAGTTTCCATATTAAATTTTTTCTTCGATTTCATAATTCTCTGTTTATCCTTCAAATCCTCGAACATTACTTTGATATGACAGTTTTTATTTCGTTTTCCTAATCGAAAGGCAACAAAGTTACCTTTAATCGGAGCGTCTAGTTGTTGACCAATTGTTTTTATAACCGTCGTAAGATTTTCAGTTTCTTCCATGGGTATTCCTTGAATAATAATGTTGTTTGCCAACTCTTTCTGCTCTCTTCTGTTAAGTTCGTGTTTAATTTGCTGCAACTCTGTTTCCAATTTTTTATTAATAACTTCTTGTTATTTTAACTTTTCAAAAACTGGATCGAATTTTTTTTCCATACCAACCAGCCTTTCTTCCATTTTCGATAGTTTTTTCATAATATCTGCTAAAGTTATTTCGTGTTCGTTTTCAGAATCATTGCAAGTATTACAAATCCACTGATCCGCAGACTTACTTATTTGAAAATAGCCTTTCTGGGTGATACCCACGCAATCTCGATGTTTCCAAATAAAATATTGCACACGTCGCACAGCAGCGCCTGTTGATCATCAGGCACATTTTTACTGCACACATTGCACTTCAATATTTCGTTGGGCTTAGGCATGCTGGCAACAATGTAGGTACGAACAATTCACGCCAGACAATTAACAATATAATTTGTTATTATTTGTTATTAAAATATCACTCCTCGCACTTAGAAAATGTACTTTTCTTATCACAACCGCTAAGACTGTATGTTAAAGTATTAATTCACCAGTCAACAGCTATTATTTTACGCTTAAATACTTGAAATTTGAGAAAATATTCGGAGCAAATTATAAACAATTTCGACAACCACTGTGGACACGTTACCACAAGATCTATTCATGTTGAATAGAATCGTAAAAATGCAAATGAGTCTTAGACCCTTCTTGTACCCTAGCACGGTTGGGTCAAGTTTAATCCTAATGATTTGCTGACACCTTAATAGTATTCTTATCAAAAATGAGAAATTTAGTTTGTCCACAGTCAAACACTTGGCCCCAGTTTTGTATAAATTTACATATAATTAATTTAATGGTCTCGCTGAAACTATTAAAATCATTAAACTTTTACCAAAAGAGACTAATTTTCTTTTAAATATCTTTCGAGAACATGATTAAATGTTTTGGAATTGGATCTGTAATAAGAAGACGAAATTCAATGCTACCCTTGACAACAGTGCGGGATTTCCAGCCAGACCATTTTATCGAAGATTTTATAAGATTTTGACAGTCGATAGGTTATTTTCTTTTAAGAAACAATATTCAATAAATTCGAAAGCTAAATTCGATAATATAGGTAGGTATGTACATGTATTTGGGAAAAAGAAAGGTATATTTTGTGTAACTGATGCTGACCCAGGATTTGAATTAAATAGGGAAATTACTAGCATTTATTTTGTTGAATATGATAAAGAATGAAATAAATAATAGAAATAATAAAAAAACATCAAAGAGTAGAGAACAAAAAGCTACGTTAGATAACGCTTTAGTATAAATATTTGATTCTTGTAGATATACTTTACGTTTTGGGACATATTCAAAAAATAGTAATTATATTTTTTTTACCAACAGACTTTGAAAAAATACATATTGTGTGACAAAAAAAAAACGCATCACCCCATAGAAGAATAGTACATTAAAATACAAGTTTCATAAGACTTCTTTTTATCGCACGAGCCCTATATTAGAAAACGAGCCGGAGGCGAGTTTTCTAAAGGGCGAGTGCGATAAAATGTCTTAAGAAACGAATATTTTATACTATTTTTTCTATTTTGGTATTGTTTAATTAAAAAAAACAAATTTTTCTTGGAAATTTTATTCTCATATTTCCTCATTTCATATGTGTAGGTTGGTTACACTGCATGCCAAATATAGAAATCTTCTATTATAAAATCACGAATGACAGTTCGATGGCCATCAGACAGCCAGTGTAACCAACCTCCGATAAGTAAAAAAGGAGTGTCACAAAGAGCTTCTTTTCGAAACTACTTTTAGTGTCGAAAAGACTTCGATATGACACCAAAATAGAAAAAATATTTTTTAACCAAATTCTGTATATATGCTTGAGCCTTGAGCTATTGAAATATCCGTGAAGTGAGCTCCTTGTTGCCAGCAACAAGGAGCCAGCAACAAAAATTTTACAGTCGACCAGTTCATTACTGGGGATGATTATTTTAAAAGGCAAAATCACAATATATCTTCTTTTAAATGGTTAAATAGTTTGAAATAGGGACAAAATACATTTCCCCAGGGTTATTTCACTACTTATTCTCCAATTTACTATAAACTAAATTGTTGAAAAAATAAGTTGCTTTTTTATTTTTCCAATTTTCAAGGTATTGTTTCGCTTAAATTGTAATTGAATATCGAAAGGTGATTGAAAAGACGTTAAATCAACCTAGATTTAACCCCCCTACCCCTCTGATAAGGAAGATACCCAAATAAAATGTCAAAAAATAGGATTTTTTCAATTTTCTCAAACTTCAAGGTATTGTTTCACTTAAATTGTGATAGAATATCGAAGAGTGACTGAAAAAACGTCAAATGAACCTAGATTTAACCCCCCTACCCCTCTGATAAGGGAGATACCCAAACAAAATGTCAAAAACATAGGATTTTTTCAATTTTCTCAAACTTCAAGGTATTGTTTCACTTAAATTGTGATAGAATATCGAAGAGTGACTGAAAAAACGTCAAATGAACCTAGATTTAACCCCCCTACCCCTCTGATAAGGGAGATACCCAAACAAAATGTCAAAAACATAGGATTTTTTCTATTTTCTCAAACTTCAAGGTATTGTTTCACTTAAATTGTGATAGAATATCGAAGAGTGATTGAAAAGGACGTCAAATGGACCTAGATTTAACCCCCCTACCCCTCTGATAAGGGGGGATACCCAAACAAAATGTCAAAAACATAGGATTTTTTCAATTTTCTCAAACTTCAAGGTATTGTTTCACTTAAATTGTGATAGAATATCGAAGAGTGATTGAAAAGACGTCAAATGGACCTAGATTTAACCCCCCTACCCCTCTGATAAGGGAGATACCCAAATAAAATGTCAAAAACATAGCCTATTTTTTTGACATTTTATTTGGGTATCTTCCTTTCAATCACTCTTCGACATTCTATTACAATTTAGGTGAAACAATACCTTGAAGTTTGAGAAAATTGAAAAAATCCTATGTTTTTGACATTTTGTTTGGGTATCTCTCTTATCAGAGGGGTAGGGGAGTTAATCTAGGTCCATTTGACGTCTTTTTAATCACTCTTCGACATTCTATTACAATTTAAGTGAAACAATACCTTGAAGTTTGAGAAAATTGAGAAATTCCCATGTTTTTGACATTTTATTTGGGTATCTCTTTTATCAGAGGGGTAGGGGGGTTAAATCTAGGTTCATTCGACGTCTTTTCAATCACTCTTCGATATTCTATCCCAATTTAAGTGAAAAAATACCTTGAAGTTTGAGAAAATTGAGAAAATCCTATGTTTTTGACATTTTATTTGGTCATCACCCTTATCAGAGGGGTAGGGGGGTTAAATCTAGGTTCATTTGACGTCTTTTCAATCACTCTTCGATATTCTATCCCAATTTGAGTGAAACAATACCTTGAAGTTTGAGAAAATTGAAAAAATCCTATGTTTTGGACATTTTGTTTGGGTATCTCCCTTATCAGAGGGGTAGGGGGGTTAAATCTAGGTTCATTTGACGTTTTTTTCAGTCACTCTTCGATATTCTATCCCAATTTGAGTGAAACAATACCTTGAAGTTTGAGAGAAATTGAAAAAATCCTATGTTTTTTGACATTTTGTTTGGGTATCTCCCTTATCAGAGGGGTAGGGGGGTTAAAATCTAGGTTCATTTGACGTATTTTTCAGTCACTCTTCGATATTCTATCCCAATTTGAGTGAAACAATACCTTGAAGTTTGAGAAAATTGAAAAAATCCTATGTTTTGGACATTTTGTTTGGGTATCTCCCTTATCAGAGGGGTAGGGGGGTTAAATCTAGGTTCATTTGACGTCTTTTCAATCACTCTTCGATATTCTATCCCAATTTGAGTGAAACAATACCTTGAAGTTTGAGAAAATTGAAAAAATCCTATGTTTTTGACATTTTGTTTGGGTATCTCCCTTATCAGAGGGTGTAGGGGGGTTAAATCTAGGGTTCATTTGACGTTTTTTTCAGTCACTCTTCGATATTCTATCACAATTTAAGTGAAACAATACCTTGAAGTTTGAGAAAATTGAAAAAATCCTATGTTTTTGACATTTTGTTTGGGTATCTCCCTTATCAGAGGGTTAGGGGGGTTAAATCTAGGTTCATTGACGTTTTTTTTTTCAGTCACTCTTCGATATTCTATCACAATTTAAGTGAAACAATACCTTGAAGTTTGAGAAAATTGAGAAAATCCTATGTTTTTGACATTTTGTTTGGGTATCTCCCCTTATCAGAGGGTTAGGGGGGTTAAATCTAGGTTCATTTGACGTTTTTTCAGTCACTCTTCGATATTCTATCACAATTTAAGTGAAACAATACCTTGAAGTTTGAGAAAATTGAAAAAATCCTATGTTTTTGACATTTTGTTTGGGTATCTCCCTTATCAGAGGGGTAGGGGGGTTAAATCTAGGTTCATTTTGACGTCTTTTCAATCACTCCTTCGATATTCTATCACAATTTAAGTGAAACAATACCTTGAAGTTTGTGAGAAAATTGAAAAAATCCTATGTTTTTGACATTTTGTTTGGGTATCTCCCTTATCAGAGGTTAGGGGGGTTAAAATCTAGGTTCATTTGACGTTTTTTCAGTCACTCTTCGATATTCTATCACAATTTAAGTGAAAACAATACCTTGAAAATTGGAAAAATAAAAAAGCAACTTATTTTTTCAACAATTTATAGTTTATAGTAAATTGGCGAATAAGTAGTGAAATAACCCTGGGGAAATGTATTTTGTCCCTATTTTAAACTATTTAACCATTTAAAAGAAGATTGTGATTTTGCATTTTAAAATAATCATCACCAGTAATGAACTGGTCGACTGTAAAATTTTTGTTGCCAGCAACAAGGAGCTCACTTCACATGGGTAATTTACTATACAGAACCTTGATGGTAGTGAGTTTACATTACAAACATGAGGTTAAACAAATTAAGGCAGAGAAATGCTTACCTCAGACACTACATTATTGGAACCTTCAACATCATATTATCCTAGTGTTTTAATTTTCATGACTTCATTATATAATCTATTCTGAATTAATTTTATGAGAAGTTAAGACGCCACACGCCACATGCGCCCACGAATTACAATACAAGATGAGATGGTATTATGGGCATGGCAACGCAATGCAAGCAAAAGAAAACAACAACAACACACACAGACCCATCATCTGATCAAACCAAACGTCAAACTGTCAAGTCAGCAACAAGCGCCAAGCGGTAAGGATGCGTTCGATATCATGATTCTTGCATCTGAATTAATTTCAAGAATCAGAGCTCCTTTCTGGTGCCACCCTTGGAGCACTCTCGAGTTACTCCGAAGTACTTCGGCTACAGTTTGATCCATTCGGTTTCAACCGTTCGAGTGCAGAACGCATAGAGTATGACAGCTCACTGACAAGTGAAATGTTCTGGGACAATGAACTATAGTCAAAAACTGGAATGCGCACACATTAGTTGTATTCCTTTCACACCTAGGAGGAGCTCCGGAACAGCTCCGGGGCTTCACGCGCTTATTCCTTTCGAAAAGTGTTTGTTGCACCACGCATATGTTCGCTGCAAATCGGGGGCGACCAAGCACCGAAGCGAGTAGCTCAAGTGTTTCAAGCTCTTGAAAGGAATACAACTAAAGCCATATCTGCCAAAAAAATGTAGCCATGAAAGACAGATGCCACAAAGGGGAATGTTGTTTTTTCTTTGACAAGGAAAGGGAGGGGACTCGTAACACAGCAGGGCGTCTATTCTCGGTTTGTGGGAAGGATCACATTGAGAAACCATGTCTCATTCGCTTAAGATCGTGGAACCTGTATTCTCGAACCAGTTCACTTCCATCAAAATTGTAGGAGAACACGTTCTCTCAGAAATTTGTAAGAGAATGGGTTCATCCAGTGTTGCCAACTGCTCTTGACAAAATAATGCTCTCTCGGAACAAAAAAAATGCGATTTCGATCAGAATTATGCGGTTTTTGCTGAAATACATTTTCTCATAAAATATGAAGGAAAAAATACGCATCACCTTGTTAGCAAGTAATTTTATTTATAATTGCGCATTCACCAAAAATAGAAAGTGTTTAAAATGAATATTGTAAATAAAAATATTTTTTCTGTACTTTCTACTTTCTACTTACCTATATGTATTTACAATGTGAAAATAAGGTGTATTCTACTAAATAAATAAATGATTTCAAATAATGTAATAGGTAGCATATTTTAATACAGAATACAGTAGGTACTATTATCTAAACACTTATTTATTAATTTACAAGGTCAGTCATTATTAATTTCAGGCAGCATTAACGCCATCCACTTAGGCCACCATTATAAAACTTATACTACTATAACTATTTTTTGTTTTGCCATACTTTCTGATACAACATTCGCTTTGAAGGCTGAAATTTAGTACAGCCTCCACTCTCTTTCACCCCTTCCTTAGTTGCTAAAAGGGCTCTAATAGTGGTTGTATCTAATAAATTTCTTTTGTCAGTATTAATATTAAAAAGATCACTAAAAATACGCTCTACACTCGCATTCGAATACGGCAAAACAAGAAGTAGTGCTAGGACGGGTTTAAGATTAGGAAACAATGGCATACCGGCATCATTTTTCATATTTAGTATGTCTGACCAATATTGCTCAGCATCATTCAAGTTAAGATTTAGTTCTTCAAAATTCAGCAAAGCATGTCTTCGCCACTCGTTATCAAGCTCTTGGATATTAACGTACTCTTTTAAAACTGGGAATCTATTAATAATATGTGCCAGAGATTTGATTTCAAATTTTTGAGCTGTTTTTGGATCTAATACCTCAACAATTTTAAAAATGGGATCTTCAAATTTAAACCTTTCTTTAATTTCCGATACTAATTGAATGTAAAATGACAATATTGTTTTATAAAAAATGGAAAATTCTTTTTCCTGAATGTTTGCTGACTTTTTCAATTCTGATATGGATTCTGTTGCTGATATGCCCAAATAAACTTGTTCCAAAGGAATAAAATTTAACGGGTTTTGATGATTAAATGTGAAAATATCTGGCACATTCCTGATTGTTGATACTTTTATAAAATTTGAGCACAAAGTTTTAAGTAGCATTTCTGTCTCAGGCTTCAACTTGTGGAGAAGAGGTTTTTCGGATTGAAAAAGAACATTGAAATCTGTCATGATTCCCAATGAATATGACATAAATTCGAGGTAAATTTTACTGAAAGGATTTACCATTGTTTCTAGCATAGTTTCGGTAGTTAGGGATGGATCTTCGAAAACAGATGCTGTGAAGTATGCCTTCAATGGCTCATATTGTTCCAATACCCTATTGACTACTTCTTTAACAGAAAGCCATCTTGTCATGGCTGGTGATAAAATTCTGTGGATCTCCACTTGGAAGAAATGTTGGAACTCTTCAAATTTTTGCCTTCGTAAGGCGCTCCTATTGAAATGACTCCCGATGTTTCGCAATAAGTCCTCTACACGCCTAGGAAGCTGGAGACATGCCTTGGAGGTGGCCAGATGTGCCATATGACAAGAGCACCTTATGCATACAATGCTGGGCAATTCTTCTTTTAAATGAGAGAACACAGAATTGTATTCACCAACCATGGCATTTGTAGTATCCGATGAGAATCCTACTAAATTGGAAAAAGGAATATTTTTCGACACAACAGATTCTTTCAATGCTGTGAAAAGTTCCACAGCAGATGAACCTTGTGGTTCTACTAAATCAAAAAATCTAGTTTTTGGTTTATTATCAATATTATCAAAATAGATGACAGTGAAAGCACATTGTTTTTTAACGGAAATATCCGTTGTTTCGTCCATTATTATTGAGAAAAATGATCCAGGGTCTTTAATTTTTGAATATAGATCAAAAAGAAAATTATCCCCTAAACTTTTGCACACTGCGGTTGCTTTTGTTCTCTTCAATTGAATGTCTTGAGCAATTTTGGAATCTGGAAAGACATTTTTTAGCAGCGGAGTTAATGTGTCCATTAATAAAAACGAAAGATCATTAGTTGCCAACATTGAACATAGTTTCAATTCAGCTATTTTAACCGATACGTCATTTGCAGTTTTCCCCTTAAAAAGGTCGTCGATTTTTTGTATTTTTAGCTCCTCGAAGATAATTTAATTTATGTTTTTCAGTTTTTGAGTGGCTTACAAGAACACTTTTATGAGCAACTATATCCATTTGGCACACTTTGCAGAAGGCGAATTCATTTTTGTCTTGATTTGGGGCTTTCGAGGATTTTTCTAACCATCCCTGAAAAATAGGCATTTGACACCAGGATGCGACAAATTTTTTTTTGTCTTTTTTTTTCGATCCTGAAGGCCCTTGTTTTTTGGCTGCTGAAGTCGGCATAATATCGATCTGAATAATTATATATAAAGTTTTAGTAAACGGTAAGTACAAATTTAAAATACTCACAGCTCGCTCTGCTTCCGACTCAACATCAACATCAACATTATCCGTTTCCATTAATTGATCCTCATCCTCATCATTGTCAAAATTAGGAGAACAAGACGCGATATCCGTATTTTGATAACTACAGCCTGGTTGAGGTTCCTTCCCGGCGGATTCAGAAATTTCGTTGTTTTTTTTTGCCTAGGAAATGTTAACAGAGATTAAGAATAAAAATATCTATAGTTTTTTTTAACAAAAAAGTAATAGAAAAACATTTCTACCCTACTAACCCTTTATATTTATAGCTAAATTTTAACGTACCTTCGCATTAGAAAGCCAACGATCCATTGCTCGTTTTTTTTTTATCAATCAGCGGTTAGAGTAATCCTATAAAACACACTATCGCAGACACTGTTTCAACAAATCAAAATTCCATACAGTTGGCAAATTCATGACCTCCAAGATGTACCAAATGCAAGCAAATCTCGATCAGTCGATCCAGTAAAACTGTCAAAAATCCCCGACCAATAATAACGAACTACGAAGTTTAGTTCGGCTCGGGGATTCCCCAAGATAGTTCATTCATTGGCGGCAACGGCAAGTCAAATCAAAACGACCGATGTGACGTTTAGGTTTTTTCGCGATCTTGTGAAATAGGTGCTTTCACACATTCGAGCGCTCTAGGGCACAACTGAACTGAAGCGCTTCTGTCTGTAGTGCTCCAGAGCGATGACTTTTTAAGCATTTATGAACGCGCTTCTTGTGATAATACGGGAGTCAGAACTGTATAATTTCCATCAAAAAAATTGAGCAATTCTAAATCGTATAAGCATTTTTGATTCCTAAAATCACATTTCAAGGAAGGTGATGTTATAAAATATCCTGAAAGTGCGAAAAAATGCGGAAAAATGCGGTTTTTATTTAAATGCGGAAATTATGCGACCTCTTCTAGATTATGCGGAAATCGCATAATTATGCGGCAATCGGCAACACTGGGGTTCATCTCGGGAGAAACCTGCGCAGTGATAAAAACAAGGAAAATATGCATTTTTTTAATTTAAATTTTAAGGTTAGGTTGGATTTTGTTTTGTTTTGTGTTGTCGTTGTCGTGTTGTGTTGTGTTCAAGTTCAATTATTTCGAATTTCGACAATTTAAATGTTTTGTTTTTGTAGTTGATTTCGATTTTGATAATAATTGCTCTTTTCGTTTTGTATACCTAATATAATTGAAAAAATTAATTACGTTTTACACCCAAAGTGCTTGGATACAGAATCTTACTATGGCAGCAATTTTCGAGGATGATGAGTATTTTATTATGCCACGCTTTTTCGCTGATTAAGAAAAGTTCATAAAAAAAAATAAATTTAGAAAAATAAATTTAAAAAAAAATTAAAGTCGAGAATAAAAAAAAATTAAAAAAAAAAGTAAAATAAAAATAATGAAAATAAAAATAAAAATAATTGAATGAAGAACTTGAGATTGTAAGACTGAAGGTCGAAGTGCGTGCAAATTAAGCCCTAGCTCAGAACTAAATATTTCGGAGAGTAGGGGTGGGTTTTAGTTTTGGGCGCCACCGACTCTGAACAGATGAGTCGGACTCTCCAGGATGGTATCTGGCTTCAGGTCCTTACAATCCAAATAATAATTAATAAAAATATTAGCAAAACCAGGCTGTGTGCATAAAACCAAATAAAAAGTCAAGAAATCAAGTACTACAGTTATTTATTCACCAAATGGCCGCAGACCACAATGAACAATAATTTGAATTTAAGAGGAAAAAAAAAAATAATAATCAAGTAAATTAGCAATTAATAAAATGACCTTGTCATGAAGTGTCAACCCAGAGATACAGAAATGCTATACGTTTTTAAATAATTGCTATAGTCAAGAACAATTAAATTTAAATGCAAAAATATGTTATTGAAACTCAATAACCCAAATGAATAATTAAAAAAAATGTACAGATAAAGAAGTTGCAAATATAAATTAAAGAGAAAAAAAAATAAAACAAAACAAAAAAAAACAATAAATAATAAGTTGGAGCGGTTATTTTACACTTATGTAACCAGAACTACCAGTAAGTTGACATAAATTCAACAGGTTATGTCTAGTTAAGTTACCTATTTAATAATTCATTTACCACACTGGGGCAAGCAATGAATTATTCCCTGAAATACCGAGGTGATCACCGGGTGTACAAATAGGGACAGAATGTAAATAAACAAAAACAATCAGGATAACTAAAACTAGTACGATACCAAAATTTTCCAGATGATGGTGGTTCATTCAGTTCACCAGATTAGTCCTGGCTACTGGTTGTGGTTAACTTGATCGATGACTTGAGTAACCGTCCGATTACTTAGGCTGGCGTCTGTTAGCCTTTTGGTTCAATTTCGGTTACAATTGAACGTCTATTGTTATAACCGTGGGGGTATACTCGATGGTAAAGTATAACCCCTCGTGAAAGAACCCTCGTGAAAGAAAAACCCTCGTGAAAGAACCCTAAGAGAAAAACTGTTATACACACTGTATTTGTAATTGAACTAATAGCGAAGCACTTCATGAATAAATTGAATCAATAAGAAAAAATGAAACTATAATGATTAGCTTCTAATAGCAAATTTACTTGATAAAAGACTATAGCTCTTGAAAATTATTTTAATGGAAAAATTGAACATTAAGGTATTAATTAATTAAATCAGATTGAAATCATAATAAGGCTTTGATAGCAATTGAGAAAAATGTGTCTTGAGTTTGCAAAAATTGTTATAAGGTTATGTATTTTTACCTGATGGAATTAGGGTGTCGGCCTCGAAAATCTCCGGAAATCTGGATCGAGGATTGGATTTCCTAGAGAGAGTGAGAATTCTCTACTCCTTAGGGCAGCTTTCAACTAAATTAAATTGAAAAAGTCAGAATCTACTATAGGAAAAAAACGTGTAAGCAGCTTACCACACATGGAGTTGTAAAAATCCGAATAAATCGGCGAAAATTATAACACTACGAAAACGTAAGGCGTTAAGGCAACTAAAATGTTATAACTTCAAATGAGAATTTAGGGTCGAAATCCCAAAAAGGCGAAGGCAATCTTCATAAAGACCCTAATTCTCCAACGTCCAGATGTGAAAGAAAATGTGCTCCACATTCAATTAATAAACTAACCTAACCCAAAGGAAGGAATTCAGACTTAGAGATGATCGAGAACAACGACAAACAACAACAACCAATCGACAGAATTCCCACTTACCAAAAATTGCACACAACAATATAAACTGAGAAAAATAACAACGGCTGATGAATAATGATATCAACAACCAATAATTATCCCATAAAACAATCAAAACTTGAAGAATACAAAATATAGTAAGTGTTCCGTTTTCAAAATTAGAGAGCTCAAGGAAGAATCGACGATACTGAAAACATCACTACTCCACCGCTGGTTGACAGAAATTTTTGACAATCAAAAGTCAAAGAAACGAAATCACAGGGTGCGTTCCAGATTCTCAAAGAACATCGAACCAATGCGCAACTCTGGGTTCGCTCGAATTTGCGCCGAGATCGATAGCGCTCCACAACCGGAACAGTTAGTACGAACGGAGTAGCTTGGTACATCCACCTGAAAACGGTACATCACGATTACGGAACACGACATACTTTTGACAGATGAATTAATTATTTTTGGATGAAACAGATGATCGAATTTAAAATAGTAATAAAAACATTGCTTTGTTTTGATTTAGAATTGAATTAAAATATGGATTAAAATGAGGAAAAAAAAACTATCACAGCAAATAGAATTTGACTATGGAAAATTAGGTAATCTGACGACAATTGAAATTGAGAGAAAATGTTGAAAAACTTAAGGAAATCTTGAATATAAAATTGAAAGTAGGTAAGAAATGTTTATGCAATTTTGGCCCGTTACAATTATCCAAAATATAATTAGGGATATTGAAGATGCAGAAGATGGGGCAGAACAACCGCCAAGGCAATATTTTCAGAGGGCAAATGCTTTTAATGCATCTGATGCTACCTTTTTGAAAAACTTCAGATTCACAAAGGCACTGGCCCGAATGATAATAGAGAGATTAACTGTGAAAAAAATGAATTCCCTTCAGTTATGCTGTGATCGCAATTACTTTAATGTGATGGTTGACGATGAAACCTACCTGGAACTAATTAATGGTAAGCAGTTTGTTGGTACATATTTAGGTTTAACATTCAATTTTCCTCATTTCTTTTTTAGATCCAAATAAGTTGAGCAGCTATGCCGAACAAGTTCGCGACATTATGACGAATAATGAATCAATTAGTGATTCAGATATTAATTTACCAGGACCAAGTACCAGCACTAGTGATTTGACCAGTGATGGGAATTTTTCTGAGCTGATAAGGGGTGAGTGAGTAGTGGATATTTTGGTTTTTAGCTATCTAGGCTTTACCTACATTGATTTTTTTTCTAGGGCCAAGTACTAGTACTGGGACAACTAACACTGAAAACGTTTTCAAATGGACTCAATCACTGACTCTTATGTTAATTGACCTGAGATTGAAAAAAGAAAAAGATTTTAATCGGCCAATATGTAAGAAAAAAAAGCTTTGGGAGCAAATTGCATGTGAAATCAAAACCAAAACTGGGAAATTTGTTACCAGCGAAATGTGTGATATAAAATATCGTAACCTACTAAGTACTTATAAAATAAATTAAAAAAAATCCCAACAAAGTGGAGAGGGGTGCATTTCATGGGAATTTTATAAAATGTTTGATGAAATATTAGGATGTAAAGCTAATATTCTGCCCCACAGGGAAGTATTAGGAAGTGTGGACAGCATAAGTGAGGCTTCAACAGTGAATGAAACTGATGCGACTGAATCAGAAACTGAAGAGAAGAGGCTGAACGGGGGACCTCAACCTCTGGTTGAGAATTTAAAAAATAATAGGGAAAGAAATAAGAAACGTAAAAGGTCTATTGATATTGGTGAATATTTATTTCAAAAGCAAATAGAAGATAAGGAGAAAAGGTTAGAGAAAGAAAAAGGAAAAGACGAACGCTGGAAAGAAAAGCGAGCCTTGAAAGCAAGAGAAATTGAAGCTATAGAAAAATTGGCAGAGGCAATTGCCAAGCAGAAAAAAGACTAGGCATTCCAAATTCATTTTTTTAGATACCTACCTATTTACCCATATTAGTTTTTAGAATAATCATCAACGCGTTCCTGTTTTCTTTAATGTTTAATGTTCGTTCTGTTACAGTATAGTGACACTAAAAATATTATTGAATATATATTATTTTTTTAAATTTTTATTGCATTTTTTTTAAATTGGTTTATCAACTTTTTAAGCTGTTTTACTTCTGCATGAAATAAAATTAAATTTGAATTGTTTAAGATACCTTTCTGAAATAAATTTTAAGCTAAGTATGATACTTTCTTTCAAGCAAAACACATAAAATTCATCTGGGAATGGAATGTTACCAATTTATTTCTAGAGCATTGGGTACACAATGTAACAGTTTAATATTATTTTCTATTTTTATAAAATCTAGGGCCAGTTTCTCAATAGCAAGTCATCCCTGGGTTGAGCATAACTCCAGGGTAAATATTGCAACTGGACACATTTACCCTGTAGCGAGCCCTGTAGTCAAAACCAACCCAGAGGTGACTCACTATTGAGAAACTGGCCCCTATTGTAATTATCTCATTGTAAACCTTGCATAATATTTTGTCTTATCTGCTCAGCTTCATTATTAACAGGTTGTTGCATATCGATTGGATTTTCATCTTCATGCTCATCCATTTCATAGTCTTCTTCCATACCATCCTCCTGACTTTGAATAATTATGTTATGAAAAATACATGCAGTAAAGATTATAAATTTAGTGTAAGATAAATTAAGTACATGAAGATATCGAAGTCTACGAAATATTCCCTTCAATCGACCAAAACTTTGTTCAATTGCCACTCTTACAACGTAGCTGAAGTTAGCTTCATATTCATATTCAGATTCGTGTATATTACAGTCGACCAGATAATTATTGAAAAGAAAAATTAAAAAACCGTGAAATTCAATCAAATACAATTTTTATATTATGTAGGGGATTTCTGGGATTCGGAAAAAGTAGAAATAACCCTCAGGCACATTCGAGGATATTTGCTCCAGTTAAGTTAGGTCTGGAAAAGTTACTACGAGGGAAAAACGATAATTTGTTTGAAAATTTGTGGAAAAATATTGATGCTTTGTGCAATTTTTTTGAAATTTGAGGATGATAGAGTTCGGTTGACCCATAAGCACAGTTCAGAAGAGTTTTTACAGTCAAGTTAGGACTGGGAGATTCATTACGGGGGGAAATCAATAATTTGTTGGAAAATTCGTGAAAAATCAATGATACTTTGTAGAGATTTTTCGAAGTTTGAAAATGATAGAGTAGACCCTAAAGCAGAGTCCAGAATAGTTTTTGCATTCAAGTTAGGTCTGGGAGATTCGTTACGGGGGGAAGTCGATAATTTATTGGAAAATTCGTGAAAAATTAATGATACTTTGTAGGGATTTTTTGAAGGTTGAGAATGATAGAGTAGAACCTAAACCAGAGTCCAAAATAGTTTTTGCAATCAAGTTAGGTCTGGGAGATTCGTTACGGGGGGAAGTCGATAATTTATTGGAAAATTCGTCAAAAATTAATGGTACTTTGTAGGGATTTTTTGAAGGTTGAGAATGATAGAGTAGACCCTAAAGCTGAGTTCAGAATAGTTTTTGCATTCAAGTTAGGTCTGGGAGATTCGTTACGGGGGGAAGTCGATAATTTATTGGAAAATTCGTCAAAAATTAATGGTACTTTGTAGGGATTTTTTGAAGGTTGAGAATGATAGAGTAGACCCTAAAGCTGAGTTCAGAATAGTTTTTGCATTCAAGTTAGGTCTGGGAGATTCGTTACGGGGGGAAGTCGATAATTTATTGGAAAATTCGTCAAAAATTAATGGTACTTTGTAGGGATTTTTTGAAGGTTGAGAATGATAGAGTAGACCCTAAAGCTGAGTTCAGAATAGTTTTTGTATTCAAGTTAGGTCTGGGAGATTCGTTACGGGGGGAAGTCGATAATTTATTGGAAAATTCGTGAAAAATTAATGATACTTTGTAGGGATTTTTTGAAGGTTGAGAATGATAGAGTAGAACCTAAACCAGAGTCCAAAATAGTTTTTGCAATCAAGTTAGGTCTGGGAGATTCGTTACGGGGGGAAGTCGATAATTTATTGGAAAATTCGTCAAAAATTAATGGTACTTTGTAGGGATTTTTTGAAGGTTGAGAATGATAGAGTAGACCCTAAAGCTGAGTTCAGAATAGTTTTTGCATTCAAGTTAGGTCTGGGAGATTCGTTACGGGGGGAAGTCGATAATTTATTGGAAAATTCGTGAAAAATTAATGATACTTTGTAGGGATTTTTTGAAGGTTGAGAATGATAGAGTAGAACCTAAACCAGAGTCCAAAATAGTTTTTGCAATCAAGTTAGGTCTGGGAGATTCGTTACGGGGGGAAGTCGATAATTTATTGGAAAATTCGTCAAAAATTAATGGTACTTTGTAGGGATTTTCTGAAGGTTGAGAATGATAGAGTAGACCCTAAAGCTGAGTTCAGAATAGTTTTTGCATTCAAGTTAGGTCTGGGAGATTCGTTACGGGGGGAAGTCGATAATTTATTGGAAAATTCGTCAAAAATTAATGGTACTTTGTAGGGATTTTTTGAAGGTTGAGAATGATAGAGTAGACACTAAAGCAGAGTCCAGAATAGTTTTTGCATTCAAGTTAGGTCTGGGAGATTCGTTACGGGGGGAAGTCGATAATTTATTGGAAAATGTACCATTAATTTTTCACGAATTTTCCAATAAATTATCGACTTCCCCCCGTAACGAATCTCCCAGACCTAACTTGAATGCAAAAACTATTCTGGACTCTGCTTTAGTGTCTACTCTATCATTCTCAACCTTCAAAAAATCCCTACAAAGTACCATTAATTTTTCACGAATTTTCCAATAAATTATCGACTTCCCCCCGTAACGAATCTCCCAGACCTAACTTGATTGCAAAAACTATTTTGGACTCTGGTTTAGGTTCTACTCTATCATTCTCAACCTTCAAAAAATCCCTACAAAGTATCATTAATTTTTCACGAATTTTCCAATAAATTATCGACTTCCCCCCGTAACGAATCTCCCAGACCTAACTTGAATGCAAAAACTATTCTGGACTCTGCTTTAGGGTCTACTCTATCATTCTCAACCTTCAAAAAATCCCTACAAAGTATCATTAATTTTTCACGAATTTTCCAATAAATTATCGACTTCCCCCCGTAACGAATCTCCCAGACCTAACTTGAATGCAAAAACTATTCTGTACTCAGCTTTAGGGTCAACTCTATCATTTTCAAACTTCGAAAAATCTCTACAAAGTATCATTGATTTTTCACGAATTTTCCAACAAATTATTGATTTCCCCCCGTAATGAATCTCCCAGTCCTAACTTGACTGTAAAAACTCTTCTGAACTGTGCTTATGGGTCAACCGAACTCTATCATCCTCAAATTGCAAAAAAATTGCACAAAGCATCAATATTTTTCCACAAATTTTCAAACAAATTATCGTTTTTCCCTCGTAGTAACTTTTCCAGACCTAACTTAACTGGAGCAAATATCCTCGAATGTGCCTGAGGGTTATTTCTACTTTTTCCGAATCCCAGAAATCCCCTACATAATATAAAAATTGTATTTGATTGAATTTCACGGTTTTTTAATTTTTCTTTTCAATAATTATCTGGTCGACTGTAGGTTCTATCATACTATACGGAAACACTAAAACTTACAAGTTGGATATACTTTCTTCATAAAACCGTTTAATTCTTCTTTAAAATGTTTAATTAGATGCGGAAAACATAAATATTCTTATGAATAAATAAATTTACTGAAATTCATACAGATGCATCAGTTTGATTTGTTTGAATTGAAAAGTAAATACAGTGCCTAAAAGCGTTTTCGAGCGACATCCCGACATAGGTGGGCATTCCGTTAGATGGCGCTAGTGGCTTTATGTCCGTTATTTAACTTCGATATTTTGAATTTGAATTTTCATATAACATTTATCCGTTTTCGTTCGTGTTCTTTTGCTTAAAAAAATATTAACATGGAAATTGAAAATATCTATCAATTATGTTTGCCATTATCCATAAAAATGATAAAGAACTTATAAGTTATTTGCAGCAGGTGAATCTTCTGAAAGATTATTTTCAGTGTAAAATTCGGAACTGCCGAAAGAAGTGTGATTTGTTATATAAAAATGGTGCGTCGTCACTCAATTATGTGTTTTTTTGCAAAAAATGCAGAAAAACATATTCCGTATTAACGGGAAGGTATTTTGAAAAAATGAACGTTCCAGTCCGTGACGTTTTATTTATTATGTGGAATTGGGCCTGCGAATGCAGAGTTTTGTCAGCATCAGCTCTATTGGGAAAATCCAGGAACGCTTTAGTACAGCAATATACATGATATTTTGTCATGGAAATTACTCCAAGAAGATGATTTATTTTTATTAGGTAAGAATTTTTTTTTCTAAAATATCAACATACAAAGATCATTTATTTCGAAGACAGGTTAGTTTGGGTTAAGTATTTGAGATTTTTTCATTTCCTATAATAGGTACTAACATACGAAGACTAGCACTTATTACGAAGATTATTGATTTTATGTTTTTTTTTTTAAGATGAAAAAGTTCTAAAATTAAATCATCTTTTTTTTACGGGAACCAGAAAAAAATGATTACTTTACTATTGATTCATTTTTTATTTATGTGTCATTATCAAAAAAGAGAGCGATAGTGATATTAAACTGATAAGAATTGATATTATTCATTGATCTGTGTCAAAGGTTGAGAAGAGGATCATCTGTTATAATTTTTATTTTTTTTAGGCGGAGAGAATCATTTGGTACAGATTGATGAATCGGTAATTTCTAAAAGAAAATATAACAGAGGTCGTTTGGTGAAAGAGTCGTGGATATTAGGAATTTATGATGCGACTGAAAAAAGGGGATATATTCAATATGTCAAAAATCGATCCGCTGCGATTCTTCTACCGATTATAAGAAAACATGTAAGGGTCGGTAGTGAAATATGGACAGACAATTGGCGCGCTTACTCTAGATTAGTAGACTATGGTTACATCCACCGAACAGTAAACCATAGCAAATATTTCAAAGATCCTATTACAGGGGTCTGTACCAACCAGGTGGAAGGGTATTGGTCTGGCTTGAAAAAATATCTTAGAGCTATGGGTGTTATGCATTCAAAATATTTGCCACAATATATTGACCAATATATGTGGAAGCAGATATATGGCAAAAATGCCATTCAACGAATGTATAACTTGACATCGCAAATTGGACAAAAATATTAAATGGTTTCTTGTAAGATTAGTTAGTTGATTAATTACATTTTGTTTCCTAAAGAAGTTTGCTTTGTTTAGTTTAAGTAGTTTTTAATTTAACTTTTCCATTCTTATATTATAATGTATAGATACAAATGGTTAATGGAACTTATTATTGGTTAGAAATATAAGTAAATTCTAAGTGAAACTATGACTATGTTTTTTTTTTGTTCATTGTTATTTAAGCTCAGGAAATATCACACAATGTGGCAACGTTGATATCACCTTGCATTTTTATTACGTAAAAATGTCGTATATTCGATTTATGAAATGGTCAATTTCCGTCAGTTTGAACTGAATTTTCTTGCAAAAAAATGAAAAAACCCGCATTTTTTTTTTCATAAAATTATTATTTGAGTTGTCTATTTTACTGTAAAAGCTTCAAAAATGGCAAATTCGTGTTTCCGGATAGTGTGATGGACCCTCCATACACCCAAAAACATTTGGAAATGATGATTCTCGTAATTTCTTGAAATTGTGAATATTCTTAAGTGCTTCGTTTCCAGTTGGCCATTTTATACAGTGAGGGGCAGGCTACTAGGTATATAGGAAGTAACCTGACGAATTTGCAGGCGTCCGCATGCCGCAAAATGACATCTATTTAGCGCTAACTGGTGACAACCAGGTAGACACAACCAACGAGAAGGACCTATCGCTCAAAAATCAATGCTTCAAAAGCATTCATTACACCAGAGCTGCTTTCGGGTGACATCCTTTGAGCGCTCCCGAGTTACTCCGGCTACAGTTTGACCCGTTCGGTTTCAAGCGTTCGAGTGCAAAACGCATGGAGTATGACAGGTCACTGACAGGTGTGAAATGCTCTAGGAGCACCCGAAAGCGGCTCAAGTCACAGAAAGGAGTTAGGCCGGATTTTCATGCATCCGTTTTCCGACGAAATATGTCCGAAAAATCTTCTATTTTGACATATTTTTATACGATTATGTCAGAATATAATGTTTTTCTGACATCTTTCGTCGGAAAAACGGATGCATGAAAATTAAGCTTTAGACATTTATTTGGAGAAAATTATCCGATAGATTTTTTTCTGCATTGCCACTACTAGGGTTGCTAACAATTTTCAAAAATACGGGTGTGTTACTCCCCGAAACCATAACGTCCAGGAAAATAATTAGAAGCAAGAAGCAAAAGAAATTATGTTGTTGGAATTAGTCATTTAACGAAACTCCAACTAAATCGACACGTGCGCTTGCGCACGAGATTGACTCAAGTATAAGGACGGCGAGTAGGCTACTGAAAAAAAATAAATATCATTCATACCAAGTACGAAACTCCCAAAAAATTGATCCTGAGGACAACTTCAGGCGAATAGAGTTTTGTGAAACTGTTATGAATAAGACAAATGAAAATGAAGATTTCCCTAGAAACATTATCTTTACAGATGAATCAACATTTCAACTCTATGGTTGACAGAATCCTAGTCCCAGCCGTTATTGGTCTAAAGAAAATTTAGATAGGTATTTTGAACTTAGAACCCAGCGTCCTCAGAAGGTAATTGTATGGGGAACATGTTATTGGGCCGTGATTCATTGATGGTAACTTGCTTGGTCCAAAATATATGAATCTTTTGCAACGGCAAACAGAAATTACAAGATAAGCTGATCCTAGATTTAAAGGAACATGATTTGAACAAGAAGGTTGTCCAACCCATAATACGGGTTTCATTCTGGAGTATTTAAATAATAATTTTCCAAGCCGTCTTATTGTTGCGTCAAGATCTGTAGCCAACCCGCTGTCCTGATCTTACACCTAACGATCTCGGTGGTTATGGCAAGACAAAAATTTATGTTTTGAACCTGAAGAAGCTGGTTTTCAAAATTCGAGAGATCTATCTATCACTCTTGTGATGCTAAATAAGGTTAGTAGAGCATTCTATGGTCGTAGGTCATTGTTTAGCTCAAGAACGAGGACTATTTGAACATTTGCTTCACTAAATTATACGCTTGGAATGTTTTCTTTCTATTGATCTATTGATAACAAAGGCTCAGCTATCTACACCGTCCAGACGCTACGTTTTGTATAACGTTTTATCTGCACAGTTCAACACGTTGCAGACTAAACGTTGTGATCAGTAGTCTGTAACGTAGTGTCTGGACCGGGCTTAAGTCTGTATCATAGAACGTACTGAAGTGAACAAACTCAACGAATGTCAAAGTCATCAAACGAACGACAGCGACAGGTTTTCAAACGGCTGCGGACGGTCGTAAATTCGTCAAGCTGGATCCTATATACCTAGTCGCTTGCCCCTTACTGTACATATACTTTTTTGTTTGAGCTGCAATGAGCTTACACATTTGTATAAAAATGGTATGCGCATGGCCTTTACTGAACGAAAATCTATCACCAGCACTTCGGAAACTTTCTTGATTGGCTAATAGCCATAAAGTAAGAAGCAGGCAATCCAGTACTGGAATTTTAGGCCTTCCTCGTGATACTTGAATATTACCAAAATTATTTTCTAGCAAAAAATTCTAAAACAAAAAAAAAATACTTAGTAATAATTATTTCAGGTACATTATTAGGAAGTGGTTAGTTAGACGTTCACTATACATCCTTTTATTGTTGAATTGTCGAAGCAGGTCCACTAGTCACACTTACCTCAACAGTTCCTCTACTAAGCCTGAAATGGCTTTTGAAATCATCTAGATTATAGTTTCGCACAATCGAGTCCACATAATTTTTATTTTTAATGTGCGTTTTCCTCTTTTTTTTCATTATTATTATTATTTCCTCATCACTTTCGCTACTGCTGCTAGAGCTGCTACTACTACTGCTGCTTGTATCTTGCAGTATTTTAGAAACAAGAACTAATTCCATTTTTGTATAATAATTAGTTGGATTATTATTAGAATTATAGAACTGGTAGGATAGGACTGTAAATATTATGGCAAAGCCGTAAAGGTAAACAAATCTTTACCTAACCTCAACTTTTTGTTTTTCATCATTTCCATCGAACTTTTGAACCGATGGATGCGATGTAGAAACGCATTCAAGTGCGCATGTTATAAAAACGCTCCGATTAGTTCCATCGCAATTCCATCGGGTCATTTAAGAACGCTTAGGTGAATTGTCGATGGATGCGCATAAGCACAGCCCTCTACACTTACAAGCCATGAAGTTGGAAATAACGGCAACGTCGCCAATGGTGCTATTTTGCTATTGAGGTTATATGTTTCTGTGTATTGTTTTCATTGTTTATTGCTAGAGTGAGGTGCATTTTCAAACGAAAAAGTGGCTAGAAACACCAATATATTGTTTACTTACTGTTTATATTTGGTTCATACCTGTTATGCCATTATTAGTTGTGTTTTGATTGTGAATTTATAGCAAATACTGCAATCGGTACAGGAGCAAAAATTAAGGTGAGTTAAGGTAAAATCAAATAAAAACAATATAATATTTGTTTCCACTTTGCAAAGTGCAAGAGCACATGTATAGGTCTCGATATTATTATTATCTAAGATATTTAAACTTGTTCCAGATGCCAAGAAACTGCTGTGTGCCGAGGTGCAAATCCAACTATAGGAGTTCCCTGAAGACTGAGGAACTGCAAACAACATTTTCATTTCCAAAAACTTCCGAATTACAGAAATTATGGCTAAAAGCTATTCACCGAGATAATTATACGGTAACAAAAAATTCTGTAGTGTGTGCGAAACATTTTGATGTTATGTGTGTAAGTTTGCAGGAAATTAACAATTTCAAATTTGTTCTGCATAGTGATTATTTAAAATTGTACAGTAATTTTGATGACTCTGTGCAGGAATACATCTGTGGATACGTGGCTCGATCAGTTCTGAAGAATAATAAATGTGATAAATGTCAAAGTTTAGTAGTTCTAGCAAAAGGCATCCAGACGGATCATACATATTTTAATTCTCTGCAGAGAGGGGGTCTCTGTATTGCCACTCAAGAAACCAAGTTTATTTATTTTCATCTTTGTGCTATCTTCGAGTATATAATTAATAACAAAGATCTTGAAAGTATGTTCCTGAAAACAAATGATCATCATAATTTATTATCGCAGCTTACTTTATTAGCTTTAGAGTCCGATACCTTTAATATTGATTTGAACAAAATTTGTGAATGTGGTGCTAACTCAAAAAAAATTTACTCCTTTGCTTCTTTGATAATGAGTAATATTATTTTAAACAACTACACAAAATTTAAAAATAGTGAATTTCATAAAAATAAAACAGATTCAAGTAAAAAAAGAAAACTAACCACTTTGAAATAGAAAAAAAATGTACCTAGGTACTAAAAATAATAATAGAGGTATGTTTTAAGGGTAGCTTTCCCGAATTCTTAGAAAGTATTTATTTTTTTAACATGATAGGTAGTTGCTAGTTGTATAGAATTGTTTGACAAGACCTTGTACATATAAAATAGATATAGGATTATAACACTTTAGAATCTAGTAATATATTTATTTAAATCAATTATTTACTGTTCTTATTTACACAAATATTTATATTATTCATTGAATTACTGTTTTTACTTTTTAGTACAATATGATGCATTTTGTGTGATTAATATGTACAAAATATTGGTAATATTACAATAATTTTACTAACTACTAATATTTTTTCAAAGAAAACTACTTTTTTATGTAATTGAGATAAGAATTCATATCATCAATAAAAGTAAATAAACCATACGCGGAATTGAGGTTAAATAAAACAGCACCACTTGGCGGTAAGATTGCGGTGTTGCCTTTTTAACTTCATGGCTTGTAAGTGTAGAGGGCTGTGGCATAAGCAATTGGTGAATTTAAAAACTTGCCCATACATTTATATTTTTTATAGACAAAACAAGTCACCTATGTACAAAAATGTTTTTCACCAACACTCTGTGACTTCTTACTATTTGCAATAAATCCTACTACATGTAGGTACTTATGTAAATTATGGCAAGTTCTCAATTAAGTTTAGTCTAGGATTTTTTACGTTTACTTGCATCTAGAAACATAGTCAGATTGCGAATATGAAATACTACAGTGTGTTGACACCATTTACTTTTTTTCTCGCATTTGAGGTAGCTACATGATTTTGTTTATGAAAAATAAGAAATAATGCTAAGTATTAAAGATTATAGGCTGTATGATGGGTTTGGTATTGTTCCACTGGCTACTGTGCTGTGGTTTTACGATTATAATTTTTTTTTTAGGTTCTAGTTGCGTTATTTTTTTATGGACATGGTTGCTATCAGGAAGGTGTTAGTAAAAATGTATTTGCTAGTCTGAGTCAGTCTTCTGTAAGCAGATGTATTGATGAAGTGACAAATGCTCTTAATAATGAAGACATACTGGGAGAATATATCAAATTTCCTAGGAATCTAGAAGAGCTTAGGAATTTAAGAAATCGGTAAGAACCTAATAAATTTGAAATGCTATCATTAGTATTAATTAGTTAAATTTTATTCTAGGTTTTATACAAAATTTAACTTTCATGGGTCAATTGGGTGTATAGATGGAACTCATATTGCAATTGTCCGGCCTACTGAGGATGAACATATATATGTTAATCGAAAAAATTATCATTCACTCAATGTTCAAGTGGTAAGTCAGAATTTTTTAAAGTCTCCTAATTTAGTTAATTTAAGTAATTATTATAAAATAGCTGTTTAGATCGACAAGTTGTGATAAGATACTTTTTTTTTTTTTGAAAAAATCCTTTATTCAAGTGTTCAATATACAACAATTACTACATTACTTATAACTAAATAATTATAATATACACCTGAAATAGGGACCCTCCTAAACAATGAATTCAAGCATTGGTACTGGGGGTTAAATACACAAATGCAAGTTGTTTTACTTATTGAAAGTGATTATTTAATTTTCCAATAAAAATATCAATAGATTTTTCATTTTTTAAACTGGTATGAAGTTTATTAAAAACAGTTGAATCCTTGCTTACTGGGTTATGTAATGCAACATTAGTTCTAACAGGGTTTAGAGATAAATATTGCTGCATTTTCTAGTGTTTTGGTTAGGTATGTATCTGGTTTGTGTGGATTATATGGGTATTACATTTTTGTTTATTACTATTAATTTTGTATTTTAATTTAGCTTGATCGATTTGTAGATTATTTTTGACTGGTGGAAGTTTTAAGGTCTTATAGATCGTTTCAGTGCTTGTTCCGAAATCTGAATTAAATAAGCTTTTTAAAATTCTGTTTTGATGCAGCACTTGTACTCTATTAAAGCCTGTTGCACTACATGTCCCCAGATTGGCAATTAATATATAATAATTGCTAAGAAATGAGCATTGTATTTGCGCTATTACTAAAAAAGTCTTTGCATCTAAATACAGCTCCTATCAGTGGAATAAATTTGGTCTTTATGTATTCTATATGCAAAAACCAATTTAATTTATCATCTAAAATAAGACCTTGACTGCAACATTTCACAGATAAGCCGCTTTCCAGCCTACAACGCACTTGAGCTTCAAGCCCATTCTGGTGCTCGAGGGGAAAGGGGAAGGCACTTTTGCGCTCTGAACGCCATACCAAAATTGTAAGCCTGGAACATGCGTTTCAAACTCATGCGCAAAAGTGCTCGATTGCGTGCACAAAAGCGCCACCTGGAAAGCACCTATACTTAGAAGATTTCTTCTACAAGTGTTATTATAATAATAACTGATAATTATGTGGATACTTTCTCTTTGAGACTCAGGAATGGCTGAACTACATATCTTCATTTTACCAGATCTTATAGGCACTGCAAATTTTAAATTGAAAACTTCTATGCAGTGCAATTTTAAACCCTAATTTTGGCTCATTTCCCAGGCATATGCACTATGAAATATTATTAAATAGATTCCTTTTAAAAAAATAGTAATTAGAGTTCAGATGAACAAAATAGGTATACAAATTCTTAAGTAACTTTATTTAATTTGCATACCTATTTTTTAATGTAAGTACATTTGCGAAATCCTTTCTATTTGTAACTGTAACAAATAGCATTAAATAGATCAGAAGAAACCAAGTTGATTATTTAGTTTAAACAGAGCAAAATCCTAGTAAGTCTACTTACTATGATTTTCAATTGCAGGGCAGAATATCTCATTTTTTGTTCTAGGTTTATTGTTTTTTTTTTTTTTTTTTAATTTTCCTTAATTGAATTATTATTTCAACCTGGTTGTTGCGGTTAAAAATGTTCGGAAAGGTTGGAAAACACCTAGTTTATCACGATAGTATAGATAGGTATATGTGTATGTAATTTTTTTTGTTAATTTTAGATTTGTGACGAACAGTTGAGGATAATGAATATAAATCCTCGGTTTCCTGGAAGTAGTCATGATGCTCACGTATGGCGTCAATCTAACATTTCCCAACTCATGGAAAGGATACACAGAACTTTTGATAGTCCATTTTTTCTCCTTGGGGACTCAGGTATTTTATATTATTGTACTTATCAAAAAAATACCAAGGAAATTACAAACTATTTAAGATGATTTTCATTGGTAAAAAAATGTGAGCTGATTGCCAACTGACATCCATTTGTGGAAAAAACTTTGTCTGGTTTGTGATTTCACTGATTTCTGTAAGAATATGCCTCATTTTGAATAAATATACAGGTGTTACAAATTCGAGTGTGTGCATGGGGATCTCGGAAACCATAAGAGATACGAGGTCGCTTAAAGTGAGGCAAAGTTGCGTAATTTTATGCTTAACAAAACACCGTTTTGAAAAATTAAAAATTCCGAATAGTTCCGGAAATATTCGGAATAAACCGAAATTTTACAAAAGCGTTTTTATTTTTTTCTCAGCTTATTTGAAGGGATATCCCAAAACAAATGTCACTTCGTTGCCACTTTCTCTCCTCTACAAGATGCTACCATCAAATTTGTTTTAGTTAGTTTGGATGGTTTTATGACTAATCTATATTCATAATTTTATATTTTGTTAATTGTAAAACTGTTAAATGGGGTTTTCCCGTAAATTAATAAATAAATAAAGAAATTTGAAATCTGACGATTCATCTTTGGGAGACCATCATAAACTTATTTTTTTAAATACGACCCTGTTTTTTTTATGTCAGATTAAAAGAGCTTCTGATGTCCCAAAACCTATGACGTATCGCATTTATTCGAAAAAATATTTTTTTTTACTTTTTAGTAATTTCCTGTCAAAATGCTGTTCTATGTCTCTCTCTAACACATTTAGTTCTTATGGAAAGTGCCACTAATATAAATTTTTCGAATAATTGCAATACGTCGTTGGTTTTGGACATCAGAAGCTTATAAAATCTAAAATAAAAATAAGGGTCCGTATTTGAAAAACTGAAGTTGATGATGGTGCCTCAAAGACGAAACATCGGGTTTTAATTTGATGGTAGCTTCTTGCAGAGGAGAAAAAGTGGCAACAATAAAGTGACATTTATTGTGGAGTATCTCTTCAAATAAGCTCAGAAAAAAAGAAAAACGCTTTTGTAAAATTTCGGTTTATTCCGAATATTTCCGGTATTATTAGAAATTTTTAAATTTTCAAAACGGTATTTTCTTAAGCATAAAATTGCGCAGCTTTGCCTCAATTTAATCGATAATAATAATAATGTTTTCCGAGATCCCCATGCACACACTTGAATTTGTAACACCCTGTACTGTACTATGTATAATCATGTAACAGTATACATTCGGCTTTTTTTAGGATACCCATTACGTCCATGGTTGCTCACTGCATTACTGAATCCACTTCCCAATACACCAGAAGAAAGATTTTCTAATCATTTGAAATCTGTTAGAAGTATTGTTGAACGGTGCATAGGTTTACTGAAAAACAGGTTTCGGTGCTTACTCAAATACAGGACTCTTCATTATGCTCCAGATAAAGCAGCCAAAATTATTATAGCATGTGCAGTTTTGCATAATATCTGCGTCAGCAATAATGTGCCTGAACCTGAAATGGACCCGAATCTGGAGTTAGATTTAGGTCTTAATAATGTAGCTGCTGATGGCAACAATATAGGTGGTGTAAATCCTGAATTGGAGCAAGGAAGGCTTCTTCGAGCAAGAATTATTGCTACTCACTATGTGAATTAATTATTTACTTAATACAAGAATAAATTTTATTATCCATTATATTGATTTTTTGTCTCCCTGCAAACCAATTTCCAAATTATGACACTTGCTGTGTGGATAAGTAGAAAATGGCAGCACTAGCACAGACCTACATATTCTTTATGGACTTCAAAAAATCTTTGTTGTATGCAGATGCTTAATTTGAAGTGAAACACTGAACAAAGGGTTTCAGAGCAAGTGTAGGTATTAACATTTTATTTAATGAAAGAAACTGAGTATCTGATATTTATAATACATATTTTAAATCTATGTGCTTATAATAAATATTTGATACTTTTCAACATAATATAAATTGAACAAAAACAAATAAGAAAAAATCTAACTATCTAAGAAATTATTTAGATATTGCAACTAGACTGAATCACAAAATCTTTGGTTTTTACCAAACTTTCAGATATACGTAGGTAGGTACCCAATTTATTTTCCCACATATCTTGGATGCAATAAGTCACAAGCCAAAAATATGTATTTTAGGACATGAATATGACTCGAAACCATGAAGGCGTTGAAAAGACCTATTTTTTTTCAATTTTTAAAATTTTGAGTTTTAATTTCGACTTATGTCGAAATTTTAGAGTAGAATTTTATGTTATAACTCGAAATTTTAAAAAGTGAGAAATAAAAAGTTGGGTTTCCCTTATACGCCATCATACAAATAGTTATTTATGTACCAAGGCTTGTAAGTGTTACTTTTTTGGCCGAGGATGCAGTTTGCAAGCCGAGGCCCGTAGGGCCGAGGTTTGCAAGCATTTGAGGCCAAAAAAGTACACGCTACAAGTCGAGGTGCATATGATATTTTTTGTGCTACCCATTCTGTAAGTGACACTTACAGTTCATGGACGTAGGTCAAAAAAGTCAACTTACAGAATGGGTAGCACAAAAACACCAATTTTATGACCTGCATCCAACACGTTACAATAATTTTACTTTGAACAGTTGCATTTATGCATAGATTTTAATGTTTCTAGAATTTGTAAGTTAGTGTTCTTATTAATTCTAAGCAAGTTTAATTTTTTCATTTCATAATTTTTCCTGTGTTTCAAATAATTCTTTTTTTCTTCGTAGTAGCTCTCAAACATCTCGGTCCTTCTGTCCATGGAATTTGCGGCTTTTTGACCTACTTGTAGAGAGCTAGTTAACCTTCTGGTTTTAGTGAGTCGCTTCTTCGGGATGATTCCTTTTTCTTTTGGCCCGGGAAACTCTAAAGAATATGAGTGGTCATTGCCAGTGCAAATGGAGGCCAATGCCTTTTTATTTTAAAAAAATGCCGTTTTATTGCGATTTTTGATTTGTATAAAGTCTGTAAAGTGTTGATTTTGTGGAAAATGCATACGTTATGTATTGTACTCAGTTGTGGGAGCCGTTCTAATCGCGAGAAAGTCTAGTTTCATGCCGTTCCTGCAAGACAAAACACAGGTTTTTAACGGAGAAAAATGATTTGTCTGCACTTTGTGAGGGCTTCATGGATTGTAGCAAAAGAGAAAAAATCTTACGAAATCCATATCAAAAAACCAAAAAGTCTCTCTACATAAATGGTGTATGGATCCATGCCATTTACTATCCTCCACATCAGCTTGTGTCGATAATTTGAATAGCTGACAAATAAAATAAACATTAGGATTCAGGATTTGGTTAAGAAAAAACTAAACAGGAAAGAAATCCTGGATAGCACCTACCTAATTGTTTAGTAGGTAAAGGTTTGTCACAAAGAAATCATAACTTTTGCAAACATCCGGGTTTTCCACTAATAATTTCTTAAAATAAAAACTTTCTATCTTAAAATACGAAAATTACAGAAAATACACAAAAAACAGTTTTTTGATGAAAAATGTCACGGTTGTTTGAATTAAATTTATAGCGCCAATTTTTTGGCATTGACCATGCATTGACCGCCATTTTGTTTGGATTGCCCTATTGTTTTTTGCCTGTTAAATGTAATCCCGTCGACTTTTTTTTCTCTGCGGGTTTTGCAGCCATACGCTAGCAATCCACCATGCTGAATATCACAAAAATGTTAGTCTGAAGCTTAAAGTATAATTCACATAGTGGCAAACGGTCACAACCAGCTGCTAGTGCAGGTAAAGGATGTTACGCCTCCTCTTTCCTTGTCTTAGTGTTTTTGCTGCTGCTCGCTGACATATGACGTTTTGGAAAGTTTTGTCATACTTACCTTCACAGGTTTCATCAATTGGAATACGTGTTGGAAGCAATTTCCGCCATTTAACATAATGAGTGCGACAAAAACAGGTATCCCCTCCGCAGCAGCGGCACTAAGCTTCACGTTCGTCAATATGTGTTCGCATTCCAGTTTTTGGTTATAGTTCATTGTTCTGGGAGCACCCGAAAGCGGCTCTAAATAGGGGTATTTATGGTAACAGACTTCAGTATAAATCTCGCTCTAGGCTCTGGAAGGGCGACTCTTGTTCCTGATTCCGATTCCGAACCCACGATTTGATAGTGCCTAAGTTCCGATATCAACTGTCAGTACTGAATTTACTGGACGCCGTTCCGATATCATTTTCAGTACACTGGATCCAGTCGATTCAGTACTGAATGACCACAAGAGTACGCTGTTGAAATCGGAACGGCAAATGACAGTAAAATCAGCACAGTAAATCCAGTACTGGCAGTTGATATCGGAACATAGCCAGTATCGTCTATCGTCACCGTCAGGTATTTTGCACGAGCTTATTTGGCTTTAAGCGGCGTTCCTATCTTTACCAGAGTTGAACGGTATGAAGCGGTTCGTGTATAATAGCAGTCTGGTTCCAAAAGTTAATGTTAGTGAAAATGCGGTTTAGGTATGGGACACGACACGTCACTTCAGCTTTGGTTTGGCTTTTGGCTTGGATGCTAGCTGCAAGATGATGGAATGTAATATTATCCTCTTAAAAATATATTTGTGATAAGCAATCGTCAGGAATGAATGTGATATTTACCTCTTGTTCCATTTCCACCGCAAATACACTTTGAAAGCGGAAGAAAAATAGAAAAATCAAAAAATCACCTAACCGTGCGTTCGGTATTATGATCTAAGTTCTCCGAGCTTGAATTTACCGTTCGTTAAATAAAAAAAAGTGTGCTGAGTGCAGGCTCATTCGCGTTCGTTTATTAAAATAATTAAAAGGACTATGATACAGCGGTTAACTGTTATGTGCGCTCGCTGGTCACGTAATTACTGCTCCGCTTCGGCATGCTCTACTCTTTGAGCAAAATACCGAACGCAAGGCAACCTAACACCAAAAAAAAAAATCAATCAGGGCACACAATTCGATTGTGTCACACAATCGAACACGCGTCATTTTAATATACATTTTTTAATAATAATAGTTGTATTCCTTTCAAGAGCTGGAAACACTAGAGCTACTCGCTTCGGTGTTAGTCGATCCCGATTTGAAAGGAACAAATACGCTGGCTTTCATGCATTTAATAAAATGGTTGGAGTCGGGCTTGAGCACTCATATGCAACAAACACTTTTCGAAAGGAATAAAGCCCAATTTATAAACTCACCGTCTGCGTTTGCGTCTACGTTTGCGTTACCAATTGAATATTAGAAATCCCATAAATCCGTTTATATCCGCCGTCGGCGTTTGCGTCAGGGTTCCGTTCCAATTCCGTTTCGAAAAACCAAATTTTGATATTTTGCGTCGCCGACGCGTAGCAACCTTCGTCGCAGATTTGAAAGAGCCAATCAAAACAGACTTTCACCTGTCACGTGGCCTTTACGTCAGGTCATTGTGGGGGGGAAGCAGCTGATTTTAGTTTAATTTGGAATTTCCAAATATTTATTTCATATTTTCATAGTGCTTGCCACGTGAAGCGTCTCCGAGTTTTCCGATTGTGTTTTTTTAGTGTTTCTGTCGCTATTTCGTTATTTTGGATTGTTATTTGTTATTGTGTTATGGTATTTGTTGTTATTGGATTGTTATTTCTTTGATTTTGCGTTTTTTTATTTGTTGTTTTGGAACTTGAGTGTTTTTGAGTGAGCCGTTGTAGCAGTCAGTACCTGCGGAAATGGATACTGAAAGTAGTAACGAAGAGCTTGAAAGTCAGCTTTCGCAACGTGGTAAGAAAGATATTATTTTTTTTTGTGTTTTTATAAAAATTCTGATGTTTCCTTGAAGGTACTCGGCCAAACTCAAGAATGGACCTCGGTCTCCTTATTGAGGCAGTTCAACAGTACCCCTATTTATATGACTTGTCTCACAAGGTGTACAAGAATGCCAAGAAAAAGCAATTAGCCTGGCAGCAAATAGCTAATTTGCTAAAATGTAGTGGTATGTATTTTTTGACTTATATTTGTTGTTTGTTGTTGCAGTGAAGATTGCCTTTCTAATCAATTAATTGACTATTTGAGTTGACGATTGTATGAAGGCCTGGAAGAATGCGAGAGATAAATTCGTAAAAGAGAAGAAGATCAGTGTGGGTGTTTCTGGTGCTGAAGCATGGGAATCCAACTGGCCCTACTACAATGATATGCTTTTTTACTCAAGGTTCACTAGAACTAGGAAGTGAGTAAAGTCCATTCCAAAATAATTCGTTGACTATTCAAGTATCAATAAAATGTTGATGATACCCTCAACCACAAACTTTGACTACCTGTGAGCAGGTCCGGGTTGATTTTATTTATTATACCTGCCTAGGTGGGATGTACATGTAAATGTGGGTGAATGTTTTAGTTAAATTATTTAGTCTTTGTGCAGAACTAGAGCTGTTATATTGACAAAAAAAATGTGGCGTCCATGGGCAAATGATGGTAGTATTGCAACCGGAAGTGGTATTTCAAAAAAAAAACATTTATCGCTAGATGCCAAGGAAATTGTGAGGAACGTTTATTTAACCCTTCTGCAGAGAGGCTATAATCATAATCAAAGTGTGAGTGAATCATCCGTTTTAACCAAAACTCCATTATCTACGGTTAAAGATATCGTAGCCAAACGCATCCAGCCAAGGAAGCAACGGTGTGACAGCGGCAAGTCAAGAAAGGTTGAAGAAGCGGATAAAGAGTTGATTCGTAGGAAAATTTATGATTTGTACAGTAAACAAATAATACCTACAATAGATTCTCTAAAAAAGGTACTTATAGAAGACGAAACTGATATATTATGTAGCAGAACAAGCCTTTGGAGAATTGTGAAAGCAATGGGTTTCAAATATCAAACCATTAATAAGAGGCAAGTGCTAATGGAATCCCAGCGATTACAAGCATGGCGTCGAGAATATGTAAGTTCCATAAAACAATATAGGGCAGAAAATCGTCCGATAATATATCTTGACGAAACATGGTTTGATACCCATGACACTCCCAAAAGAGGATGGAGCGACTCAACCTCCAAATGTCAAACCAAAGCACCCTCAAATAAAGGCCAGAGGATTACAATTTTGCATGCCGCGTCAGAAAATGGTTTTGTTCCAAACTCTTTGCTGCTATCCGCAAAAAAAATAGCCAATTCATCATTAGATTATCATCAAGATACCGATGCAAAATTATTTGAAGAATGGTTTCAGAATCGCCTTCTTCCGAACATACCAGAAAACAGTATAATTGTGATGGACAACGCTAGTTACCACAGCCGTCAAAAAAATAAAGTGCCCAATGCAAGTAATACAAAAGTAGAACTTCAAAAATATATGATGGAAAATGATATGTATTTCGAAGAAAATTATACAAAGAAAGATCTTTTAAACGTTTTGAAATCATATAATGTTAAAAAAGAATATATTTGTGACGATCTTGCTAGCGCTTGTGGTCATACAGTTTTGCGTCTTCCTCCATATTATTGTATTTTCAATCCAATAGAACATATCTGGCATGAATTGAAGGCAATGGTTAGGAGAGGAAACACCTCTCCTACACTTAGTACTGCTGTAATAGATTTAATTAGAAAATGTGTAGATAATATTCCAGTTCAAAGCTGGAAAAATTCTGTCAATCACGTTATAAAAGTTGAAGAAACCTATAATTCAATAGGTATTAATGTTAAGCCATTAATAATTAGTTTAGGCATAGATGAAGATGACAGTGACAGTGAAACGGAACTAAATATAGATTAGGTTTGGTTGAATTGTGTATTGTATTATATTGTATTAGATATTAAGTTTTGGTAATTATTAAGATAGTATAAGATTATAACATAAATAAATAATATTATGAAACGCCTTTTTCGTTTTCATTATAATGGGCACAAAATCCGTACCTGTAAACCTTTGAGTGGGTATTAAGGAACCCGGTACCTACATAAAAGAACCTGGTACCTACACAATAGAGGCTAATAGCTATCTAATTTATGGTAGGGTTTTATAGCCGTGAATTCAACGAAATATTTTGGAATGGACTTTATATGCCTTCCTTCATACGCATTGTGATGCAGGCCTTTTTATTTAATATATTTTATATTCAATTTACCTGCTCCTAAAAATGGTCAGATCTATGCAAAACTTTGATTCTTTTCTTAATTTTACAAACAACATGGCCAAAAAGGGTCTGGAGGCAGGTTTTTTTTTTTTACCTGCCTTGTCCCTCCAAGAAAAGTGGTTTAGGGTACCTGCGTTTTGTATTGACATCATTAGGTGAGGTTTCAGGTCTTCAAAAAAAAACCAATTAAAGATTGCTTGCTATGGTTTTTAAAATGTATGTCTAGCCATATTTTTCTTTAATTTTGTCAATGATCTTTAATGTTGAAATGTCATGTCAAAAATCCCAACCAATAAAGAAACAATAATGCGACGTACATTTTCGTAATTTTGTAATAGTTATTTTTGTCACAAGTACCTACCTAAAATGAAGTTTTTCAGGACGAATCATTGCTGTTTCCGGACGAGGCGTTAGCCGAGTCTGGAATAGTAGATGAGTCCTGAAAAACTTCGTTAGGTACGTGTGACAAACACTATTTTTTGTGATAAGCTTTTTAGAATCCTTTAGAACGCTAAAATTTGCAAATTTTCCTTAATTTTTGAAATCATAAATCATCCAGATATAAAAAAAAAATCCTAAAAAGAAGCATTTTACGGACTTGAATGAGTCCGTAAAATAGCTGTTTTTGGGAGTGTATGACAAAAAAGCAATTTTTCATTGTTTTTTTTTTAAGACCTGTTATACAGAGTGATGTTCGTTTTAAAACTTACCGCTCCTATAATCTCAAAGTTGAAAAATTTTCAATAGTAATATAATAACTAGTGCAATGGAAATTATCAATAATTTTTGTGAAATTTGCCCGAATCTATTTTTAGTTAAAAAAGAGCACTCGTGCACTTTGTGCACAAGTGCCTTTTTCAGTTAAAAACGCATGAGTGCAAATTTGTCAGAAATTATAAATATATTTCCATTGCACGACAATCTGACTGGTTCAAATCAACAATCAAAACATGTCAGTTTATTGTTGAAATACCAATTTTGATAGATGTATGAACCAGCCAGCCCCCAGAGCCACCCTCTTGAAAATCCTAAATAGGAAGGGGAGTCAAGTAATACATCATTTTGAAGGGTTTTTAATTCCATACATTTTGGTACTAAATTTAAATCCCTAAGTTCAACTGTTTTCGAAATATTGACAGTTGAAAATTGACTTTTTTTGCAACTTGGACAGGCTGTAAAACCTAAATGGTGAAGTTAAGAGGAAAATCGATCTCACATTCTCATCTTAGATTTTCATGAACTATCATTTGACACTAACTTTGAATGTAACCTGAGACTAAATTTTTAACCGGAATTTTTTGATCATGGATTAGATTCAAAGTTGCTGTCAAATGATAGTTTATAAAAATCTTAGATAAGAATTTAAGATCGGTTTTCCTCTAAAATTAACCGTTTAGGTTTCACAGCCTGTCAAAGTTGCAAAAAAGTCAATTTTGAACTGTCAATATTTCCATAACAATTGAACTAGGGATTAACAGTTAGTACCAAAATGAATGGAATAGAAGATTTCAGTATGAATGACTTTGGCAGAAAGTCGACAAACAAAGTCACATAACCTATAAATAGCATTGTCAATGTTATGAAGGGCTTAGGACCCTGCACATTTCTTATGGAAAAGTGATCTATGTGGAATTTTCCTGAATTTTTGATATTGTGTAGAGGGAGTCGTCCTTAACAAAAGTGATCATTGCGCTAATGTTCAATACCCAACAGTTTTCAAGATATCAATCAAAAACTTTTTTAATTTGATACTCTTCAGTATGACGTCACCAGTATGCTCACAGCACCGAAAATTAAAACTATCCTTTTCACTTTTAACTTTGACTACCTATACTTATACTCTTCTCCTTTCAACATTTAGGAAATAAAAAAAACAACAATAGGTACAAATGAAATCGCTACATGACAAACATCATGACATATGAAGTTGACGATTGCGGCAGGAGCTAGGTGTTGTTTGCATACCTACCTATTTGTCACTAATCGCTATCTTTTTTTTCTTCTCAAAAGTGGAAAGGATAGTAATAACACAGCATATACAAAAACAATCAGCAGGCTAACTCTCACGCGCATCTTTTCTGCGCACGCCGGCATTAGGGGATATCATCCTGTCATTAAACGGCAGGGGCGCCGAAATTTTATTTTATTTTGTATATTTTTGACGGAGGTCATAGGCGTGCGGTGTACGGTGTAGAGCGAAATTTCAGCTATGATTTTCAAAATGATTTTAGTATATTCATGTTGTCATTTATGGTGTTATCTGTTATCAGTCTTGTATATTCAATAATAATAATAAATTAGTAATTATAGATATTATTATATGTAAGTAATAATAAATTAGTTTATTTAAAGCCAATACGACTCTATGACCAGAAAGAAAAAAACCTGAATTATTGTTAATCAGACCCTGTCTCGTATCCCAAAATGGCCGCTAGTGACATCCCGACCACGAATTCCTTTATTACACGGGCTGTCACTCAAGTTAGCCTGCTGATTGTTTTTGTATATGCTGTGGTAATAATTTGCGTTGCTATAAGTGACGTCATACTGAAGAGTATTATTAAAAAAGTTTTTAATTGATATCTTGAAAACTGTTGGGTATCGAACATTAGCGCAATGATCACTTTTGTTAAGGACGACTCCCTATACACTATATCAAAAATTAAGCAAAATTCCACATAGATCACTTTTCCATAAGAAATGTGCGGGGTCCTTTAATAATTATGGCAGTTTTGGGAGAACGTGATATGTTTTATCGCGAGTCGATGAAGCGATGTGTGTTTGGTGATTGTAAAAGTGATAGTCGAACGAGTTCCATTAAATTAACGACCCCATTTGCCTCCACTGGAGTTTAAGGTAACAGCATCTTGCCAAATCTACGCTTTCGTAAGTATTCGGTGCATTCGCTATGGCTTCTTTGGTTGCAAAACGTTTGATAAAATTAACAAAAAGTGATGTGACAGGTGCTGTGTTACCTAAAACTCTAGTAGAGGCAAATGAGGTCGTCAATTTAATGGAACTCGTTCGACTATCACTTTTACAATCACCAAACACATATCGCTTCATCGCCTCTCGATAAAACATATCATGTTCTCCCAAAACTGCCATAATTATTAAATTTAAGCCCAAAATTGAAAAAAAAATTAATAACATTGACAATGCTGTTTATAGGTTATGTGACTTTGTTTGTCGACTTTCTGCCAAAGTCATTCATAATGAAATCTTCTATTCCATTCATTTTGGTACTAACTGTTAATCCCTAGTTCAACTGTTATGGAAATATTGGCTACGTTCACCAGAACCAAAACGGATTGTAAACAGTTTACAAATACCAACAGAATATGTTGGGTAAATTCTTGGTTCTGCTGAACGATTCAACTTTTCAATGATATAGAACGTCACCTTCTGAATGACAGGTCACCACACAAAACACAGTGTTGAAAATTATAAACACTCTGAAATTATGCTTGCAAAAATGGCGACCGTTTGCAAAACATGTTTGGTTTTAACACAAATTCAACGTAGCGTTCAGCAGAACAATTGCAAACCGTTTATCAACGTTTGTATCTGGTGAACGCGGCCATTGACAGTTCAAAATTGACTTTTTTGCAACTTTGACAGGCTGTGAAACCTAAACGGTTAATTTTAGAGGAAAACCAATCTTAAATTCTTATCTAAGATTTTTATAAACTATCATTTGACAGCAACTTTGAATCTAATCCATGATCAAAAAATTCCGGTTAAAAATTCGACTTTCTGCCAAAGTCATTCATAATGAAATCTTCTATTGAAAACCCTCCAAAATTATGTATTATTTGATACACTTCCAACTCATCCCCCCTTGAATTATAGTTGACGTTGAATTTTTTCGAAAATTTTTCAACTCTGAGATAAAAGGGGTGGTAAGTTTTGAAATGAACACCCTGTAAAGAAAACCTTAAAGTGGAAACAAGCTGACCTTGTTATTTTGTCGTCACAGCATCTTAATTTCAGTCAATAATTTTGGCTTTATTTGCATATAGTACCTACACAGCTACAGCTAGGAAGGTTGCTACACAGAACATATCACCTATAGAAAAATATCTCAAATGGGAGAATCGCGACGAAGGTTTTTAGTTAGGTTAGGTGATATGTTCTGTGGGTTGCTAGTTGGCCGTCAGCTGACAGGTCGACAATCCAGACCTTCCACTAGTTCCTCTGGTTCAGTGTGGAGCCCCATCCTCATTGATGCATTGACTGAACCAGAGAGCCAGGATGAAAATGTACCTCCAAACAACATCTGTAGCCCTGTCGCAAGCTGCAGCTACTGGCGAAATCAACAGAGCCGTAACGAATCAATCAGGAGCTTAATTCCAAGCTGCACCTACAGCAGGGCAAGTGACCAAGACGAAGAAGATGATGAAATCCTGGCTACAGAGACTCCTAGATTAACTTGTAAGCGAATTTATTTGAATAGGCCAAGCTGATAAATAATTTTCATATATTTTTTAGCATTCAGAAAACCAAGAACTTTGTCAGAGGATGATGTTGTCCCGACTCATGAAAATCGATCACAGACTTTCACATCGACTTGTAAGTTACATTATTGGAACTTAGAACATACTCAATGGATACATAATGTTTACATTTTTTCAGCATCAAAAAAACAAACCTCTCCTAAAGAAATGGAACAAGTTATCAAGATTGCAAGTTCCCTGGCCCAAAACCTGGAGAGAAAAACAATAAGAAAAAAAAGCAGAAATGCAATATTTGTGGAATATCTTCTCGATATATTGGAAGGGCTGCCTGAAGAGGAGGCAGGCAACATAAGAAGAGATATATTGAAATATCTGTGTGACAATCATTTAGATCAAATTTAGATTGATAAAATAAAAATAACACAATTTATAATATGTATTTACTTGCATTATTTATTATTTTTTGAAAATCTTCTATTTCTTGAATTTATCTCACATCTTATAATACTATGTAGGTAGATATAGACTCCATAGCTGTTCGAGATAATTTTTAAAAAGATTCAAATCAAAGATTGATTTGTATGTGAAGAAAGATTTAAATTTCTAGAAAAACTGCTCAGTTCCTAATTAAAATAGTATATTGTTGTATTAGGAGTAGAAGCTTTACTTTTTTGTGCTGAAGCAGTAGATTTGCGAGCCGAACGTAGTGAGGCTTGCAATACTGCTGAAGCACAAAAAAGTGCTTCTACTCCGTATGCAACACGCTATTTTTTCTCCAAACTAATGGGGTAAGCTCGGGGGCAAAAGGATGGTTGAGCGGCAGTAAAAGTACGAGCGGCACTAAAAGTACTTTTGCTGTCGCTGGGGTTGCCAAGCAGCATAGAAATTAAACTTCTGCCACCTCGACAGGTGTTAACCCGCTAGATTTACCTAGCAGCATAGAAATTAAATTTCTGACATCTTGACAGGAGTTAACAAAGTGACGTTTTTTTGACGTTTGGAGAAAAAATAATATATGTACTTATGTTTATCCATGAGAAGAAAGTTTGACCGATGTTTAACCCACGAGCCCTAGCAAGTGGGTTAATCTTCTTCGAATGAATAAACATTTTTTTTTCAACTCACATGATGTATACAAAATTTTATCCCATTTTGACGTTTAAAAATGACATTATTGAACGCATAATAACAAAGGTAAGTAGACGTTTATCACCTGAGTGACTTAAAATATTTTTTTCTACAAACGTGTTAAAAATGCAATTTTTAACACCCCCCCGAAGCATTAAAAATGTTACTTTATCGCACTAGTGCCATAAAGTCTTTATAGCACTAGTGTTAAAAATGTAACATCAAATTTTGAGTGCGAACGTCAAAAAAAGTTTGTATTTTTAGTTATTTACATTGATATTCATGGTGAAATTTGAACAACTGGGGTAGCTCGATTGGCCGCCTCATCTATATTTTTCAAGGGATCGATGCAAACCCCTTTTTCTTCTGTATTTTGTTGCATTTTAAGCAAAAAGCATTATAGTCCCCAGTACATCGACCCTAAAATTTTGTAACTCATGTACACGCCAAACTTCCTGAGCGGCTTTATAACACCAAGTCGGACAATATTTTTCATATCTCCACCCTGGGCGATGGGACATTGCCGCGCTAGCTCTTCGTGAAGTTGTCGTTCTGACGTCCCTAAGGAAGTTGATACATGTACGTGTAGTTTCAATGCCAATCGACTGTTTTTTATATTACATTAACGATATCACATTTGTCGGACAAAAACCATGTGGCTTTGGTGAAGTTCCGATGCCCTCAACATGTCGCTGTGGCGTCCCTGAGGAAGTTGATACATGTACGTGTGGTTTTGATGCCAATCGACTGTTTTCTATGTTACATTATTGATATCACATAGGTCGGACAAAAATCACGTGGCTCTGGGGGGGTCCGACGCCCCCAACATGTCGCTGTGGCGTCCCTAAGGAAGTTGATACATGTATGTCCGACAAAAATAATTATGAATAACAATGTAATTTTAAAACATGTGTAGTAAATGTCGGACAAATAAAATGAGTATTAAAGTCAGTCGGACAACAAAAGTCGTTTTGATCAATTTCTGCCGAAATTCAGGATCTTCACTCCTGAGATTGCACAAAAAACACGACTGAATATCCATTCTTTGTCACACGCGTGGTTTTGAATGACCGCGTTTACTAAATAATTTCCGTAAATACTCGGAGAACTATCAAAAAAACAGATCAGGGAATATGACACAGGGCCCCACAGGTATTTGACAAAGTAGGTAAATAATAAACTGACTAATATGCACGTTGCGTTAAGGCAAACTTATTTTAATTTTTTCATTGATTGTCTCAAATTTCTTGTCCGACAAATGTGATATCGTTAATGTGATGTAAAAAACTGTCGATTGGTATTGAAAACATACGTACATGTATCAACTTCCTTAGGGACGCCACAGCGACATGTTGAGGGTGTCGGACCTTCCCCAAAGCCACATGGTTTTTGTCCGACAAATGTGATATCGTTAATGTAATGTAAAAAACAGTCGATTGGCATTGAAACCACACGTACATGTATCAACTTCCTTAGGGACGTCAGAACGACAACTTCACGAAGAGCTAGCGCAGCAATGTCCCATCGCCCAGGGTGGAGACATGAAAAATATTGTCCGACTTGGTGTTATGAAGCCGCTCAGGAAGTTGGGCGTGTACATGAGTTACAAAATTTTAAGGTCGATGTACTGGGGACTATTACTGACCACGACAGACTTTCAAGAAACTGACAAGACATTTAATTACCTGTAAAACAAGGTGCTGGTTGTTTAAACTTTTTGACAAATGTCAAACTCAATAATTTTATGTAGGAAAGGTGCTTCCAATTTATTATTCATTTAAAAATCCAATTTGTTACTGGTTTTTGCTTTTTATTGCCGTTTGTAGAAAAAATATTGTATGATATTTGTGTTAAAAGTATTTTTAAGGCGCTTATGTGAATTGCAGAATTCGCTTCGCTCATTCTGCAAACTTTCACATGCGTGCCTTAAAAATGTACTTTTAACACTTATATCATAAATAACTATTAACTCACTCTCAGCCTTTTAAGTCACTCTGCTGGTACAAAAATCTGCTACAAATACAAACAAACAACTAGCTATACCCTAGCGACTACCAGTTTCAGTAGGTATTAGACATTAGCGCTCGCTGAATGAATTCTTTTTATAATTTGATTCCTATTAAGTACTCAATTTTTTAAATGTCCATCAAAATGGGATAAAATTTTGTATACATCACATGAGTTAAAATGTTTATTCATTCGAAGAAAATTAACCCACTCGCTAGGGCTCGTGGGTTAAACTTTCTTCTCATGAATAAACATTCATTTAACTCACTTGGTGTATAAATAACTATTATCCCATTTTGTGGAAGTTCAAAAAATAAAGTACAAGGAAAAATACAGAGAGTTATAGTTGAAAATATTTTAAATCACTGAGGTTTTGATTTTTTTTTTAGTTGGCAGAGTGACTTAAAATGCTGAGAGTTATATATATATTTTTTTTTTAAATCACTCAGGTGATAATCGTCTACTTACCTTATTGTTATACGTTCAATAATGTCATTTTATCCCATTTAGATATTTAAAAATGACATTATTAAACGCATAATAACAAAGGTAAGTAGACGTTTATCATCTAAGTGACTTAAAATATTTTTAACTCACTCTTGGTCTTCTAAGTGTCTCTGCCAGTATAGAAATCTGCTACAAATAAAAACAAACAACAAGTTAGCAACTACCATTTTCAATGTTAAAAATTAGGGCTCTCTAAATTAATTCTTTTTATAATTTGACTCCTATTAAGTACCTTATTTTTTAAATGTCCATCAAAATAGGATAAAATTTTGTATACATCACGTGAGTTAAAATGTTTTTTCATTCAAAGAAAATTAACCCACTCACTAGGGCTCGTGGGTTGAACTTTCTTCTTATGAATAAACATTCATTTAACTCATTTTTGCATAATTAGCTATTAAACGTCAAAATGGGATAATAGTATATTGTTGTATTAGGAGTAGAAGCTTTACTTTTTTGTGCTGAAGCAGTAGGTTTGCGAGCCAAACGTAGTGAGGCTTGCAATACTGCTGAAGCACAAAAAAGTGCTTCTACTCCGTATGCAACACACTATTTTTTCTCCAAACGAATGGGGTAAGCTCGGGGGTAACTGAATGGTTGAGCGGCAGTAAAAATACGAGCGGCACTAAAAGTACTTTTGCTGCCGCTCCAGCGGCACTAAAAGTACTTTTGCTGCCGCTGGGGTTGCCAAGCAGCATAGAAATTAAATTTCTACCACCTCGACAGGTGTTAACCTGCTGGATTTGCCTACCAGCATAGAAATTAAATTTCTGACATCTTGACAGGGGTTAACAACGTGACGTTTTTTTGACGTTTGGAGAAAAAATGATTTTTAATTTGAAATTTGAATATGAACGAATTTGAATAGCACTTTTTGATTTTTCAACCAAGATAAAATATTGAATATTTTTAGAAATTAAAAAGGTATATAATTCAGGAGTCATAAACATACACAAAGCTAATTCCTTAATTTTGAATGTCGACAACTTTTGGTTTGAAGAAGAAATAATTTGTATTTACCAAAATAATTTGTATTTACCAAAATAATTTGAGCAACACACATTTTAAATAAAATAAAAAAAAAATTAGTGAAAAATTCTTGAACAATATAGAAACCTCTTAAACTAACCCAAGCCATTATAATTTAATTGAACAAATATATACATATACCTAATACAAAAAAGAAATTAGAAATTACCTATCTATTATATAAATCTCTTAACTAAGCTAAGCTATCATAATTGATTAAACAAATATACATATAATACAAAAAAAAATCCAAAATTACTTATCTATCAATTAAAAAAGTTTTTAGTTAATTTAAATTAAATTTGCATTGATAGAGACGTCTTGCCAGGGAACTTTACCTTTGTCTGATGTAAAGTAACCAGACAAGGCATCTCTTATTGCATAAATAGACCTTTTTGCTCTATTGGCTCCCAGTCGACCCACAGACCTCAGTGGTTCTTGATCAACTCTCCAGTTGCCATTGTTCTCACCATTATTATCAACAAAATTGTCGGGGCAATAAATATTACCGCCATCAGCGCCCGATAGCTCAGTTTGACAATAATTGTGTAAAACAACAGCAGCTTTCACAATGTTATCCACATTTTCCACATTGGCATTTATTGTCGTCCTTAATATCCTCCAGCGGGCCACTAATATGCCAAAGGTATTTTCAATAACTTGCCTAGCTCTGGAGAGTCGATAATTGAAAATTCTTTGAGGATGTGTGAGGTTTTTCCCAGGGTAAGGTCTCATAATAAATTTTTTTAAAGGAAAGGCTTCATCCCCTACAAAAAAATAAGGCATTGGATCAGTTATTCCTGGCAAAGGTGTTTCTGGGGGTGTATTCATTTCTGAATTTTCCATCATTTGCCCAAACACACTGTTGCGGAATACACCACCATCACTTTGTGACCCATATGCCCCAATATCGACCAAAGTGAATCGATATTTGTGATCGCAGGAAGCCAATAGAACAATACTAAAATACTTTTTATAATTGAAAAACAAGGAGCCACTCCTAGGTGGAGCCTGGATGCTAACATGTTTCCCATCGATGCTTCCTAGGCAATGAGGAAAATTCCATCTGTCAAGAAATCCTTGTGAAATGTTCAGCCAGTCTTGTTCTGTCTCAGGAGTTTTTAGATACTCAGGACTTAGAACACTCCACAAGGCATGGCAAGTCTCGTGTAGAATTTTATGTACAGTTGTTAATCCAATGTTGAATGTCCATGCAAGAGCCTGCATAGAAGTCCCTTGTGACAAATACCTGAAAAAAATAACTTTATTTAGTTACTGTGAAATAATAGTATATTATACACCTAGGTGACCTAGGGAGTAGAATGCTCCCAATCTTGAAACAAAAAGTTTATAGTCCTTCCCTTTGAGGATTTTAATTTCTCAAGGGATCTAAAAACACTTTAGTCTTGAAGTGTATACATTGTTTAATGCACTTTAGAAAAAAAAACATAAAAAATAGAATACTTGCATTTTAATCACTGTTTCTAGGGAGTAAGTGACACTTTTATTTCCTAGGAAAATAAAAGTGTTAAAAAAAACTTTATATCCTGGGGATTAGAAGACTCACTTTACTCCCGAATAGCAGGGATTACAAGAGTACTTTAATCCCTAAAGTGCATAAATAGTATTATACAGTGTGTCCAGTTAAGTTCGCAGTATGTACAGGGTATTTGATTATATTTGGACCCATACCTTCAGCCCGAGCTACAGCCTTTACTATTAAAGATAGAAAAAAAATTTAATCACAAAACTTGACAGTTTTTTTTCTATATTTTCTTTTAACGTTATCAGGAAAAACAAAATCGCATCAGAAAATGGAGAAACATGGGCAACTTGACTTTTTTTAATGGAACACCCTATATATTTTGCAATAAAATGAAAGACCTTTTTTTCCTGATTCAAAAAAAAAATATATATATTATACAGGGTGTCCCCCGACGTTCCTCTCAGGTAATAACTTCGGAACGCATCATCCAATATAATTGAAAATTTGAAGTTCCGGGTAACTTTTTGTGCCGCTTCTACCATTGTCATCTAATTTCACCAGTTTTGCTTCAATTTCGGTCAAGTGACGTCAACTTTCCAATTTTAAATGTAACACATGAAATATTATGGCATTTTTCGTTAGAAAATTAAATTACAAAATCAGCAATGCCATATTTGTCGAGGCTTTGTTAAAGAAAATGATGAAAAATTATACAGTGGAACATACGATGATGCATTCCGAAGTTAGGTATCATTTGGGAAAAACCTCGTGAGACACCCTGTATATTGATCACACTTGAGTGAGCCGTTTTTGATATATTTTAGCTTAAATTATAAATAAATTGCAAATAAATTTTATAAGGATGTCAAGCCCTTGAAATTTTTATAAAATTCCTTTGGATTTTATTTATAATTTAGGCTAAGATATAACAAAAACGGCTCACCCACTTGTGATCAATATATATATTTGGAATCAGGAGAAAAGATCTTTCATTTTACTGCATAATATACAGGGTTTTCCATTAAAATAAGTCGAAGTTGCCTATGTTTCTCCATTTTCCGATGCGATTTTGTTTTTTCTGATACCATTAAAAGAAAATATAGAAAAAAACTGTCAAGTTTTGTATTTAAAATTTTATACTATCTTAAATAGTAAAGGGTATATATATATATATATATATCAATTTTATGAAAAAAAGTTATTCTTTTTAAAAGTTTCTGCTTCTTGAAAAAAATAATACTGAACTATTAAAACTTGAAATAGCATGTACAGGGTGGTCAGAAAATATAAAAATATACAGGGTGTTTCCTATATATGGTTCGTTACTTCAGAATGTGATTCCTTACAATATTTCAAGACAAAAAGTTCCCATAAACATGTGTCCGAAAATGCCTAATTTCTTTGACACCCTGCAAAGTTTTGAAAAAATTGTTTTTTTAGCTCAAAAACCCCATTTCCATTTTTTTTTTCCAAAATTGTGATAACAAAAAGTATCTTTTGACTGTAATATGACTTGCTTAATCTGAAAAAAATATATCAAAGCTATAAAAAGATAGTGATTTCTACTTTTACCAACGTAGTTGCCGTCTGGGGCCTTATTCTGTAAGGAACGAACCATTCGATTCGGTAGAATTTCTTCTTATGACAAAAACCAAAATAATTTTTTTTCTCGAAAACGGTTAGAAATAAACCTATTGAACTTTATACCATTAAAATCAGAAAAATCATAGTTCTTCAATGAGCTATTAATATGAAGGGTGTCCCATTGAAAAAAATCAGACTTTGGTCAATATCTCAAAATCGGCGCCAAATAGAAAAAAACTAAGAACATCACTGAATTCTGCCTAAAAAAGTGCTTCCAGAAAGTTTTAACGGAAATCAATTATTTTCATAAACAAAAAAGTTATGAAGGATTCACAATATTGCTCAAAATCGAGAATCGCCCTCTAGTGGCTAAACAGTTGAAGATATCAAAAAGCGGTTTGCACCAATCAAAATTTCATTAAATTTGAGCCTCACATTGGGGGGTTCATTTTTTCCTATCTCTAAAAATAAAGGGTGTTTCCATAAGGAAGTGTCCAAATTGGCCCACCCTGTACATGCTATTCCAAGTTTTAAAATTTAATTTTTTTTTTTTCATAAAGCAGAAACGTTTATAAAGAATAACTTTTTTTCGTAAAATTGATAATAAAAAAGTTTCTCATATTCTGCTTAAGTGGACACACTGTGGCTGGGTTCGGTAATTGCATCTGCAAGCAAAATGAGCAAAATTTGACAAATGTCATGTGAAAAAAGATAACCACAGAACGATAACTGATCATGTGACGTCCGTCAAAATTTGCTCTTTTTGCTCGCAGATGCATTTACCGAACTCAGCCTATATAAGTACCTGACTAAAATGACTTCTATCCTGAGACAGAAAGTTTGTAATATGTGATACAATTCGCCAAAGGATAAAAAGGCACCATAGTCCGGAGGTTTATAATAGTTATTTATGTATCAAGGGTACTAAGTAGATAATTATGCCCTGAGGGCGACAGTCTTACAAAGCCGAGGGCCTCTGGCCCGAGGGTTCGTAAGTCGCCCGAGGGTATATACATATATCTATTAGTACCCCTGATGCATACAAACTTTTATGTCATACCAGTTAGTTGTGAATAATAAATACCTGGGAAAAAAGTATCACTTCGCAAATTGTCATCAGTGTGCAAACATCATCATTTTTTGACAAAAATAATATGTTTATAAGTGTAAATTTATATTTTGTTAATAAAGAATAAGTTAATCGAAAACTGTTTTTTGCGTCTTTATGCCCGCGCGGGCCATAATGTGTACTTTATTATGGCCCGCGCGGGCATAAAGACGCAAAAAACAGTTTTCGATTAACTTATTCTAAGTACCGTAAAATGGGGTCACTTGGGACAAATATCACTTCCATTTTTTCAATAATGTGGTAATTTATCAGAGTTTTTAGGAAGGCAGAGCAACAATTCCTGTGTATAAAATTTCTTTCATATGCATTTAACCTATAAAGCACCATAAATGGCTCCTACTGTAAGAACATTTTGTAGAAAAAAATAAAATATTCACTGTCCGAAGTTACCCCGCATTGGGGTTAGATGGGACTGTACCGGTTTTACACCGAAAATGCATGTTAAACTACTCAGGGGTTACTTGGGACAGCAGAAAAATAAAAATAATACCCCAGCACACATCTTGAGTTGAAATTTTTTGTTCAGCGAATTATTTAGAGCGATGAAAAATCTGGGTTAACATCAATTTATTAAAAATATTTATTTATTCATTATAAAAATATGCAAAATATATGCAAAAATACTTAAATTAAAAATAATGGTGGGTGTCAATCAGGACCAGGGAAATTATCTTTAAATCGTCTTTCTACAACACCCTTAATATCTAGATATTCAGTCCTATGATGTATCATTTTCTGTTATTTTAACAGCAACCTTAAGTTATCTGTCACTGTTTATTCTATACGTAAAAATAGAGACAGGTATAGATTTTGACCTATAACACAACTGTTAAAATAACAGGAGAGGATACATCATAGGCCTGATTGCTTCACAATGCGTCTTATTTCAAAGTGAGTTAAAGGAAATCCCCATTCAGCTGCTCTAATAAGTTCATCTTCTTCCGCTTTTTCCAGAACTGTAGGTCTTCCATATCTTCCTAAATTATGATTTTTACATCTTCTCTGTAAAGTTGATTTGTTTACCTTCCATTTGTCGGCTGCTATTTTATAGGACTTTCCAGATTGTACGTCTTCTATGGCACTTTTCATATTGTTTCCTTCGAAGGCGTGATATTTATTAGAACCTACTTTGCGAATATATTTTCTTGGCATGTTGACCCCTGAAAACAAAATGGATTAAATAACATGGGGTAACTTGGGACACGGCCTAACTTGGGACAATGGTTGTCCCAAGTTACCCAAAATCAGTAATTTTTTTGAAAAAATATTTCAAAATCTAAAAAAAATTGTCTAAAAGCGGGCAACGAAATTGGCAGTATTTAGAAAACATACAAAATTAACTAAAAAGTGTAATTGGACTTACCTGTTTACCTTTTGACTCCCTCTTCCAGATAAAGTTTTCGACCATTTATTTTTGCTTTGCTTCTCACCACCACTTATGTTTTTTTTTATACTTTTGAAATATCATTAATTTATAAAGAATTCATTAATTTAATCATCAACAGGTTGCTCTTCAACTAACCAAAACATTAAACTGAAGATATGTTTATATTTGCGTTGTTGACGCTAGTAAAATTAGAACATCCGAAGTTGCGTCCCGAGTAACCCCGACGTCCCAAATAACCCCATTTTACGGTAATGAATTATGTAGATGGTATCTAAGGTATAAAAACACAATAATGTATTGGTATGACATAAACTATTTTATATTCCGGCATGTCATAATGACATTATTATAAACTTTATTTGTAGTGTCATAATGGCATACTTTATTGGATCCAGTACTATAATGATTTCCTTATAGTCCTGAGTACTATAATAATTTCATTATAGTACGGATTACTATAATGAAAAAAAATATATAGGTATAGCATTCCTAGGTTTTTTCATACACACTTCTAGACTATTCAGGCATTAGGCCAGCAACTACATTATCAGCCAAATTCTCCATTTTTGGGGGTAATCCATTATGAAATAGGGAATTTTCATATTTCTCAAATTATTTTTTTTTAGATACTTCTAGTCATCAGTTATAACATAATTGTCTTTTTTTCCATTTTAATTTATACGTTGTACGAAAAAAAAAAATTATTGAAATTCAAATGAAATACTTTGGCGCGAAAACACGAAATTTCAATTTGACAGCGCTTGTGACGTTGAGATTTTGTAAACATAAAATACGCAGCAACCGAACTCTTGCTGACGCAGTGCTATTTTTGTGTTATTCAAGTGTGTTAAAGTTTGCTTTTTGTGAAAATTGTCGCAATGGATGAAGAATATTGTGAAGGACTGCTTTTGTATTTTTTTTTATGTGCAAATTCCCTATCACAGATTTCCCTATTGACGGGTTTGCTTACAGAATCGTGACGTCAAAACAGGTATTCATCATAGGAGCATTTTTTTGGCGGGAAAATTTTTATTTCAAATTTAATATTATTTTTTGTGTAACAAGGGCGGTATCAGTTAAATGAAAACTGGTCACATGAATATTATGCAGCATAAACTATCGATTAAAAACAAATTTGGAAAATTTTACTTCACTTGCAAGTTCCCTATTATTCATTTTTTAATGTTTGATGAACATTTCAGTGAATTCAACATTGACAATATGACAATACAAACAAATAATTCCGTTGTTACCAGTTGTCAAGCACATTACTGAAATTAGCCTTTTTCAATCATTTCCAATAAACTCAAATGCGACAGAAAATAGCTATTTATACAATAAGTTACGAAATGAGCGTCTTTTAGGCACGCGACGTGAAAATTGTCCAACGAGGCAAAGCCGAGTTGGACAACACGTCGAGTGACTAAAAGACATCGTTTCGTAACGTATTGTATACAAGATTTTTTCTACTGGCATTTTATAATAAAAAAACACAATTTTATTTCATGTGAATAAGTCGATTACACCCAAAATCTTTGTTACCTGCTTTTACTTGACACCTGACACTTTTCATGCGATTTTCTTTTCAAAATTCGACATCAATAATTAAAATCCTAGAAAGTAGGTAATAACACAAACTTCTGTTTTGAGTAACCCAAACGTTCAATTCAGTAATTCCATTTTCAATATTCATAATAAATACAAAACAAAATTCAAATATGTGTTTAGTGTGTTTTTTATTTCTGAATAATGAATGACACTTTTAGGCACTAGTGCTTAAAAATTACTTTTACGCACTCATAAGTCACTTTTACGCATTCAAAAGTCACTTTTACGCACTGAGTGCCTAAAAGTAACTTTCACGCACTCAGTGCCTAAAAGAATGTCGTTTCAAAACTGAAATGACAATCGAAAAGTTGCTATTATGAAACGTCAGTAGAAAAATGTATTGACTATAATCGCCAGAATATGAAATATTGTATGAAATTCGGATCATAAACAATCATTATGATCCTTATGACATAAATATCTATTATGTACTTGACACCTTTTTCTATTTTCAATTTTTCAAGTACTAAAATGGCACTTTTAGTCTGTAAGGATCAGTGGCGGCTCGTGACAATCCAAACTGGTGAGGCCCATGGCCCATCGAGTTAACCCAAACAAACCCAAACAAAATTTTCAAGTGTTACGCCCAAATTTTGACCCAAAATTTCATTGAAAGAACACCTCGGATATTTTTTTTTGTATATTTCTAATAAAAATTTTTATTTCTTACATTTGCAAAACAACAGCAGTACATAATTCTTATTTTAATACAAATATTGAGTTTCAAATTAACAAAATAAATTCCAAAAAACAGTTTTTTAACCCGCAACAGACCAAAATAAAAAGTATGAGCCAATTAAATCACGCACTGGCATTTGCTACTTGTTGCAACAGCAAGAGATGCAAGGTTTCTTATTAACAAGCCCAAAATTGTGCGCCTCAATGCCTATAAAAATTCGCTATCGTCTCACCTGTTGAAGGGTTGTGGTGGGGAGTGCCATGGCATCGCTTCGGCGTTCTGTGATGTACATGAGGCCAAAATTTTTGGGATTGCTATTTTATTTTTATGCTGTCCGGCAACGGTTTGAGTGCCTATAAAGATAAATAGGTAGAAGCGCGCGCTAAATTCAAGAAATAGTATTATACTTCAATGAAAATTCGATGTTTTGATAATTTTAATGATTGAAAATAGTTGAAAAACGTTAAATATTTAATAAATATTATTTCAAAATTTTACATCATTATTGTAATTTTTACATGTGAGGCCCGGCCTCAGTTGCTTTATACGACGAGCCGCCACTGGTAAGGATACAAAGTGCTACTTCAGTCCGTAAAAATAGACTAAAAAAATACTTGTAGTCCCTAAAGTACATAAAATATAAAAACAGTATGTGATTGATGTATAAAAATAATCATATTTATAGAAAGCTGGATTTATACAGCAAATAAAATAAAATAAAATAAAATAACAAATAAGAAATAACAAATAGAAAATGCGATGGCGTTTATAGAGACAAATAAAATAAAATAAGAAATAATTTTCGACCAATGGAAATATATGTTTTGCACATGCCCCTGTCCAACCAGATTTCAAATTCAAATTTGATGTCGTTAACGTTAAGTGAGGTTAAGTTTTTGTTATTTGATTTTTAAATTTTTGGAAAGCGGGAAGCCGGTTTTTCAAGTTTATTGTTCTTTTTTTGTGTTTTGTGGAGTGCAAACGCCAAACATGGATGATGGATTATTAATTGAGCAAGTTGCAGGGTTTCCTGCTCTATTCAATAAAAACGATTGCCGCTTTAAAAATAAAACGGCCAGAGAGCAGGCATGGCAAACCATTGCCGAAATTATGGGTTGTTCTGGTAAAGTTTTAGTGAAGTTTTGAAAAGTACAAGCAATTCATTTTTTTTATTTTAGTTGAAGACTGCAGCAATAGGTGGGTTGTTTTAAGGGCGAAATATACCACTCTCAAAAAACAAATCAGAGAAACCCCGTCTGGATCCGCGGGGTTCTCAATTTCCTGGCCACATTATGAGGCAATGGGGTTCTTGGACCCATTTTTGGTGACGAGAAGGTAGAGTTTTCTCAGATTATAGTTGATTTTGAAGTTATCTTTATTTAAAAAAAAAAGGTGTTGGTTTGATCAAATCAATTTAAGTGGGCTTGAAAAAAGGGAACATTTTAGAAATGCTCTATTTCTTTTAGGACTATATCAAACATTAAATTGAAATACCAGAACATCTCTAATCTAGAGTCTTCGGAGCAAGGGCAAGGACCATCTTCAATTTGGGACACAATGTCCCAACTTGAATTTTCAGATGTTTCTGTGGGTGCTCCGGAGACTGAAGATTCTGTGACTGAAGTCACTGATGAGACAGACTTCTCACCCCCGCCAACTCCAGATCCTATTTCAAAGAGTGGAACTCCTACCACATCACATTCTCAACTATCGACTACTTCGACTTCATTCAGCTCATTCAATCAAAAAATGGCAGCACTTAGGAGGCAGAATACAAAAGGCAGGGGTGGTGCAATGGGTGGTACCAAGCGGAATGCGCAAGAAGCGATGTGCCACAGCATCACTTCAGCCATAGGTGACTTCCAGAAGAGACATCAGGCTTATAGTGAAGGAATCGAGAATATGGCCCCTTCAAGCTGGGCCAAAATTCTTGCAGAAGACATGCTGGTTTTGTCGCCAAGCCAAAGGATCATTTTCAAAAAAAAATGTTACGACATTTTGGCAGAAATGGTACAAAACACACAGGAATGAAAGACTTTTGGCCCTGCTTGAAATGCGTTCAAAATATTAGGTAGTTTTAGTTTAGTTCTATTATTTATTATTTGAGAATGTTGTATTTGATTTATTGAAATTTTAGGAATGTTTTTTTTTTTGAGATACATTTAAAATTTAAGTTATTTAAAAATGTTACATTTAATTATGTTATGTCATGTAAAATAGGTAGTTATTTATTCAATAAACAATTTTTTTTTTCTTTGATACCAAACTGTTTTCAAATTTCGTTTGCATTTTTGTAGGAACATGTTTCTGCAAAGCTAAGTACACCATTTTGAGTTTTTTGATAGTATTTTATTTCACGCACAAAATATACAAACTAAAATAACCTAGTTCTCCTAAATAGACCTATAATAAACCACCTAGGCCACATACAATAGTTATTTGTGTAACCAGTTGGGAAAAGCACTACTGGATTTTTGCAGAACAAGCGAAGCGAGTTTCGCAAAAGGAAGCGTTACGAAAAATAGTGTTTTATACAATATTTTTTCTGATTTTGATTTTTTTAAGGAGCATCTCCAAACTATGGTTACAAACATTATGAATGATTTGTAGTAGGAACTTGTATCAAAAATTAATATAGCTATTTATTATTTATGTAACAAGTTGTAAAATGAGCGTGTTTTTTTTGCACTAAATGTGAGGATTGTGTGCAAAAAACCAGCCATTTTGCGACGTGTTTCATACAAGATTTTTTGTGATTCATTCAAAATATTTAAAATTCAGAATATAAACGCATTTTAATACTGACACGGAACACTCTAAATCCCATTTTAACACTCAGTGATGAGATGAGATCTCATTTCAACACTGTTGTATTAGATCACACTGCTTATTTTGGCGTTTATGTTGAAATGAACCACTTTTGACAACTAAAATAAATGTCAAAAAGATGCCATTTCGTAACTGAATTACAAAATAGGGCCGGGTTCAGAAATAACGCACAGGGTGCGAGTGCGATTTTATGGGTGTGCCTGAATTGACAATTGGCCATTGGGCCTTATAGCACCGTTCAGCATTTTTGAACAGCTAGGGCGTCGCACCGGTGTCACACTCACACTGGGTGTGTCATTCCTGAACTCGCCCCAGCTAAATTCTATATTTTTTTTAAAGGTAAAAGTCAAAATGACATTAAAGTGCATTTTTTTTAAGATAAAAGTCAAACTGACATTAGGTTGGCAATACAATGTAAAATTGTCAATGCTATCAAATTTTTTATGTAGTAAAGGCTTGTGTTGCCAACATAGTTACTAAATTTTTGACTTGGGGAATTATCTTTAAAAAAAAAACAGATTTTATGTTGGCAATACAATGTAAAATTGTCAATGCTTTCAAATTTTTTATGTAGAAAAGGCTTGTGTTGCCAACATAGTTACTAAATTTTTGACTTGGGGAATTATCTTAAAAAAAAAAACAGACAATATTAGTTGTGTTATTGGGTACATTCAGGTATTGCCAGCGGCTAAGCTCAGCCACTCAGCAGGGACTTTATTCTCGAAGCAGGGGAGCAGCATTCTCATGAGAACGAAGGTTCTGTCTTCGTCGTCTGTATTCATATTTCCATAACACTGACAATGACAGAGCAAGCTGTTCCTCGGTTTCGAGAATAAAGTCCCTGCTGAGTGGCTGAGCTTAGCCGGTGGCACCGCCTGAATGTATCCACAGATTCATAACACCTCTAGTTGTGTAATGAGTCTCATAACATAAAGCATATACTAGAAAAATGGCTTTGTAAAAACGTAATAACTAAACGATTGTAGATATAGACCTTAAAATAGGGACTGTTTCGTGGAGTATTTTTTTTTTGTCTGCCATTTTGAGAGCTGAATGTGGCTAATTAGCTCATGAGAATATGAGTGATTTCAATGCCACAGATGCTTTTCAATAGCTGAAAATGTGGGATGGGAGTCAACTTGCAAGAGAAAAGTATACAACTCTCCGCATTTATTTTCTGTCTAGCAATCAAGAGAATAAAAGGTTTTGTTATGAGAATGAAATGTTTCGTTGTGAAAATAATGCTGAAAAATCGCCAGACAGTTATCACAGTTTGAAATTGAGAAGAAATTTGGAACAGAGAGCAGGCATTAAAACCACTTATATTCTCATCAGCTAACTATCCACATTCCACAATCAGCCCTCAAAATGCCAGACAAAAAAAAATGACTCCACTAAACACTCCCTATCTGCAGGTCTGATAAAGCAAATAATACTGAAAGTCAAATTGCTAGTGTGTTAATTAATTTGCATTTTCCCTAAAGTAATCTGGTACGCCATATTGGTATAATTGATCCAGCTGGTACTGAAGGGCTCCCAAGGGTGATATCAGCCAGTCAGCTAGATAGTCTCTTAGCACACGTACTTTTCTGGAGAAATTGTTTGCCCCCAATCGACCAATACTTTTCAAATCAGCTCCCGAATCCAGCCGCCATTTTCCAGGTTGAACATTTCCCTTTTCATCCTCCCAATCAACAAAGCCAGTTGGGCTATACCTCCTTTCTTGAGGGTCCAGGTCTTCCTCCCCCTTTTGTAAAAAATCATGTAGAACTACGGTTGCCATAATAATGAGTTCACAAGTTTCCTCATTTCCTATTATAGGGTTCCGTAGTCTCCTCCATCGCTGAGCTAAAATGCCAAAAGTATTTTCAATGATTCTCCTAGCCCTTGACAACCTCATGTTGAAAATATTTTTTTTTTCATCCAAAAAATTCCCAGGATATGGCCTCATTATATTTGAATGCAAAGGAAATGCTGCATCTGCAGCAAAAAAGAAGGGAAAAGGGATGTCAGTTCCAGGTAGAGCTTCAGGCTCAGGAAGAGAGAGGGTGCCATTAATTAAAGCTTTTCCATAACTTGATTCCCTGAAAACTGCCGAATCATGACTTGAACCAGGTGCTCCAATGTCCACATAAGTAAATTTATAGTATCCATCACATGCGGCCATAAGAATCATGCTAAAACAAAAACAAGTTTTTTTTTGTAAAAAATTATCCTAAAAATTATAAATGATGCATAAATACAAAAAACAAAATTCTGATCTACCTGAATGATTTTTTATAGGAAAAATAGGAGGTTCCAGAATGATTTGGACATTGAACCAACACATGCTTCCCATCTACTGCTCCTATACAATTTGGAAGATTCCATCTCAGAAGATTTTCTCTTGCAATTTTTTTTAGCTGCATCGGTGTTGGTTCAGGAAGTACCAAAGGTTTCAAAACTTCCCACAATACTTTACAAGTATGTTTGATGATACAGTGGGCTGTAGTCTTGCCTATGTAGTTGTTCCAAGCAATTTCTTGCATAGAGCAACCTTCAGCTAAGTAACTTAAAACAAAACAAGAATGAAAGAAGGACCACTTGATTAATATCCAAAACTACTTACTGCAATGTAATAGCAAGCCGTTGCTTAGGCGATATAGGGTTTTTTGTCTTGTCCTTTTGTAGGTATGGCTCAACAAGGCTCAGGAGATAATTGAATAAAGCAGGAGTCATCCTTGTGTATTTGAAAAACTGTTCAATATCATTTGTTTCAGCATATTTTAACAGCCTCTCAAAAACACTATGCGCTGCTCTTTGACGATTTAATGGTCTTATTTTAAATCTCCTTCGTTTCCTAACTCCTGTTAGGCAAATAGCAGTCGCTGCCGCAGCCAACAGAATCAAAAACTCCAGCTCAAATGCTTCAGATTCGTAATCAGAATTCATCTACAACAAAAAAATGGTAGGTACAACGTTTCCCCCATATTTGGAATCAAGTATAAATAAGCCAGACTCAATTTAACTATATTATTACCACTTACCTTTATTAAAAACACTCCAGAATATAAAAAAATGAATTTTCCTCAGAATTTTCAAAATTTTCAACACATAAACAACCAACCGAAAGTGAGGTTACGTTCACGAGATACATATGGTATTCGTATTTTACGAAAACAGATGACGAAAAATCAATAAATAGACGCATGCGCACATCCATTTTCACATAAAATAAGATATAAAGTTAAAAGTTGGGCAACTTTTATTTTATTTTATTTCTTATGTTATTTGTTATTTTTTGTATAAACACTTTAAGGGTATCTCATGCGGTTAACTGTTATGTCTTATTTGTTATTTTATCTTATCTTATTTTATTTGCTGTATAAATCCAGCTTTAAACTTACTGCAACGTAATGATTAGCCTTTCTTCAGGTGTTATACCATCGGATCTGTACTGTCTTCTAATTCTGGGCTTCACCTTGCTCAACAGTTTCTCAAAAACAGGAATCGTCATCCTAGTATATTTAAAAAACTGCTCCACATCCCATGTTTTCATTTTCCGATAATAATTAAAACTGCCATGGGTTTTCCGAGCCCGGTTGATGGGTCTCACTTTGAACCTTCTTTTTTGTCTTTGGCGTGTTTGCAATTTAACTGCTGCATAAAGACATAAAATTAAGCCCAATCCGGCAATAAGATCGTCAGATTCATCATCCCAGTCCATAAAGTCCATTTCGAGCAAAAACACGAAACAAAAAAAGCACAATCAACTTGAAAAAAACAACATTCAACATAAACAAAAATAATAGGTGAGGTTATGTTCACTCTCAGGACGCAAACGGCAAGTTTATAAATGCTTGACTTTTTGTGCAAGGGTAACGGCGCGGCCGACGCAAACGCAAACGCAAACGGAATCTCGACGGCGACTTTATAAATTGAGCTTAAGCGTGTAACGCCCCGGAGCTTCTCCTTAGTGTGAAAGGAATACAACTAATAGTTGCTCAGTTGCTCTAAAGTATTAATACTTGATAATAGGTACTAATATACATATATCTCGAACAAACTACAATTGAAACAAAAATTTTTTTATAAACTTTATATCAACTAATTTTTATCGAAAATATGTTAATTTTTGAAAGTGTCCTCCCTGACGTTTCATTATAGAAATTTACGGGATCGGGAAGTGAATAGGAGTGCATGGGTCAGAAACGAAGATTGGGTTAATAACAAAAGTGTACAGAGTTTTGGTTAGTTGGGTTTAGTTTTGGTTAGTTAGCGTTAGTGAAGGCGTTATATGGAAAAGAAAGTAGAAAGAAAAAAAAGATCGTATTTTCGACTTTTTATAAACTTGAGCCATAACCTTATATTTTCGCCCTTTTTTTCCGGGACTCCGTTTTATCAATATTTTTGCGCATTTTAACATTTACCTGCCCTGACCAATGAACTATAGTTAAAAACTGGAATGCGCACACATTGCCATATCTGCCAAAAAAATGTAGCCATGAAAGATAGATGCCACAAGGGGGAATGTTGTTTTTTTCTGTTGCTCGCTGACATATGACGTTTTCGAAAGTTTTGTCATATTTCCCTTCACAGGTTTCATCAATTGGAATACGTGTTGGAAGCAATTTTCGCCATTTAACATAATGAGTGCGACAAAAACAGATATCCCCTCCGCAGCAGCCGCACTAGGCTTCAAGTTCGTCCTTATGTGTTAGCATTCCAGTTTTTGGTTATAGTTCATTGGCCCTGACTAACTTTTGACAGCCGTCATTTCTGACAGTTCGTTGGAATGCCCTATATAAAGCCGCTTTCCAGCTGACCATTTTGAGCACGCAAAACAAAAAAAAAAAAAGTAACAAACAAAATCAATACCTAGACTTACCTATTTTTGGTGTACATTTTGTTTCTGTATATTTTGCATGCTTTTCGGTTTTGCTCAGATATTGTGTTTTTTTCTATTGTTGATTTAAGTTTACTTTAGAAAACCTTACAGAATTCTTTTTTTCTGATTGTATCTAATCGTATTTCTATTTTTAGAGAAGAAAACGAGCGATACAAGTAGGTAAATAATATAATAGTATTATTATTATAATGGATAACTATATACAAAACTTTGAAACCAATGAAATAGAAACTCACCTTGCTCAAAATTTTAATCAGTGCCAAAACTTACTCATAAAAAATCAAAATTTAAATTTCAAGATTTTACATCAAAACATTAGGAGTATAAACAAAAACTTTGATGAGTTTTGGTTAACCATTCAACAAATTTCAACAGATTTCCAATGCATTGTTTTGACAGAAACATTTCAAATTCTCGACTTATCAATTCATAAACTAAGCGGGTATGAATTAATTTATAATGAGGGTGATTTAAATTCTCACGATGGAGTTATAGTTTATTTGAAAGATAATATACCATATAATTATAAAATTGAAAAAATTGGTATGCAGAGGAGTATTTTGTTGTCACTTAAGTTTTTTGGATTATCCATAGATATTACAGGAATTTATAGATCACCTTCCACATGCGAAAAAGAGTTTGTTGAATGTTTTTCGAGATATATTAGGAATTCCAGTAAAAATAGTGACTTACACTTCATTTTAGGAGATATGAATATAGATATTTTAGGTAATTATCAAGAAAAAGAAGACTATTTGAACAGTTTATATGAAGAAGGTTTCATGTCCACTATAAATATAGGCACTAGACAGCAAAATGGTATTTTGAGCTGTATAGACCATATATTTTTGAGAAGGAAACCTCACATACACTGTTCGAAAACTATACCTGTTGTATTCGAATCAAATGTCACAGATCATTATATAACATTTTTACAATTGGTTTTTTCAGACAAGACTAGAACAAAGGACGAGCAACTGCAAAGAACTAAAACATTTTTCAATCGGAAAAAATTTATTGAAAACATTAAACACGAAACATGGGAGGATGTATACCAAGAACAAAATGTAAACATTAGTACAGATAACTTTATTAATACGATTAAAAAAAACATAGAAAATTGCACAAAAGTCTCCAAAATAAATTTTACCTTGAAAAAAGAGTCATGGATAACTTTTGGATTAATTAGATCTATCAAAACAAAAAATAAACTCTTTAAAAAATATTTAAAAGACCCAACAGATCAAAATGTGAGAGAATACAAAACCTACAGAAACAAATTGAACTTACTTATTAAAAATACAAAGGCTGAATATTATCAAAAACAAATAAAAAATGATAATTGCTCAAAAGAAATATGGGACACGGTTAATAAAATTTGTGGGAGAAAGAAAAAAACCGAAATAAAAGAACTAAAAAATGAAAATGGAGAAATACTAATGGAAAAGCAACAAATTGCAAATTATTTTGTTAACTATTTTACAAATGTCGGAGAAACATTAGCAAAAAATATAAAAAGATGTACACAACAAAATACTAATGAACCACAATCAAATATAAAACAACATATGAATCCTCAACAAGTAAACAATGAACAACAAACAAATAATAATAAAAAGTTTTGTTTAAAGAGAACAAATTGTAAAGAAATAATAGAGACGATAAAAGAATTGAAAAAGAAAAAATCTCCGGGATATGACAAAATCACAGCTGAGTTAATACAATCAGTATCAGAAGATATCGCACAACCTTTAAAATGTATAATTAATAGGTCTTTCAAAGCAGGAATATGTCCAAATTCATTCAAAACAACAATAATAAAGCCTTTGCATAAATCTGGAGACAAAACAAATGTCTCCAACTATCGACCTTTGTCTTTGATAACAAATTTTACTAAAATTTTCGAGAAACTAATAAAAAAACGCTTGACAACTTTTCTGGAAAGTCAGAATATATTGGCTGAAAAACAGTATGGCTTTAGGCAAGGAAAATCGACAGAAGACGCAATAGAGAATGTAACAACTCATATTTATAGAGCTTTGGATCGAAGAAAGCCTTCTCTGGCAGTTTTCATCGACCTTTCTAAAGCATTCGATACAGTAGAACATGATATACTCCTAGAACAGATTCGAGCCATTGGAGCAAACGAACCAGCCCACAGGTTATTCAAGGATTATTTATCTGACAGAAGTCAATTTGTAGAAATGGAGAACACAAAAAGTAACAAAAAAACAATAACATGCGGGGGTACCACAAGGAACAGTACTGGGCCCAATATTATTCAATATATATGTACACAATCTCTTTAAACAAAATATTGATGGGGAGATAACAACCTACTGAGATGACACGGTGGTTAGGTTTGAAGGAGATGACTGCGACGAAGTTAAACAAAAAGCTGAGAAAGAACTACAAAAAATGTTTCATTATTTTCAAAACATGAGTTTAACTGTAAACTACAGTAAAACTTATTTCATGCCATTTTCGTCATACTCAACAAATTTGCCAAATTTTGAAACCTTAACTGTCTTCGATCAAAACCTATGTAAGTGCGAAAAAATCAAAATTAAGAAAATCTTAAAAATTAAATATCTCGGACTTTTTATTGATTGTCATTTACGATGGGACGCCCACACATGTTATGTTACCAAAAAAATTAGATCATTGCTTTACAAAATAAAACACTTGCAAAAATATTTCAAACTATCTCAGCTTAAAATTATATACTCAGCATTAATTGAACCACACATTACTTATAGTATCATAGGATGGGGTGGCGTAACGAACAATTATCTGGCTTGTTTGGAGAAAGTTCAAAAGTGGTGTTTGAAAATAATTCACAAGAGACCATTTCTATATCCTACTGAAGCCTTATATGAAGAATCTAATGTCTTTGATACAAGAAAATTATTTTGTCTTCATCTTATTATTAGACAATATAAAAATAAAGCTAGTCTGGAAACATTGGAACATAGATATAACACAAGGAGAAACAATGTATTATTTAGAATTCCAAGAGCAGAAAAGACTCAAACCCAAAGAAGTTATTATTTACTAGCACCAAAAATTTACAGCTACATTCCGGAAAATATAAGACAGCTTCAAAGACCAAAAATATTTAGAAACCAAATAAAATCATGGCTAAAAAACCTCCCCAGACTGGTAGTACATAGCTGGATAGACCTAAAAAACATATTACAATAAATAGGAAAAAAAATATATATATACATATATCAAATTGTAAACTGAAATAATAGACTAAAATAAAAAAATTGAAAAGTAAAAATAAAATAAAAATACGAGCAAAAACAAATGACATTACACACATATTGATTTAGACGCTTTCACGATAATGACCTTTTACCCGATATAGACATTCTAAACCAAATTGTGACCTTTTTTCCCGATTTAGACATATCAGATTTAATTTAAATAGAACTTACTATGCTATAGTGAATAATTCAAAAATGTGTTTAACAAATAATTATCCATTTTCTTTAGTGGGTAGGATTATAACATTTATTTTCAAGATTTATTTCATATAGTTTATAGAGAAAAAAAAAATATTTGTTAAGTATTTATAAGGATTTATAGAGTAAGGAAGTCAGTATTTTATACATGTTTATACTCTGTTTTGAGGAACGTAAATTAATATTCTTTTTTTGCAAACAAGCCTCTAAGGCTTTATAATGCATGAGAATGTTTATTTGCAGTCCTTTAAGAGATAGATATTAAGAAAGTATACTGTATTCAACTAGGAAACTGTTAATAAATATTATTTGATTGATTTGATTTGATTGAATCGAGTTTTTGCGCGCGCAAATGTTTCAAGCGCGTGTTCGCGTTCCAGCCGTACCTGCGCTTCGAGAGCTGCTAACTTTTGCGTTTAAAACACAGAACACTGTGTCAGTGGCGGCTCGTCGTATAAAGCAACTGAGGCCGGGCCTCACATGTAAAAATTACAATAATGATGTAAAATTTTGAAATAATATTTATTAAATATTTAACGTTTTTCAACTATTTTCAATCATTAAAAGAATCAAAACATCGAATTTTCATTAAAATATAATACTATTTCTTGAATTTAGCGAGCGCTTCTACCTATTTATCCTTATATAGGCGCTCAAATCGTTGCCGGACAGCATTAAAATAAAATAGCAATCCCAAAAATTTTGGCCTCATGTGCGTCACAGAACGCCGAAGCGATGCCCCGGCACTCCCCACCACAACCCTTCAACTGTAGGTGAGACGATAGCGAATTTTTATAGGCATTGAGGCGCACAATTTTGGGCTTGTTAATAAGAAATCTTGCATCTCTTGCTGCTGCGACAAGTATTTAATTGGTTAATTGGCTCACACTTTTTATTTTGGTCTGTTGCGGGTTAAAAAACTGTTTTTTGGAATTTATTTTGTTAATTTGAAACTCAATATTTGTATTAAAATAAGAATTATGTACCTACTGCTGTTGTTTTGCAACTGTAGGAAATGAAAATTTTCATTAGAAATATACAAAAAAAAATATCCCAGATGTTCTTTTAATGAAATTTTGGGTCAAAATTTGGGCGTAACACTTGAAAATTTTGTTTGGGTTAACTTGATGGGCCATGGGCCTCACCAGTTTGGATTGTCACGAGCCGCCACTGCACTGTGTTGAACCGTGCTTGAAGCGCACAGGTGGAAAACGGCTTATGTTGTAATCCTTTCACATCTAGGAGGATCTCCGGAACAGCTCAGGAGCTTCACGCGCTTATTCCTTTCGAAAAGTGTTTGTTGCACCACGTATCTGTTCCCTGCAAATCGGGGGCGACTAAACACCGGAGCGAGTAGCTCGAGTGTTTCAAACTCTTGAAAGGAATACAACTATTTATTGCTAGTTTGGTGAAAATTGAAAATATATAGTAGTATAGTAGTAAAGTAAAGTAAAGTAAAGTAAATCTTTATTTAGCAAAAGCTAGTAAACAAACATAACAATATATAATATAACAATTTATAATAAGTTAATTTAATTTAAAGTTAATTATTCGCCTCTCATATAATCACATAAACGTTTATTGAATAAACCAATTGTATTTACATTCTTAATTTTGTCGGGCAAGGCATTATAAAGGCGAATGCCTTCAGAAAATAGCGAGCCCTGCAAAAAGTTTCTATTAACAAACTGAACATTTAAATCAGTTTTCCTACAAACGTGTTAAAAAAGCAATTTTTAACACCGCCCCGAAGCATTAAAAATGTTACTTTATCGCACTAGTGCCATAAAGTCTTTATAGCACTAGTGTTAAAAGTGAAACATCAAATTTTGAGAGCGGACGTCAAAAAAAGTTTGTATTTTCAGTTATTTACATTGATATTAATGCTGAAATTTGAACAACTGAGGTAGCCCGATTGGCCGCCTCATCTATATTTTTCGAAGGATCGATGCAACTCTCTTTTTCTTCTCTATTTTGTTGCATTTTCAGCAAAAAGCATTCCTGACCACGACATACTTTCAAGAAACTGACAAGACATTTCGTTACCTGTAAAACAAGGTGCTGGTTGTATGGATTTTTTGACAAATGTCAAATTCAAGAATTTTATGTAGGAAAGATGCTTCCAATTTATTATTCATTTAAAAATCCAATTTGTTAGTGGTTATTGCTTTTTATTGCCGTTTGTAGAAAAAATATTGTATGATATTTGTGTTAAAAGTATTTTTAAGGCACTTATGTGAATTGCAGAATTCGCTTCGCTCATTCTGCAAACCTTCACATGCGTGCCTTAAAAATGTACTTTTAACACTTATATCATAAATAACTATTTTGAACGTAACATTCGCGAGTGAATTTCGAATCTGGTGACAACCATTTTCCACAAATATTCTGGAACTTTTTTATTTTCAATCTTATAAACAAATAACATGTTCGCCCTTCTAATACCCTGCTCAACTGATAGCCACTTCAATTGTTCCATCATTCTACTCATGGCAGTATACCTGTTGCAACCCAAAACTATTCTCATACATTTATTTTGCAGTATTTGTAATCTACATATTTGCTCCTTGGGACATGCAAGCAGAAGTGATATACAGAAGGCAGTGGCGTAGCTAAGCGTCGGCGATGTCGGCGACCGCCGACGGCCTCGCAAAAAATAGGTTACCGAACCTGAGAATTGCCACTTTTCAATCTCCCAAAATGAAACGTAGAATAAGCTTAATCCTATGAAACTTCTTTTGATATCATAGAATTCGTACAGTATTTCACTGTATTGTACATTCTACAGTAATTTGAAAGTTTGTCCAGCATTTGATTTCGTTCAGCAAACCTGCTAACATACAGAGATTCGGAAATTATTTAGGTTACCTAAAAAATTGACTGATTTCTACCAAAAATTGTTATTCCATGTTTGTGTAATACTATAATAAATGAGAAATTTATTTTTTGTTGGAAGGATTTGTTAGCGGAAAAATATTGATATTTTTGACTAAATATTGTTATCGAATACCGTTGATAAGCCTTAAAAAATTCTCGCCTTCGGCGGTTATCTTTCGGAGGGCTTGCTGGCGACTACCCGTCCCTGACGTTATATCCAGCTTTTTCACAAGAGATATGGCCACCCTGCAGTGGCGGATCTATGGCACCAACCATTCTGGGGGGGGGGGGGGGGTAGAGCTTCTCAACCATTGGCGGCTCGTGGTCTATAACTTGTTGTGAACTAGTGAATTTATTATTACTTATATTATCAATAATCCTAATGTTCGCTACATTTTCTCTTCTACAAGTTCCACCATCTGTGTAATTGAGTCCCAAGTTTTATTATAACAATACTTTATGCTGTTAGGGTTTAAAGACGATGCCGGCTAGAATTATTATAAAACCAATGTCTTGATCACACCAATTTCTCAAAAGTCGGTACTTCTATTGCAGAAACCCCAATTGTTTTAAATACAAAAAACTAAGTCAAATACAGCCCATGGGAAGTACTCTTGCCGCCAAAGACGTACTACCTTCCCAGGCCTTTTTTTATAAGACAGATGGCGAGAATTACAACCCCTAGACTAATTTTAGGTTTATGATTGTACAAACGTTTCGTAACATTTTAGCACCAATGTTGTTAGGAAAAGTTAATTTTAGGAAATTATAAAATATCCTTCTTTAGCCCTTCAACGTTCTCTGGTATAAACCTAGTACCACCTTGTTCATTCCTTATTTTAACCCTAAAAATCTGGTAGTGCTCATCCTAAAATCATCGTTATTCAATATACGTTCAGCTCCGACGTCAGTTTATCACAAGATTTTTCTGGATGCTGTCGTATTTTTAAAAGTGGTACACCATATATACCAGTGGGACTCGAGAAACATCAATTATGTTGTTTTATGGGCTTCAATTCATTTTTTTATCAATATTTATAATCCGGAAGGGATTTTGACGAATCAAATAGGTAATTATTGTCTATATATGTATACTGAATAGATATAAATTCAAATTTCTAATGCTGTACTCAGATTGTTAGTAAAAAACTATACATATTTACCACTTGGAACTAATTTTGTGAATTTTGTACACATTTTGAATTATTTTTTCTATAAGTTCTACTCCTAGTTCAAGATTCATATTTTGATACACGCTTCCTATACATATCTCCATAAAATATCAATCAAGTTTTCATGCTGTTCTTTTTGCGCTAGGAAAATTTTCCCAAATTTTCTTTCATATCTATACAATTGTCAATTTTACCATTGAAAATAATATTTTGTGGTGTGATAACGATAATGAAAAATTTTAAGTCGCACTAATTTTTATTACAATATTTTTCTGATCCGTTTTCAATTTTGTCAATCCAGTTTTCACAATATCCGATGATTAGGAAAAATGTGAGACCATATTTAGGATCATATGGATTTGTTATAGAGTTTGATGTGATTTTTCTTCAGTTATTGTATATTTCGTTTTTGTTATAAATCTGTTTGAAAGCTATTGTGTTTTTTATTCTGCTTCCCAGAAGTTCCATATTGTTATTGCATTATTTATAAAGGTGTGGTATAGCGTTTGTACCAGAGAACACTACCTACATATTTAGTCCTAAATGATCTCTGGTAAAATGGTTTACCTCCTAATATAGAGAGGAAAAAAATAGAAAACTCGATTGCTAGTGACATATCATCTTTTCTTGGTTCCAGAAGACTGCATAATTAGCATTTTTTGTATAAAATAGTTTCAGGATAATTTTGCCCGTTAAAGGGTTATGGAGGTCCAAACTTGGCTTCCTTGATGGAGGATAGTTGAAGACAAGGTATTCAGATTTCCAGCTTCACTCTGAACAGTCGGGTTGCCTCTCAGCATTCTTAACTTTGAACAACATCAAGATCGGCCCTTTTGGCAGACAGACAGAACTGCCAATCAAATCAATAGCTGGTAAATGGGGTGAGAGATTACACTTAATAAATAATAAATTGAATAGAAAAAACAACATTCCGTTCAGACGACGTCATAGCTCCCAAAGGTTTACCTACCCATCAGATATATTGAAACAACAGTTTTTTCAGTTTAGAAAGCGGGAGGAAATAAAACACAAACGCTTCGTTGCTAGTTTAATCATCGACTGGTGACAGTTATAAGAAAAGCAGTGTTGCCGTTGTTATTCAAAAAATACAAGATAGTAACTGCTAACGACATCTGTTAGTTTACAAATAAAATGACATATAATAAATCAATTATTTGATACATCATTTACAACACCCCCACTTATCAAATAATTTTGAAACCCTAAATCGGATACGAACTTAGAGTGCTTGACAGCCTTCAAACCTTTAGTGAGGATATCAGCCACCATTTCACCAGTACATAAATACTCAATTTTAATCAATCCATTCTGCAAAGTTTCCCTTATGAAATGGTGCCTGATGTCAATGTGTTTGGATCTGTCATGGAATACTGGATTGCTACATAATTTTTGAGCACCTTGATTATCATTCATAAGAGTTATGCAATCCAATCTTCCAGTTAGCTCACTCATCAAATTTTGCAAGTAAATGGCTTCTTTTGAGGCCTCACTCAAAGCCATATACTCTGCCTCAGTGCTGGACAGTGCAACTGTCCGTTGTTTGCTGCTTCTCCAAGAAACAGCAGCACCAGAAAGTTTGAACACAAAACCAGTGTAAGATTTTCTGTCGTTCTTGTTAGAACCCCAATCAGCGTCTACATATCCACGTAAACCCTCATTGTTCTTTTTAAAAACAAGACATTGACTCTTTGTCCCCTTCAAATATCTAAGGACCTTTTTGGCACATTTCCAATGATATTCAGTGTGATTATTATTGAACTGACTCAAAAAACCTACACTGTATGCAATGTCAGGGCGCGTCAATACTGCTAAAAACATCAAGCTTCCTATCAATTTTTGATATAATGGATTTTGATATTTTTCATTTGAATTACTTTCGGAAAAATCAAAATTATCAATTGGCGCACTGACACTGTTACAATTTGTCATATTAAATTTATCAAGTAATTTATCAATATAAGCACTTTGATCCAAAACAAGAACATCTTTGTTTCTGTGAATTTTCATACCAAGACACAGCTTTAAATTACCCAAATCTTTAATTTTGAAATTAGAATTTAATTGGTTTTTCAAAAAATCTGTTTCATTTTTATTGTTTGAAAAAACTATAAAATCATCAACATACAATGCCACAATTGTTGTTGAATTATTTTTCTTCAGTATATACAAACAAGGTTCATAATCAGATTTTTTAAAATCCAGTCCAATTAATACTTCATCAACCCTCTGATACCAAGCACGTGAAGACTGCTTCAGCCCATAGATGGCCCTTTTTAATTTACAAACTTTATCCTCATTACCTTCAAGAACAAAACCTTGAGGTTGTTGCATAAATACAGTTTCCTGCAAATAACCATTAAGGAAAGCAGTCTTTACGTCTAAGTGTGTAATATCGAGGTTAAGTTTAACAGCAAGAGCAAAAAGTAAACGTAAACTTGAGTACCTTATCACTGGTGCAAACGTTTCCTCATAATCAATGCCAGCTTTTTGCGTAAAGCCTTTTGCCACTAAACGCGCACGATAACACACTTTATTGTCCTGATTTAGCTTCTTTTTGAAGACCCACTTACACTCGACCACAGTACCACTGCTGGGACGCTCAATTAAATCCCATGCATCATTTTCTCTGAAGGACGCCATTTCCTCTTCCATAGCTTGCCGCCAAGAGCCAGCTTCTGATCCAGAAAGAGCATCTGATGCATTTATAGGAACATCATCCATATTTATGTTGTTTTGTCGAACTTGAAAGGTCACATAATCTTCATATTGCCTAGGTTTCTTTATACGGTTGGATTTCCTTTTAGTCTCGTCAGGGGTTTCAGGAATTTCTTCATATTCTGGCAGAAATTCAGGGTCATTTAGATCAACAGGATCCTCTGAATTATTTGAAGTATCACCAAACAAATCAGTCTCATGTGAATCTTCCAGAAATTGACCATTCTCATCCTGGTCCCCCACTGGAACCGTTACGTCTTCATCCGACAGACTTTGTTCGCAAATAATGTCTTTCGGAGCATTTGCTGGCTTTTCAACAATGATTACATCACGACTAGTGATAATATCGTTTTTCACTGAATCGTATAGCCTATATCCCTTGACATTTATTCCATAGCCAACCAAGATCATTTTTTCGGCCTTTTTGTCGAACTTTTGTCTTTTTTCTTTATTTACATGGACCATAACTTCGCTCCCAAAGACTCTTATATGACTCACGTCAGGTTTTTGTCCATACCATGCCTCATATGGAGTTTTATTATCAAGCCCTGTTGCTACTGAACGATTTCTGAGATAAGTAGCTGTTGCTGTTGCCTCTGCCCAAAAACTTTTTGGTAACTTGGCATCAAAAAGTAAACACCTCGCCCTCTCAACCAGGGTTCGGTTCATTCTCTCGGAGATCCGATTTTGTTGTGGGGTGTACGGGTTTGTTTTTTGATGAATTATGCCATGTTGATTGAGGAAATTATCAAATAATGTATTACAAAATTCCCCACCATTATCTGACCTAAAAGTTTTAATTGTCAATCCGGTTTGGTTTTCCACCATACATTTAAATTCTTTAAATTTGTCCAAGGCCTGATCTTTGGTTTTTAAAAAATAAACAGAAATCATTTTACTCAAATCATCTTCTAGAACTAAGAAATAACGGGAACCACCAATGGAGGTTACTTCCATGGGTCCACATAAGTCACCGTGTATTAGTTCTAGCAATTTAGTAGCCCTGTTTCCATGATTTTTAAAAGGTAATCTAGCTTGCTTACCTTCGCAGCATACTTGGCAAAGCTCGTTGACATTCACCTGTGCTTTATAATCAATGCCCTGAACAGCTCCGTTCTTCATTGTACTAAGGTCACGATAGTTGATATGTCCAAAACGTCTATGCCATATTTCTCGAGAAGGCTTGGAATCAACCATCAACAGTTTTGGCTCTGGTTTTTCGATTTTTAGTTTGTACACATCGTCAACTAAATCTGCCTTGGCGACAATCACACCTCTGCTATTGTAAATATCACATCCATGCTGCCTAAAAATAACATTATTTCCTTTTTTAATTAACTGGCTCACAGACAAAAGGTTAGTCGTCAGTTCAGGCACACAAAATACCTTTTCAATTACCACATCATGATTTTGTCCATCAACTATTGTAGTAATGTCCATTTTTCCAACACATTCTACAGGAATTTTCTGATTATTGGCTACTATGATCTCTGATAGGTCAGTCGTTTCAGAGACATTATCCAGCCAGTCTTTCTTGGATGTTAAATGTATGCTGGCGCCAGAATCTACATACCAATCTGTGCTATTGAACTTTCCGTTCAAAAAAACTGCACTAAAGGCATTCTTATTTTTCTGGGATTTTTTAAAGTTTTCAAATTCATCCCTTAAAACTGGGCATTTATTTTTGTAATGACCGGTTTGTTTACAATGGTAACAGGTGACTTCTTTATTTTTGTCCCTGTCAACCTTTTTTGAATCAGTGCTGCCACCTGGTTGTCCTTTTCGGAATCTCCCTTTGCCCGCAAAAGCGCCACCAACTTTTTCACCACTGCTGCCATCTTTTTGCATGTCAATTAACTTTGTTTTGATGGCATCTGTTGTAACGGCGATGCCACTGTGCTCGATGGCCATTATCATGGGGCCAAACTTGTCCGGCAATCCCGCCAAAAGTAAGGATCCCACCCATTCGTCGCTGATCTGGAAGCCTGTTCTTCGCAACTTCTGCGAAACTTCAATCATCTGGTTTATGTAACTTTGCATGGACTCACAGTTTTCAAGCCTCAGCGAAATCAATGTACGAAGAAGTCCAATTTTTCGAGTAAAGCCTTTTTCTGCAAATAGATTCTTCAATGTTTTCCACAAATCTAGGGCAGATTTTGCATCACGAATATGCATGTAAAGTGAGGGGTCAATAGATAGCACTAATTTTGCCTTTGCTTTACTTAGCTTATCTTCGTCTGTTTCTGTCCCTTCGAGGCACGCCGACAAACGGTCCAACACAAACACATTTTCAATGGCGAAAGCCCACTCGTCATAGTTTTCTCTTCCAAGCAATTTTGGCACGCTAGCTAGAAAACTAGTTGAGTTCGACATGTTGACACGACACGATTTTCAGCAACGATTTCCGCGTATTTCCCGGTTTTCACACTTTTAAAAACGCAATGCACGAGGCTGGGCCCATAACCTATTGAAACAACAGTTTTTTCAGTTTAGAAAGCGGGAGGAAATAAAACACAAACGCTTCGTTGCTAGTTTAATCATCGACTGGTGACAGTTATAAGAAAAGCAGTGTTGCCGTTGTTATTCAAAAAATACAAGATAGTAACTGCTAACGACATCTGTTAGTTTACAAATAAAATGACATATAATAAATCAATTATTTGATACATCATTTACAACAAGATACCTATACAATATACAAGTAATAAATAATTTAGTTTGATCGAAACACAGAACGAACGCTTCAGCCGCTCAGCGTATTTTTGATTTGAATTTTAAAAAATTGAAAATTCGAAAGAAAGTGAACTTGTGATACCAATGATGTACAATAGGCATCAGTGTATGGAACACAAAAATTGGAATTTAATGTTGTTAATTTCATTAATATTAACCTTGTTTTGAAAGTAAGCGATCATGATTGATTAAATACTGACACCCTCTAAAATATGTATATATATATATAATTTTTTTTTACTTCTTTTTAACTTTATGTCGTCTTGAATGACTCGTAACTTGTGAAATGCTTTTATATTGTTATGTTTTTATCATCTTTGTTGTTTTATATGAATGTTTGTTGTTTTGAGATAATTTAATTCTTCAAAATAGTTCAATTATCTGAAAATTATTTATTTATTATTGCTAAATTTGTCCTGTTTCGATTGGTTACAGCCTGAAGAAGAAAATAAATTTTTCGAAACGTAGCTTAAAAAACAAAACTACTTGGTTTCATTGGTCCAAACATACCCAAGAACAACAGAATAATATCTTCCTTACTGGACAAGAACTGTATAAAAGAATTATTCTTAACTAAGTGTCCCCCCTCAAAGAGAATTTTAATAAATGAAACATTTTTATACAACACCGAGTTTTAATTATCGAAATACGAGATTGGAGCGCGCGGAAAACTTCAGGTATAATACGCGAGAAATATCCGTGAACTAGGCTATATTTAATGTTATTATTAATAATGCTGAATGTACATTTTGTTTTCATAAAAAGAATTGATTGTGTTTAATATGTAACATTGATTTCGTGTCAAAGCTCGCTGCTGTTCGTAATTGATTGTTCACCTTAGTTAAGAAACGTATTGTAAACTAGTTAAGGCCTTTATTTCGAAAAATAAAACTTTTTTTAAAAGTCACTCCGTTGGTCGTGGAACTTAATTGGCGCTGCGAACAGGATAGCGTGATTTCGTACTTTATCGGTTTTCGTTGTGCGAAAGTGGTTTTCAAGCCTTTAAGCTGGATTTATAGTCTTTACGCGCTATATGAACTAAAAACTTTTCCGCGATTCGTCGTTGGTGTTGATGTGAACTCACTGTACCAGTTGTGTTGCTGTGAACCGTGAACCCCTAGAAAGTCAAACCAGGAATTGGTGAAACCACAAGTCCTTGCCGAAGCTGTGAGAGACGCCTTGAGTCCCGTTCCTGACTTCCTGACGACGCTGACCAACAACCCGGACAAGAAACCATTTGGCCACGCCTTTATAGGATTAACTTTGGTCGTGAACCTCTGCAAGACAAGCTCTATGGATTCATTCATGATTGTATTGTAAGTTATTGCTGAATTGCTATTTAATGTCCAAAAGTTTAAAAAGTATTTTATTGCGAAATAGGGCTTCTTTAGGATTAACTCTTAATAATTCATATTCAGAAAATAGTGAATCAGATAATTCTGATAACGAATTTGATAACACTCTTACTCCTGAGCGAGAAGAAGAGTTAGCAAACTTACTTGAAAACTTAAATTTAAATCCTAATTCTAATCCTATTAAAATGAAAATATCAGGTTCTATACTTCTTTATTGCCAACTTTCTCTGGTAATCAAGACCATTTAGAGAGTTTTATTTTATCTATAGATGAATTCTATACTCTTTATTTCAATAATAGTGAAGATTAGAAAAAAGTAGTTCTGGCCGCTATTAAATCCAAGCTTGTAGATGATGCTCGTAATTTCTTACTTTCCAGACCAGATCTTGGCACCTGGTTAACTATAAAAGAGGCACTAAGACAAAAGTTTGGTGACCCAATTAATTATCAAATTCTTATGCAACAATTACAGTATCTTAAAATTAGTAAAAACGAAAATATTTTAGAATTCGTAGAAAAGTTGAAATCTTTTGTGCAAAGAATTACTTCTAAAGTTCAGTGCGAAATCCAAGATGCAAACTCAAAATTACTTGTTCTTAGACAAGTGGAAAATACAGCTGTTCTTATATTAACGGCAAATTCTCCGCAAACATTAAAAACAATGCTAATGTTACAACGCCCTAGTACCCTAAATGAAGCCTATACGCATGTTTTAAATTATAATATGGTCGAATCACAAGTTAATTTTACTAACAATTATTCATCTCTACAAAACAATGTTCATAAACCACAAAATAATCAATTTAATCGGAATGTAACCGGTAAGTCATCAAATCTAGCCGCCTCAGCACAAAGTTTTCCGAGTCAACCCATTTTCGTACAATCCCAGCCAGTACGAAGACACTTTCCTACGAACGCCCAGGTGTTTGGTAAACAAACAGGACCTTCACCCTCACAAAATAATAAGATACCTCCCAAACAAGACGCTCCCGTCCCTATGTCTACATCTACCGCGGGACCTTTCCGGATGTATCAACAGAGACAACCCTCTGTAAGATATCCCAATTTCTTCCAATCTACAGGACCTAGAAACTTTTCATTCCAAGAATTGTCCAACGTAGAAACACACCCTCAAGCTTCGTACTATGATTCCTATTTTGAAAACCCTGCAGATTTTTCACAGTCACAAGAGTTCTCACAACCTTATGCTTATCCTGAGGAACAAAATTTTTCTCAAGATCTCAGGCGAGATATCCCTGACCAAAATTTTAATGTTGAACAAAATTTCGAATGCTTCGAGGAAAACAATTCTGAAAATTTTCAGCTACCAGCCTCGAGTCAAAAATCAACATAAACAATTTGGCACAGCAAATTGAACTCCCATATTTCTATCTTCATCAAAAACAAATAACAATACTTATCGATTCAGGCGCCTCTGAATCCATCATCTCCCCAAAAATTGCCCAGTTATACCCCAAAAATATATTCTTCGAACCCTTCGAAGTGACTGCTTGCAAAAAAACCTATAAAGAAAACAAAAATCTTAGAATACCACTTCTGCAAGAACTAGGCATAAATCAAGTTTTTAAATTACGTATTTTAAATTGGCATAACGATTTTGACGCCTTAATAGGAACTAAAGATCTAAAAAATCTAAACGCCCTTATTAATTATGAGAACAAAACTTTAACTCTAAACAACATCAAAATACCTTTTTCGCTTGCATACAACAAGCCACTAACTGAGCCTATAAAAAATCATAACAATAATTTTTTAGTAATTCCAGTTAACTATGAAAAAGGCATAGCTATCTTACCCTCCTTTGCAATAAATGATCACATAATCCCTGATTCATTAATTGAAGTAAAAAATGGACTTTGCAAAATCCCTAATCCGACTCCAAATATATGCATTAATTTCCACCAAAGAGCTAAAGTCATCCCACAGGACCAATTTGAATTGTTAGACCCCTCTTTCGATTCTGTACCAAAACTCAATGTCGAAAAATCTCTGAGACTAGATCATTTGACTCCTCTCGAAAAAACAAAAATTAATCCCCTCTGTCACGAATTCAAGGATATTATGTACCATGAAAACTGTGATTTATCCTTCACAAGTCAGACAAAACATTTCATCAGAACAACTGATGACAGGCCCGTATATGTAAAGTCCTTTAGACACCCTCCTAGCATGAATTTGGAAATTCAATCCCAAATACAAAAGCTACTAGATAACAAAATTATTCGACCCTCTATTTCACCTTATTCTGCACCCGTCTGGATCGTTCCTAAAAAGATCGACGCCTCTGGAAAACGTAAATTCAGAATGGTAATTGACTATCGACGACTTAATGACGTCACAGTAGAAGAAAAATATCCCCTACCAAGAATCGAAGAAATTTTAGACAATCTCGGGAAATGCACGTACTTCACTACCCTTGATCTTGCCCAAGGATTTCACCAGATCGAAATGGACCAAAATTCCATCGAGAAGACTGCCTTCACAGTAAACAATGGTCACTTCGAGTACCTGCGCATGCCCTTTGGGCTTAAAAACGCCCCCGCCACATTCCAAAGAATGATGGACGAAATTCTGCGTGACTATTTATATAAATTTTGCTTCGTTTACATGGATGACGTTGTCATCTTCTCGAAATCCCTTTCAGAGCATATAGATCACATTCGGCAGATCTTCAAAAAACTTGAAGAGGTTAATCTTAAGATTCAGCCCGATAAGTCAGAATTTCTGTGTAAAGAAGTCGCCTTTCTTGGACACGTAATAACTCCCGAAGGTATAAAGCCAAACCCTTCAAAAATCGAAGCTATTCAACGGTACCCAATTCCTAAAAATCAAAAAGAAATAAAAGCCTTTTTAGGTTTAGTGGGATACTACCGGAGATTCATACAAAACTTTTCAAAAATCACTTTTCCTATAACAAAATGTCTCAGAAAAGGTAGTGAAAATAATATCGGAAACCATGAGTTTAAAACCGCATTTTTAAAATGCAAAGAACTTATCAGTAATTCTCCTGTCCTTCAATATCCCGATTTCGCAAAACCTTTCAAACTGACCACAGACGCCTCAAATATTGCCATAGGCAGCGTCTTATCCCAAAATGATCACCCAATTGCTTTCTATTCCCGCACCCTCAATTCCGCAGAAAGAAATTATTCCACTATAGAAAGGGAACTTCTTTCTATAGTCGACTCGACAAAACATTTTCGCTGCTACCTTTATGGTGTCAAGTTTGTCATAGAAACTGACCACAATCCTCTTGTGTGGCTTGCCAAAGTCAAAGAACCCAATTCTCGCCTAATTCGCTGGAAGTTGAAGTTGGAGGAATTTAACTTCGAAATTAAGTATAAAAAGGGCAAAGAAAACGTCGTTGCCGACGCTCTTTCACGCATAGAGATCAACGTCAACCAAACCAATGACATAAACGATATGCAATCTAATGCCCCCAATGTCGATGACACGGTCGCCAATCTTACTGACTTCGACCTTGCCGATTTTGTTTTGAACGAACGATACAATGACGTTACTAACAACGAGAAACCACAACTTCAAATTTCCCAAGAAGAAGTGCCACCTTCAATAAATCCCGACGAGAACGATAATAACTCTGACGTCACTGTCCACTCCAATAATGATACACAAGGCAAACGGTTGCCGATATCAGAATTGCCCCTAAATCATGCCACAAATCGTCTTGTTATTGATTATGGCGAGGAATTCAAGCACACCCTTACCAAGCCTTTTCACAAAAATCACCATTTCATTCGAATCTCAAAAGAAAATAGACAAGAGCACATACTAAAAATACTAAAGGAAATTATAAGACCAGATCACTCCTTTAATATTTATATCCCAAATCCGGAATTAAAAATCGAATTTGAAAGAATAGTCTTTGCAAATCTAAACACTTCTGCGAGACTTGTTTTTTCTAATATTTATTTAATGGACGTAACAAATATTGAACAACAAAAAGAGATAATAACAAACTATCATCAAAATAACCATAATGGCATTACAGAAACGTATAATAACATCAAACAAAAATACTACTGGCCAAAATTGAGAGATTCCATAACATACCTTATAAACAATTGTGAGATTTGCTTACAAAACAAGTACGAAAGACATCCTTACAAAATCGCTTACGAAGGCCCTTTACTTTCCGAAAAACCTTTTAAAACTATACACTTGGATCTTTTTCAATTCTCAAATTGCCAGTTCTTAACAATAATTGATTCATTTTCAAAATATGCTCAAGCCTATTTTGTTCCTGATAAGAATGCCATTACCATTCTAAGTAAATTAAGGCATTACTTTTCCCACCACAACACTCCCCAAAAACTTGTGTCTGATCAAGGAAAAGAGTTTCAGAATAACCTTTTCAAAGAATTTTGTCAACTGTTTGGCATTGAAGTTCATTATACAACTCCCGGCAACTCTTCGTCAAATAGTCCGATAGAAAGATTACATTCAACCTTGCTTGAAAAATTAAGGATTCTTAAGATGCAAAATCCTGACGAAACGCCCCAAAATCTTATGATTTCCGCCATTCTAATTTATAATCAGAGCATACATTCAACAACTGGACACTCTCCATTTTCTGTATTATACGGCCCCTATCTCAATGAGCCCAACCTAAACAACGACTTGACTATCATTGAGCAATATAGCGAAAAACGAAAAAAGGAATTGTTACCTTTTTACGAACATGTTTATAAAACAGCCTACCAAAAACAGTCCGAAAGAACACAAAAACAAAATAAAAACACCGAAGACCCTCCTATTTTAAGAACAGATCAAATTGTCTATAAGAAAAATCCTCTGAGTAGAAATAAAATAAATCCCCAGTATATACCAACAAGGGTTACGACAACAAATAAAAATAAAGTGGTAAGCATTTCTAAGAAAAAACCAACTACTACTCATATCAGGAAAATTAAGAGACTAAGAAAGAATCTTGTTTCTTTTCAGCCTCCCGATCCTGATCCTGACCCTGCAAGCTCAAGTGAACCCTTGCCAGGCCCTTCAGGTTTATAATCTTCCCAATAATATCTACTATATTGAGGAAGTATCACCCTCCTTAATTATCGATCATTTCCATACAACATATATACCTTTTAATATTTTTAGCATTAAGTATACTTTATCCAACTTATTTAGCAATATTGTTATTTTAGGCTCTATGGTGAACAGGCAAAATAATAATTTCACAAAAAACCAATTTTTCCATGTATCTAAAGCATTGAATAACACTTACGATACATACTCAAAATTGAATGTTTATGAAATCAACAATAATCGTAAAAAACGCGGGTTATTGAACTTCCTTGGCAGCGGCATCAAATTCGTCACAGGAAACTTAGACAATGATGACTTAGACACTATTACACAGAATTTAGAAATACTTCAGCACAATCAAATAAACTCAATGCATAAGATCAATGACCTTAGTTCATTTGCTGGTAATATTATGAATAAATTTGAGGAAAACATAAAAATAATAAATAAAAACTCTCAGGCAATTCGCTCTGAATTTTCCAAACTTAGTAACGAAGTAAATCTAATTTGATCACTACAAGATTTATACATACAAATTACCAACCTAAATCAATTTTTAGAAAAACTCTTACGAATTTTTTCTTTTGCACATCTGCAGACTTTAGATCTAGAAATTCTGAGCCTGAACGAAATAAACGAAATTTGGCAATACTTGAATATTCATTATCCTAAAAACGCCCTATGGTCTATAAAACATGTTTCAGAATTAACTTTAATTTGCAAAACTGGTCTCTTGATCTTAGACGAAATGGCAATTCTTGCAATAAGGATACCAATTTTTGAGAAAAAATTATGTAACTTAAATATTGTATACCCTATACCGAATAACGAATCCAAAATATTGATTAGTCCTAGTAAATTCTATTGCAACGACCTATGGTATAAAAACTGTGAAGAAATCAACTCCAGATGGATATGCTCCAACCCACTTGTCAGCGGCTGCTCATTGCCCAAAAATTGTCAATATGCCACCGTACAAAATAATTATCAAGTCCACACCCTTACTCACAAAAAATCTCTACTGTTCTGTACAAAAACATCAGAAACAGTTTTCGAAGACTGCTTCCAGTTCCAAAAAGCAAATCTTCAGGATTGTTCCATCATTCAAAGTCAGTGTGATGTCATAATCAGCCAACAAAAGTACTCATTGGCCATCAACAACATTTCCATTGATTATCCAACAGCGACAGATCTCCAGTCAAGTAATTTTTCCATCAACTTACAAATCAGACACTTGGAGGATCCAACCAAAATTCAAGAAGACCTTCTGGAGCCAATTGACTTTGAAAACCTTGCCCCAAAACAAAGTCACTACTTCATTTTAACGACAATCTGTATCCTGCTTGTATGCGGTTTAAGCATCCTAATATATCAGTGGAGAAAACACCAATATTTGAAAACCATCCCTATAAAAACTCTGGAGAAGATAATCAACGAGGACGTTGAAAATTCTAAGGGTGGAGAAGAAATATCCGTGAACTAGGCTATATTTAATGTTATTATTAATAATGCTGAATGTACATTTTGTTTTCATAAAAAGAATTGATTGTGTTTAATATGTAACATTGATTTCGTGTCAAAGCTCGCTGCTGTTCGTAATTGATTGTTCACCTTAGTTAAGAAACGTATTGTAAACTAGTTAAGGCCTTTATTTCGAAAAATAAAACTTTTTTAAAAGTCACTCCGTTGGTCGTGGAACTTAATTAGCATATAAGGGAATCATTGTTTGGGGAAGGTTGCTCTACCTGCATTTCATTAATACCTACCTACCTACCTATACCCTATACCCTTCTTCATGTGAATTTTTTTCCGAAAGCATATCCATGCTCACTTCTGACCAGTTTCCGGAATCGGCTTTTACAAACGCTTTTCCATCCTTTATCACCCAGTTTCTCTAAAGACTAACTTTTTACATTGTCACAGGTAAAAACATTATTTTTCCTTGTTTTCTTCAAATTACACTGCCCCAGCCTGCTGTTTTTTGTTGTTAATTATTGTTTATTTTGTTTGTTTTGGAATATGGAATGGAGTCGATACTTCAATAGATGTCGTTCTTCTCTCTCAAATCAAAAGTAGGCCAGAGATGAGCATCTACGCGTAAACAAAGATTGTCTACGTCTGGTCTGGTGTAAACAACGCGTAGACAATGTAAATTATGTAATCTATGTATACAACGTGTAAAATATGTAGACAACGCGTAAAGTATACAATTTTTGACAGTTGGCAGGCATTTAAGGTTATGTTTCTGTTTTTGCTTTGTTTTGTTTATTGCTTTGTAATGTTAATTAAACTGCAGATAATGTCTAATTTGATACAATAAAAATTTAATGCAATGCAAACTTTCAAAAAAATTACTCAAATTTCAAATTTTATGTTGTCTACATTGTCTATATAGTTTACATAGTCTACATGGAAAAAAAGTTGATGTAGACAATACGTAGATAACGAGTAGACAAACCGCGTAAAGTAGATTTCATAGTCTACGGCACAGCACATCCTTGAGTAGGGCTGTACCTTTGAATATAAAACCACAGGAAGGAGCGGTTTCTATCTATCGCTACAGACAACGCAGGGACGGAAACGGCCATATTGAGCCTCCAAGTATGATTCATAATTTGTTTTGGTGGTTCGCTGTTTCCTCATTCAAGTGGATGTTTAATGGATTTTAGCGGTTTTAAGTGATAATAAGCACTGGTATCAGTGCGAAAAGAGTGAGTCATAATATTGACAATCATATTTAAATAGATATACGCCACTGCCAAACAGGAAACACTAGTCGGCCATATGCAACCTCCACATATTCTGGTCGCGCAGCTGGTCAGGTTATGCTCCTTCCTGTAGTTTTACATTCAAAGGGCTGTACCAAAGTCGATACACAAAGCGATTTTGATATAATATAATATGCCTCCTTTTTTGTTCGATGTGTTTAAAAAGAAAAAAAAAAACGATTCGTTTGGAACATGGAAATTTGGCAATCAGTGATTTTTGATTGGTGCAAAATTCAAATAATCTGCTTTTTTTTCTTTCAATTTCTGGTTTCAAGATTTATAAAAAAATTACCCAACCATACTTTTATGTAGTATATAAAATACACTTTCGTTACAGATAAATTATATACCTAATTTTGATTGAGTGCAAGAGGTCTGTTCGAATGAAACACCCTGTATGTGATTGTATATTTGGATTCTACGTAAAATTCTGAGCAGATTTCATGTTATATACCCGAGTATATACTCTATACCAAAAATCTCTATACTTAATTAAGTTCAACTGTTTTGGGAATATTGACAGTTGAGAATTGACTTTTTTGCAACTTTGACAGGCTGTAAAACCTAAAAGGAAAACCGATCTCACATTCTTATCTTGGATTTTCATAAACTATCATGTGACACCAATTTTGAATTTAATCCATGTTTGAAACTTCCAATTAAATTTATTCTCTGGTTGAATGCAAAGTTGTGTCCAATGACAGTTCTTGAAAATCCAAGATGAGAATGTAAGACCGGTGTGACGGAACTAGCTATTACCCTTTTGTGGACTCTAGTCATTACCGCACCAGGGATGTCAAAAGTTTTTACTTTGACTGACTGTAAAAATTAACCATTAGGTGTTGGATCATTTAAGCCTTGTATTGAACTAGGGGTGCCTTGATTCTCATTTATACAAATAAAACGCTGAAATAGAATAGTTATCAATTTAATTAATAAATGAAGTTAATTCGGTTTAATCAGCAATCAAATCCTATCTAATAATTCCTATTTGGACGTCCAGTCGAACTACAAATTTTATACTAATCTAAAGTAAATAAGCGAGTAAATAAGTATCTTGATTTATAAGAAATAGTGAAATTTCATAATAATAATATCATTTATGGTTAAATGTTCAATGAACGAGAACACAAATTAACTAATTAGATTTACGAGAGCACAACACAAATAATTCGTCAACTTCAATCAGCTCACTGTATTCACAAAATGTTTATAATCCTTGAAAGTTCTTTTGTTTATTGAGAGTTAATAATTTGAGCACTTTTCTGCGGAAGTGTGTAAACAATAAGTGCAAGAAAAGTCTATATATATATGCTCAGTTTCTATATACAAATTTACAAATTAATGTTCATTTCACGAGTGTGAAAACCAAATTTCTGTATTAAAGGTTAGAACAAACACTTCAATTTATAGTGCATTTCAACCGAATCAGTATTCAGTATTTATTAATTTATTGTTCGACTGTTTTGAGAAATTGAAACGGTCTTACTTGCTTAATCCAGTTCATACCGGTAAATCCATATAGTGATTATTTATCCATTTATCACTATTCGTAGTAATTTGCACTGTCAGCTAAGGGATTTTCCACTAAGAGAGAGAACACAATGATATACAGAGTTGAAGCCCGTCGAGAGTGAGACAGGAATAACCTTAAACAGGCGTAGTAGAGAATTTTGCTAGGTCCGAGATGACTTGCAACAATTTAGGGGTTAATTACATGAATTGTAATCAATAATATCGTTGATAATATAGGCCATGTCAGGCCTTGAGACACTGGGAGTAGTATTTTACTATAATTCGCGTACTAACGGGGGTTTTCTGGGGGTTTTTTCCTCTGTAGAGCGTTCAGAGGCGAGAGGGTGCAGAGTCTTTGCTTACTCTTCTGCTTCTTGATTACTACTGTTGTGTACCGTGCGTCGAGTCGACTGCCTTTTTTCGGAGCAGGTCGCATAAATCAGGGATGTTGGGTGGCAACTGACCAATCACAACAACAAAATAGATCCATTGCTCATAGGGTAATGAAGAAACCTGTAATTTTACCTATTCAAAAGGGCTGCTGTTGCCAGTTTTACAGGAATCTTTTTTTAGAATATTATTTTTATGATAAATAATAGAAATTGAGATTATATTGATAAACTACAAATAATAACATTTTAAACTTGTTGTGGGTTATTTCCGCAACATATTCCCCCCCTTGAAGTTTCCAAACTTCAATGAGAGACGAAACATTAACAAAAAAAATAAACAACATATTTACAATAGAGAAAGTAGCAGGTTTTAATCCTGAATTGGTAAAGGACATACCTTTGCTATTCCTCGAGTAAAAACACCACTTTGTGTTTTCAATTTTACCACTCTGGTTTTATTGTCTCGTCCAGGGAATACCTCTAAGACTCTGGCTAAAGGCCATCTTAGAGGTGGAGTGTCATCTTCCTTTAAAAGTACTAATGTATTGGGGGTTAGATCTAGAGAATTCCGGAACCATTTAGGTCGATTTTGGAGTCTGTTCAAATAGTCCACTGACCAACGCTTCCAAAACACTTGTTGGATGTGTGAAATTTTCTGCCACATAGAAAGGCGGTTCTCATTAAGATGACTTAAATCCTTATCTGGGTGAGCCGTAAGGCTTGAACCAATTAAGAAGTGACCAGGGGTTAGAGTTTGATAGTCGTTTGGGTCGTTTGAAAGAACGCATAGGGGACGTGAGTTCAATATGGCTTCAATTTGCACTAAAATTGTATAGAACTCTTCAAACGTAAAGCGGGTTTCCCCAACCAGCCTGACGATGTGGTATTTGGCGCTTTTAATTGCTGCCTCCCAAATGCCACCGAAATGAGGACTTCTTGGAGGGATGAACTTGAATTCAGTTTCATTTTGAGAGAGAAAGTCCCTGATTGAGTTCAAATGGGTTCTATTTCTAAAAAAGTTATGCAATTCCTTCAATTGATTTTGGGCGCCTTGGAAATTGGTGGCATTGTCACTATGTATCACGGTTGGGTTACCTCTCCGGGCAATAAATCTTTTCAATGTCATGATGAAGTGTTCGGTAGAGAGCCCTGTCACCAATTCAATATGAATTGCCTTGGTGGCCAAGCAGACAAAAATTGCAATATAGCATTTAATTAGGGGAGCTTTGCGTAGCTTGAACGATTTTATTAAGAAGGGTCCGCCATAGTCTATTCCAACTTGGCTGAAACAGCGGGAGACATTCACACGCTCCTTTGGCAGACTTGCCATAATTTGCTCTGCTGGTTGAGCTCTGAATCGGAAACAGGTAATACAATTGTTGATTATACGTTTTGTCTCCCTTAAACCATCGAGTGGCCAGAACCTTAGGCGAAAATTCGATAACACTGTTTGTGCGCCTGCATGACCTAAACGCTCATGTTCTTGGATTAACATTAATGAGACAATATGATTATGGGAAGGGAGCAAAATGGGGTGTTTTTGATCGAAGGAGACATTAGCGTTGTCTAATCTTCCACCCACTCTTAATAAACCATCCTTATCTAAGAAGGGTTTGAGTTTAATCAGTGATTTGTTGCTCAAAAATATGTTTTGATTCAACTCTGAGATTTCCTTTGAAAAATGAATTGACTGGAGAATTTTTGTGATCAAGTTCAAGACTGCTTTCAGCTCTTGGACTTCGAGAGAATCTTTTGTTCTATCGAGATGTTTACATTTTGTATTATGTGCAAATCTCAACATGTACCCTACTGTGCGTTGGAGCTTACGAAATTTAGAAGCTCGATTGAATATTCCGGGCCAAAACAGATCTTGATCTTTCTTATCAGTTCCTACTAGAGCTATTTTCTTTTCCTCAGGGACATCAGACAAACTGGGAGTGTTGCCAAACTGGGAGAGATTTAATTCAGGGTCATGAAGAAATTTAGGGCCTTGCCACCAAGTATGGCACTCCTGGACTTGGGGTATTGGCAAACCTCTAGATGGGTAATCAGCGGGGTTGTCTGAAGAATTTATATGACGCCATTTGTGATTTGAGGTGAGTTCTTGAATTTGTGCTACTCTGTTAGCCACAAAAACAGTCCAGCGCGACGCATGGGAATTTATCCAGCAGAGCGCAATTTGCGAATCTGTCCACAAATTTACAGAACTCAATGAGAATCGATCTTCGAAGATTGCGATTAACTTTGAAACCAACTTCGAGAGCAAAACCATGGCGCATAATTCTAGCCTAGGCAATGTAACTGTTTTCAGAGGAGATACTCTAGATTTAGAGGTAATCAAATGACAAGATACTGTTCCATCAGTATATAGGGCGCGAACGTAAACGCAAGCGGCGTATGCCTTGAGGCTGGCATCAGAGAATCCGTGGAATTCCATGGAACTTAATGTTTTGTCAGAAAAAAGGTATCTAGGGATCTTGAGCGTTTTGAGGAGAGGAAGGTCATGTATGAAACCATTCCATTCTTGCAAAAGTGAGTCATCAGTAATTGGGGTGTCCCAATCCAACTTCAGAGTCCAAAGTCTTTGTACAATTATTTTTCCTGTCACAATGACTACAGATAAAAAACCAAGGGGATCATAACATTGAGCTATTACAGAGACAATTTTTCTTTTCGTAATAGGGGTTGTTAATTTTACTTCAGGAATAGAGACGCAGAAGAAGTCGAGAATTGGGTTCCAAATAAGGCCAAGTACCTTATTCGGGTTTTCGTCAAAATTCATATCTACTTCGATAATTTTTTCTTTATGAGAGATTTTGTCTAGAAATTCCTTTGAATTTGAACACCACTTGTGTAATTCAAATCCAGAAGCCTTTAATAAAGAGATAAGTTCGCTATAGAGTATTTCTAAATCCTTAAGGTCATCACATCCACTTAGGATATCATCCATGTAACATTGTTTCAATAGAGAATGAGACGCGAGGGGATAATCTGAGCTATTTTTTAATGCAACATCGTTTAAGACTCTAGTTGCGAGGAATGGAGCACTGTTAGTGCCATACGTGACAGTTGTCAATTCGATGCACTGAAGTGGTTTTTCAGGCTCGTCTCTCCATAAAATATTTAATAAAAAGGTCTGAGTGGGATTTATCTTTATTTGTCTGAACATCTTCTCAATATCAGAGGTGAGAGCATATTTGAAAGATCTGAAGCGTAACAATATGTCATAAAGGTCAGGCTGGACCTGAAAGCCTTTGAGAGTTATATAATTTAGGGAAAGGCCCGTTGTGGTTTTGCAAGAGGCGTCAAAGACCACACGCAGCTTCGTTGAGCACGCACCTTCTCTAACCACAGCATGATGAGGGAGGAAGCATTTGAGCTCCAGATTTTCATTAGCAGAGGAAAGGGGTACGAACCTGGCATGTCCAAGGTTAACATATGAATAAATTTCTGATATTCATGAAAATAATCTGGGTCCTTTACAAATTTCCTCTCGAGATTGTGAAATCTTTTTGTGGCTATAGACAAACAATCACCGAGTTTGAGATTTTCAGAGGGAGATTTCAAGGGTAAGTTAACTTGATAAGAGCCATTTTCTAATACTTGGGTTGTTTCCTTGAAACAAGCTTCAGCCTTTGCATCTTCAAGGGGGAGAGGGGCTTTGGTATGGATTTCTTCCATGGACCAAAATTTAGTCACTATATTTTCGAGAGAGCTATTGTCCGGGCTTTGAACAAACATAGAGATAGAGGAGTGCACTTGTTGTGCAGGGCTACTAGTGACTAAATGAGAGCAGTTATTATGGTGTGAATTTTGGGGAAACGTTCCTCCAAGAATCCAACCGAGATGAGTGTTTAAGACTGTGGGCAGGCCATGACCTAGATGAATCAGGCCTTTTGTCAGGAGATTATAATAGAGGTCTGAACCAATCAGAAGGTCAATTTCCGAAGGACGAGTGAAACTAGGATCAGCAAGAACAATGTCGCTCGGTATATTCCACGAACTGACATCTATTTGTATAGAGGGGAGGGGTCCTGTTATTACAGGGAGAACGGCGCAGGAAATCTCAAATTTCCTATGAGGATACAAATTTGAGTATATTTTCAAATCAATCATCTTATTAGTAACATTGTTACTAAGAGCTATGCCAGACACATATGTTGTTTTGACATAGGGGACTAGTTTTAACCTTTTAACTAGTTTGTCTGTTACAAAGGAGTGTTGCGAGCCATTATCTAAAATGGCTTTGGCTTGAAGGGGCCGCCTGTCTGCGTCATAAAGTGTCACGCATGCGGTTGCTAAAAGAGTTTGTGAGTTTTTTGTAGAGAGTGCTGAGACGGAGTGGAGACTTTGGGAAGATTTGGAAAGTTCATTTTGGTTTGGTTGTGAGTCAGCTTGATTTTGTGGTCTTGAACCTTGTGTCTGTGTCTTGGGAGGATGCTGAGACGGTTGCTGCTGACCATTAGAATAATTTGGTCTAGCAATCGAAGAGTTATTATGATGGGGTCTTTGTTGGGGTCTGTGACCTTGAGCTGGAGGATTTTGAGGGACAAAAGCATTGTGGAGCAATGTATGATGCCTTTGAGAGCAGATAAAACAACCTTTGGTTGCTGGGCAATTGGCAAGAGTGTGTTTGGAACCAAGACAATTAAAGCAGAGTTGTTTTGAATAAACAAAAGTCTTCCTTTCCGAGTCCTGTAAACCTTTAAACTTATTACAAATATAAATTTTGTGAGAGTCTTGATTGCAATATAAGCAGTGTGTAGTGACTTTACTTATATTATTTTGAGCGAACAGAGCAGCGCCAGAGTTTGGGGTTTTGTTTACTTTTCGTTGCCCGTTTTGTGCTGAAGGCACTTCCGTACTTGAGAGATTTTCCAAAGCTAAGCATCTTTTTTCGAGGAATGCAAAAAGGTCATCAAGTTGAGGGAGTTGATTTAAATCGCGCTCATTCTCGAACGCCTTGCGCGTGCCAAAATCAAGTTTTTTTCCCATTAAATATATTATCAAAAATTCCCAAAGCTGTTCGTAAGAATAGTGCAAATTCTTTAAAGAAAGTAAATTTTTTCTACAATTTGTAACAAACTCTCTGAGAGTTTGAGCGTTACATTTACTGAGTGTGTTTTGTTCCAAGAGAGCAACAAAATGGGCGTTTATTACAGAGATTTTGTTTTCATATCGTTTCTGCAATATTTCTAGAGCGATATCAAAATTATCGTTTGTCACAGCCAAGTTTTCAATCAATTTCAATGGTTCGTTTCTCAAAAATGACTTTAAATAAATAAATTTTTGTATTTTACTCAGGTGAGTATTATCAATTATCAGAGCAGAGAAGATTTGAAAAAAGGAAGTCCACTCAGCGGTGTCACCTTTAAAGGGGTTTATATTTATTTGAGGGAGTTTCACTTCCATATGTGGTGGCAAACTCAGCTGTGGCAAACTAGTTTGGCTTATTGGTGGAGTGTTCAGGGTAACCGGAGACAATGTTTTAATACATTTTTGTATCAGAGAGAGAGTATCATAGAATTGATTTTCAACAATATCTCTATTTTCGTTATCATTTGCAGTGAATTCTTCAAGATAAGTTTCAATTTCATCTTGAGTCATTGAGTATTTTTCAAAGTTATCTTTTAAGTTAACTATACGATTTTCAAATTGAGTTGGGTCTACTTCAACATCCTTATTGTTTTTCACCCAATTAGCAATGCGAGTAATAGCGCTTTTTGCGCGAGTACGGACCTGCTTCATAGCATCAAAATCCATATTGAGAAATAGCCTTTAAATAACTCCACCAATAATAATCAATTTAAAATGAATTAAGAGAGCCAAACAAGCTAATTAATAAATTGTACCTATACAAATCAATACACAATGTACCTATTTACAATATAGAATATTTACAACAGAGAATGTACTTACCAAGTACGAGCAATACAGGGATTCGAGTAGGCAAATTTCAATATATAATAAAAACACAAGTTTTTATTGAGCAGTGTAGAAATGAGAATCTTAAAGCAGTCAGAGATAGAGGCATAAAAAAAACATTAAATTTTTTAATTAATTACATTTCAATCAAGGCTTTAATTCGGCTCGAAGGACCAATGTGACGGAACTAGCTATTACCCTTTTGTGGACTCTTAGTCATTGCCTCACCAGGGATGTCAAAAGTTTTTACTTTGACTGACTGTAAAAATTAACCATTAGGTGTTGGATCATTTAAGCCTTGTATTGAACTAGGGGTGCCTTGATTCTCATTTATACAAATAAAACGCTGAAATAGAATAGTTATCAATTTAATTAATAAATGAAGTTAATTCGGTTTAATCAGCAATCAAATCCTATCTAATAATTCCTATTTGGACGTCCAGTCGAACTACAAATTTTATACTAATCTAAAGTAAATAAGCGAGTAAATAAGTATCTTGATTTATAAGAAATAGTGAAATTTCATAATAATAATATCATTTATGGTTAAATGTTCAATGAACGAGAACACAAATTAACTAATTAGATTTACGAGAGCACAACACAAATAATTCGTGAACTTCAATCAGCTCACTGTATTCACAAAATGTTTATAATCCTTGAAAGTTCTTTTGTTTATTGAGAGTTAATAATTTGAGCACTTTTCTGCTGAAGTGTGTAAACAATAAGTGCAAGAAAAGTCTATATATATATATGCTCAGTTTCTATATACAAATTTACAAATTAATGTTCATTTCACGAGTGTGAAAACCAAATTTCTGTATTAAAGGTTAGAACAAACACTTCAATTTATAGTGCATTTCAACCGAATCAGTATTCAGTATTTATTAATTTATTGTTCGACTGTTTTGAGAAATTGAAACGGTCTTACTTGCTTAATCCAGTTCATACCGGTAAATCCATATAGTGATTATTTATCCATTTATCACTATTCGTAGTAATTTGCACTGTCAGCTAAGGGATTTTCCACTAAGAGAGAGAACACAATGATATACAGAGTTGAAGCCCGTCGAGAGTGAGACAGGAATAACCTTAAACAGGCGTAGTAGAGAATTTTGCTAGGTCCGAGATGACTTGCAACAATTTAGGGGTTAATTACATGAATTGTAATCAATAATATCGTTGATAATATAGGCCATGTCAGGCCTTGAGACACTGGGAGTAGTATTTTACTATAATTCGCGTACTAACGGGGGTTTTCTGGGGGTTTTTTCCTCTGTAGAGCGTTCAGAGGCGAGAGGGTGCAGAGTCTTTGCTTACTCTTCTGCTTCTTGATTACTACTGTTGTGTACCGTGCGTCGAGTCGACTGCCTTTTTTCGGAGCAGGTCGCATAAATCAGGGATGTTGGGTGGCAACTGACCAATCACAACAACAAAATAGATCCATTGCTCATAGGGTAATGAAGAAACCTGTAATTTTACCTATTCAAAAGGGCTGCTGTTGCCAGTTTTACAGGAATCTTTTTTTAGAATATTATTTTTATGATAAATAATAGAAATTGAGATTATATTGATAAACTACAAATAATAACATTTTAAACTTGTTGTGGGTTATTTCCGCAACAACCGGTTTTCCTCTAAAATTAACCGTTTAGGTTTTACACCCTGTCAAAGTTGCAAAAAAGTCAATTTTCAATTGTCAATGTTTCCAAAACAGTTGAACTTAGGTATAGGGTTTACACCACATGAAATCTGATCAGAATTTTACTATTATGCAATCTCATACAGGTTGTTTCAAAAAAACAAAGTTGGTTTGGATAGCAAACAAACCAGAAGTGACAGAAACAATTCGTCCAGGGAGAAATGTATTAAATAATTTCGCAACTTTCATTAAGGCCACTTATTCGTATACGAGATAATTAAAAAGTTAAGCTGGATTTATACAGCAAATAAAATAAAATAAGATAACATAAGATAAAATAACAAATAGGTATAGTCTATCGTTTCTCAAATGAGACAAGGCAAAAATTGGGGTCTCCTCAAATTATCGTATTGCCCGTTAAAATTATTATACTATTATTAGGAAAAATATATTGAGCGTATACATTGGATGCGAATCCACGTGCGAACAATGCATCTTATTGGTTGTTTTATACAGTCAACGTTGACTCCAGGAATATCTTATTGGTTGGATTTTTTTAGCGGCGTTTTTGGCGGCATATTTCTTTGAAGCGGCGTCTTTGGCAGCATATTTCTTTGAAGCGGCCGCCGCTTGCTAATCAGTTTCGTCTGGAAAGACAGTGCAGTAGATAGTTTTTATAAATTTGATTCCTATTTGAGTTGTATCGTGCCTCATGTTTTATTTTATATAAAACTGTTTTAATAAATTTCTCTTACTCCGCCAGTGCTTCATAAAGAAAACGCCGACGGCCAAAGGAATATTTTTTTTTTACTGTCTCATTTGACTATCGATAGACTATACATACCTAATGCATTTCTTATTTTATTTGCTATTTTCTGTATAAACACTTTAAGGGTATTTCATGACGTTAACTGTTACTTCTTATTTGTTATTTTATCTTATTTTATTTGCTGTATAAATCCAGCTTTACAGGAATTATTCGCGACTTTTCTGCCACCCTTCACCCTGTATATAAAAACTTCATATTTTTGCCGACTTGTCAGAAACGAGTGGACTAAAATATGAAGTGTGGCTATCGTATTTTCACTGTTTTGTTTTTTACTTTTACTTAATAAAGATATTTGACTTCAATTTTATTTCTTAAAATTATCGATGTGAGGGAGCGAAAATAAAAACATGTTGCTCGGTGCAAGCCAGACCAGAAAGAGATTTATTAGATGAAGTATCTTTTGACAATGGTCATGCGCGATCTCGTGCGCAATATGTATTTAATAATGTTCATTTGATTTCAAGTTCAAATTCAAATATCACATCCTCCCTTTTTTGAAAATAGAATAATAGCACTACACAAAATATCAGTCTTTTCAAAATATCAGTCTTTTCACAATATCATTTAAAGTTGCTATCACAGATGTGTTCAATTACATAAAAGATGTTACAATTTCTGACTGGCACTCAGTTCTTTCTATATATACAAACTTAAGACCTAGCAGTCTCTAGATAAATACTTTAATTTTTTTTATTTTTTATAAATATACTAACACTTAACACTAAAGACACTAAGATTAAATTTATACACTAACAATTGAAACTTAACTTAAAAAAAAATACAAACTAATATCACAAGCTTAACCTAACTGGTGGTTTAACCAATCTCCCTGATCTTGTATTTCTCACTGGAGAATGTCTCGGCATCTCTCTTACAGGTGATTCCGGAGATGACAAGGAATTACTTGAAAGTGATTCACTCGAATTGCTGAATGAATGAAACCCATGAAAAGAAGAGGACATTGAGACACTCTCAGGAGTAGTATGTTGACTAGTACCTGGCATACTTAGATTCAACGTATCGTTCAAATTATCACTAGAAATACCATCATATTTAAATCTATCATAGCTTTCTGAATTATAGCTATTTTTATTAGACAAGTCTAAATTATTTTTTGGTAAATTATCTAAGTTTTCTCCTAATATTTCCCCTTTTTTTTTTTCAAATTGAAATTGAGATTTAATTATTTTTAAATGCTTTCTGTTTCTAGATACAATATTCCCTGTTTTTTCTAGTTTCACATTATATGATCTAGGACAATTATTTTTCCCTATTACTGTACCATTGAGCCATTTTTCTTTAGCTTTTAATTTAAAGTTTTGTACTTTAACCAATGTACCCGGCTTAATCTCATTTAATTCTTTACTGTGCTTATCATAATAATTTTTTTGTTTATTTTGCCTTTCAATTAATTTGTTTCGAACTGTGGGAATAGGCTGTATTTTGGGTTTTAGCAAATTATCCATGACAGGAATCGTGGTTTTTAGCCTTCTACCGAAAATTAATTGAGCAGGACTCGGTAAATTTGGTCCTATTGGAGTATTTCTCAAATCCAAAAGTGCTAAATGAAAATCAGAACGTGATTCAGCACATTTTTTCATGGTGTTTTTGACAGTTTGCACAAATCTTTCAATTTGACCATTGCTTTGTGGATTATGTGCGCTAGTTGTAATATGTTTAAATTGCCAAGTTTTAACGAAATTCTGAAATTCTGATGATCTAAAACATGTACCATTATCTGAAATTAAAGACTCTGGAATTCCATGAACTGAAAATAGTTTTTTGAGTGATTTTATGACACTCACACTTTTGTCATTTGGGAGTTTTTGTACATCCACAAATTTCGAAAAATAATCCACCGTAATCAAGAAACTTTCATTATTAAAATAAAAAATATCGGTAGCAACCTCTTTCCACGGTCCAGATGGTACTTTGTGAGGTAACATTGGTTCTTTTTGGTTAAACTTGCTATTAGACAGACAAATATCACAGGATTCGACTAGATTTTCAATATCTGAGTTAATTGTAGGCCAAAATATCAACTGTTTTGCATTTAATTTGGTTTTCGTAATACCTAAATGTCCCACATGCAACCTAGACAACATTTCTCTTCTAAGTGATTTTGGAATGAAAATTCTATTATTTTTAAAAATCAAGTTTTTTGAATAAGTAAGCTCGTCTTTGTGAGGCCAATAAATTTTATATTCTTCACCTAACTTTTTTTTATTACTAGGAAAACCTTCTGTAATTAATTTAATTAGCCCTTGAAGATGACTATCTTTTAAGGTTTCCCTTCTCAAGTTTTCAAATTTTTCTTGACTGATCGGCAAGTTTTCAGTGACAAATAATAAATGATTATCAAATTCTAAGCATTTCCTTTCAAAAATTTCATCCACATCATTTTGAAATGCCCTACTCAGCGCGTCAGCTAAAAATAGCTGTTTTCCTGGTTTATATATTAATTTAAAAGAGTAAGGTTGTAACATCAATAACATACGTTGCAAACGTGCTGGTGCACTTATAATTGGTTTCTTTATAATGTTTACTAACGGTTTATGATCTGTTTCGATGGTTACATCGGAACGACCAAAAATATAATTGTGAAACTTTGTGCACGCATGACAAATTGACAGCAACTCTTTTTCTATTTGAGCATATCGCTGCTGAGTGGGAGTGAATGCTTTTGATGCATAAGAAACCGGTGCATCATTTTGTAACAGTACCGAACCACAACCATTTTGAGAGGAATCGCAAGACATTACTATAGGCAGTTTCCTAGAATAAAATTGTAAAATAGGAGCATTCATGAGTAGATTTTTTATTTTTTCAAAGGATTCTTCTTGACTCTCACCCCATTCAAATTTGACATTCTTTCTGATTAACATTCTGAGTGGTTCTGTTAATTCGGAAAAGTTTGGCACAAATCTATTTAAATAATTTAAAATTCCAAGTAAACGCTCTATATCTTTTGGACATTTAGGTTTTGACAGATTTTTGACAGCTTCAACTTTATTTTGATCGATTTCTAGACCTTTTTCTGATAAATTGAATCCCATGTATTTAACACTACTAACACAAAATTTACATTTATTTACATTAAAACGTACATTGAACTTTCTGGCTGTTTTAAAAACTTTCTCTAAAATGCTAAGATGTTCCTCCAAGGACTCGGAAAAAATTAATAAATCATCTATATATAATTCTAACCCCTCTATTCTTTCAAAAAGTTGCCTTAAACGTTTCATAAATACTTCAGATGCTGAGTTTATGCCATATGGCATCCTAGCAAAACAATATCTACCCCAAGGAGTATTAAATGTTGTTAGCCTGCTACTTTTTTTTATTTAATTTAACTTGCCAAAAACCATTGCTACAATCCAATACAGAAAAAATTTTGGAACCTCTGACTTTGCTAATTATGTCATCTAAGTTTGGTAAATAGTAATGTTCTCTCTTAATTGCATTGTTTAGATCTTTACTATCAATACAGAGTCTCAAGTCGTTATTTTGTTTTTTAACTATGACTAAACTGTTTACCCATTCTGTCGGTTCGTCCACTTTTTCTATGATCTTGGCTTGTTCTAGCTGCTTCAATTTCTCCTTAAGGCGTTCGTGAAGAGCATATGGCACTTTTCTCTGAGGGTGAATCCTTGGAGGTTTATTCTCATCTAGCTCAATATTGTATGTGCCTGGCAAGCATCCTATTCCCTGAAAAATATCATTATAATTATTAATTAATTTATCACAGCTTTTGTTTACGCTCACATTATTTACACAATTTTCAGGTACTCTTTCTATCAATTTTAACAATACACAGGAATTTCCATCCAGTATTGGTGGCTTATTTGTATTTACAATATTAAATTTAATTTTCACGCTTTTGCATTTAACATTGCACTGCTTTATTTTCAAATAAATAGTTCCCATTGAAATAATTTTTCCCTCGCTATAACCAACTAAATTAACGTCTGGTTTTTCTAGGTTTTCCACAGGAATGCCTAATTGTTTAAAATAATGCAAAGGTAAAATAGAAATATCCGCGCCAGTGTCTAATCTAAATGGTACCTTAATTTTATTATTTATGTATAAGTTTTGTATCCAATTTTGTTTATTATTACTTACAGAGTTGTTTTTTATGGTGAAAATGCTGAGTTCATCGTCTGAAACATCGCTAGAACTGGAAGAATTTTGCTGTTCTACATTGTTTACAAATTTTTTTCGATTGCACATTCGAGAAAAATGATTAAATTTGCTACATTTTTCGCACTGTTTACCAAAGGCTGGGCAGGCATTTAGCTTGTGCGATGTACCACATTTGTAACAATTATTAATAAAATTTTGTTTAAAATTTTGCGAGAAATTTGAAGAGTTAGGATGTTTACTTATCTTATTTCTATGGCCGCCATGTTGACGTTGAAATCCCTGATGTTCTTGACGTTTCTGCGACCAATGCGCATGCTCCTTGTTTGACGTTGAGGGACCATTTTGAAACTTGAATTTGCCGCCTTTTTTGCCCATTTTTACCATGCTGACCTCTGATTGACCTTTGGATGATTCTCCCATGATTTCCATTCTTTTCGCGGTTGCTTCTGCAGTCCTGCAAGTTTCCAGTGCCCTTGCAAGAGTGAGGTTATTCTCCCGAAGCAGTTTGTCCTTCATGGCCATGTCTGAAATCCCCAAAATCAGACGGTCTCGAATCAGGCTTTCTTCCAGGGTACTAAATTCACAGCTGCTAGCTAACTGTCTCAGCTCTGTGACATAGTCGTCGTAGCTTTCTTCTTCTTTCTTGTTTCTTGTGTTGAAAATATATCTTTCGTAGGTTATGTTCTTCGTAGGAGTGAAATATTCAGAAAATGCCTCAATTATATCTTTGCAATGGGTTTTATTTTTTCCTTGCTTCCATTGAAGGTTGTTGTAAATCTTTAGGGCTTTATCTCCAATTCGATTTAGTAAGATAAAACCTTTTTCTTCTTCTGTTTCCCCATTTTGTTTGCTAGCTTTTAGATATATTTCGAATTTTTGTTTGAAGAATGCCCAATTTTCAGCCATGTGCCCATTGAAACTCAGCTCACCTGGCGGGATTGCGTGTTCTTTGCCTGACGCCATGATGATGATGCTTCTTTTTTCTTTTCAGCTTGCTTTAACTTATCGCGATTTTGCCGAATTTACTTAATTTAGATGCGTGTTTTCGAGAATTCTGACACCATATCGTATTTTCACTGTTTTGTTTTTTACTTTTACTTAATAAAGATATTTGACTTCAATTTTATTTCTTAAAATTATCGATGTGAGGGAGCGAAAATAAAAACATGTTGCTCGGTGCAAGCCAGACCAGAAAGAGATTTATTAGATGAAGTATCTTTTGACAATGGTCATGCGCGATCTCGTGCGCAATATGTATTTAATAATGTTCATTTGATTTCAAGTTCAAATTCAAATATCACAGTGGCATATCATTATAATCGCAATAAGATATTCTATCAAAAACATATACAGGGTGAAGGGTGAGTTACTAAGCGCTCGATGGTCCATATCTCCTATACTAACGGAGATCGAAAAAAAAACTAAATACAAAACTTGTAGATAAACATGAGTACACTACATCCCTAAATTATTTTTCAGTATACAGGATGGTAAAATAAGTAGTGGCGATACAAAGTTATGTTTTTTCAAATGACCCCCCCCCTGTATATTATGACATTTCTGGATTCTGTGGAAAATTCTAGACACATTTCATGTACAATGTCATATACCTATCTCCAACTGTTTCGGACATATTGACAGTTTGAAATTGACTTTTTTGCATCTTTGACAGACTAATACCTAAACGGTTGATTCTACAGCAAAACCGATTGTACAGGGTGGGCCAAATTGGACACTTTCTTATGGAAACACCCTCTATTTTTAGAGATAGAAAAAAATGGACCCCCCACTCTGAGGCTCAAATTTCATGAAATCTTGATTGGTGCAAACCGCATTGTGATATCTTCAACCGTTTAGCCGCTAGAGGGCGATTCTCGATTTTGAGCAATAATGAAAAGCCTCCATAACTTTTTTGTTTATGAAAATAATTTATTTCCGTGAAGACCTTTTGGAAGCAATTTTTCAAGCAGAATTCAGTGACGTTCTCAGTTTTTTTCTGTCTGGCTTCGATTTTGAGATATTGATCAAAATCCGATTTTTTTCAATAGGACAACCTTTATATTAATAGTTCATTACACTTAATTTTTTCCCAAGATAGATTTTGACATTGAAAACTTTGAAACAAAAACAATAACGCTTGACCCTGATTGGTCGCAAAATGAGGTCTTTCTGCAGGTTGACATCAGTTTTACGATAGTGACCAATAAGCGGCATTAGCGACATTTTTTATGTTTCAAAGTTGACAATGCCAAAATCTTTCTTGGGAAAAAATAAACTGTAGAAAGCTACGCTTTCGCTAATTTCAATGATATAAAGTTTGAAAGGTTTATCTCTAACAGTTTTCGAAAAAAAAAATATTTCGGTTTTTGTCATAAGAAACAATGTGTTGGAAAAGGACTTTATCTCTTTAAGGAAACTGAGAAAGGTCTCTTTCTAACACATTGTTTCTTATGACAAAAACCGAAATCATTTTTTTCTTGAAAACTGTTCGAGATAAACCTATCAAACTTTATATCATTGAAATCAGCGAAAGCATAGCTTTCTAATGAACTATTAATATAAAGGGTGTCCTATTGAAAAAAATCGGATTTTGATCAATATCTCGAAATCGAAGCCAGACAGAAAAAAACTGAAAACGTGACTGAATTCTGCTTGAAAAAGTGCTTCCGAAAGGTCTTTACGGAAATGAATTATTTTCATGAACAAAAAAGTTAGGTTTTACAGTATTGCTCAAAATCGAGGATGTTTCCATAAGAAAGTGTCCAATTTGGCCCACCCTGTACATTCTTATCCTAGATTTTCATGAGCTATCATTTGACACCAACTTCGAATTTAACCGGAGATTAATAATTTAAGCGGAAGTTTTAATAGTTTATGAAAAACTAATGGCCGTTTGCACCGACCATTTTAAGGGAGGTTTACCAATAATAACAACGTTTAAAGTGACATCTTTGCATGTAAAAATGTCAATTTAAACATTGATTATCGTTAAACCTCCCTTAAAATGGTCGGTGCAAATGGCCATAAGTAAGACAAGAATGTATGATCGGTTTTGCTGTAAAATTAACCGTTCAGGTTCTACAATCTGTCAATGATGCAAAAAAGACAATTTTCAACTGTCAATATTTCTGAAACAAGTGAAGATAGGTACCTATATAATATTGTACATGAAATATGTCTAGAATTTTTCGCAGAATCCATAAATTTCATAATATACAGGAGGAGTCATTTAAAAAAAATATAACTTTGTATCACCACTATTTATTAGGCCACCCTGTTTACTGGAAAATAATTTAGGAATGTAGTCCCTACTCATGTTTATCTACAAGTTTTGTATTAAGTTTTTTCTTCAATTTCCGTTAGTATATAGGAGATATGGACCACCGCGCGCTTAGTAACTCACCCTGTATAATATACAGGGTGTTCCATTTAAAAAACTTCTGTTCCCTGTACCTCACCAATCAAAGACTTCACAGCTGAGAAACTTTTGATTATAGATACATAATTACATTAAGATCAAATGGAAACTCTGAAATGGGCCATTATCTGCGTCAAAGTCATTTTGGAAAAAATCAAATTTCCAAAAAACAACATTGAGGTGCGTTCAATTTTTTCTTTCAGGAAAATGTTTGTGGGATTGGATTGAAATCTTAGTAGGTAACTGAATAGAGAAAATATTGAAATTTAGGAAAAAAAAAATATATCCTGCTAGCTCATCTTGATAAATTATAAAACCATTACCTAAATAGAGAATTTTAGACGATTTATTTGGCCTTTATTTAAATCTAGTTCCGTTAGGATAAAATTAAAATTAACAAACTTTTGGAAACTATCAATTTTTATTAGATAGGTATTTGTATTTAATTGGCCATAAACCAATTTATTGAGATTAACAAAGATGTAAGGCAAAATGTGTGTTGATGCTGTATGGGAAAAAATCGAATTTTCAAAATAGTTATTTATGCAACAAGTGTGTAAAGTGAACCTTTTTTCACGAATGTGAGTTTTGACACAATCACAATCACATGAGTGAAAAAAGATGCTTTACACACGTATTGCATTCAAAAATTTTTCTACTACCAATCAAATATGCGTAAAAAAATAGATTTAGACAAATACTTTACGAACTAGTGCGTGAAGTATTTTCACTTAACGCACTAGTGCGTGAAGTAATTTACCGGAAAAATACTAAAATGACAGTGTCAACATCTGTCATTGACATTACTTTACGCACCAGTGTGTGTGAAGTGAATTACTTTACGCACTAGTGCGTGAAGTGGAATTTTACGTCTTCTGAATAGGGTATAAAGTGAGTACTTTACGCACGGTAGTAGAAAAAATTATTTTTATTCTATCGCGAATTGTAAACTATCATTTAATCGACTCAAAACTCGTTGTTAAAGTAACACTTTATTTGAAGTAGTGGAATCGAACAATTTTTACCCACTCATTTGTCAATTTTACCCACCCATACGTCAATTTTACCCACTCATACGTCAATTTTACCCAATTGTTCAAATCTTTTATAATAATTATGGTGTTTTTGACAGAAATCTGTTATGTTGCATGATTGACATCACCAGAAATGTGTCAGTTTGTTAGGTACTTTGTCAATTTGTCATAATCTATGTAAAAATGTGCACATTTTAATTTATGATTTTAGTAATTGTGATAAATAAAAAGTGTCAAGAATAAAATAGAATATTACACACGACGGTAAAAAAGCTTTACCTGTTCGTGGAATTAATCCACTCGCTCCTTCGTCGCTCGTGAATCAACATTTTCCACTCACAGGTAAAGCTTCTTTTTACCGTCTTGTATAATAAATAACTATTATGTTTTATTGAAGAAAATGTTTGAAACTTGAGAAAAAAAAACCTTTCTTTTTGACTTTGAAGTATTGCAACTGCATCGAAACTGTTGATTGTCTTTAAATTTTTATTCAGATCTCTTGAATCTAATAGTAGTACAGCGGATTAGCTAACCTATTGTGCACTTTTCGATAAAGGTACCAAATTTGGCACAGAGGTAGACCGATGTAATATGAACCAATTTGGATGTGGAGCCATCGGCCAACTGCCCCCCGGCGGCCGTGGCAGCGATTTTCCAAAATGGCCGCTAGTGGACACCACGAAAGATAACAGAAGTTGGATAAAGTTTGCTGCTGGAGGTTCTAGTGAATTTTTATTGAATGTTTTAAATGAAAACATGCCAGATAGTTTGTAAGTTATATTATATATATGTATGTATGTACATACAGGGTGTATATTTTAAGTGATACCAGTATTGCTAATTGCTATATCCGAAATGGTAAGACCTAAAGTTTTTTTTTTAAAGATAATTCCCCAAGTCAAAAATTTAGTAACTATGTTGGCAACACAAGCCTTTTCTTCATAAAAAATTTAAAACATTGACAATTTTACATTGTAGTGCCAACATAATGTCATTTTGACTTTTATCTTTAAAAAAAAAACAGACTTTACAAGGTCAGTTGAATTAGAGAAAAACTTCATTTTTTGATGCCCATCCAAGACTCGTTTACAGTATTGCCAAATTCTTTTTAGTTTATGAAATATAGGGTGATTTCTAAGAAACGCCAAAAAAAATATTTCATCAATTATTCCTAAAACTATTGATTTTCGAGACACATTTCAAATTTGAAAGTTTCATAATTTTTTTCGCTCTACAACAGGGCATATTCAAATTTCGAATCCGACGTTTCGTGATATAGTTACCATCATCAAGTTCATTTTTTTAAACATGTACCCAGATTTTTTTATGTATTTTTGAGAAAGCACTCTTTATTTCCCTATTAACGATAGACCTCTTAATAAGTATGATTGGCTGACGTTTCTGCTCTAAAGAGTGATAATTTTTACCAAAAATTTGTGAAATTACAATAATAATTAGTTTCTAAGTACCTAATTATTTTAATTATTGTTCATAATTAGATAATGTTTAGTGTTCATACAAATTGTTATGTCAGGTTTGTTCTAAATAATAAAGGAAAAAAGAACTTGTTAGACCGTTTTTGTTACAAAAAGGTAACGAGTTTCAGGGCCGAATTGAGGTAAAATTTTGGTAAAAATCTCTTTTTAGAGCAGATACGTCGGCCAATTATACTTGAGAGGTATATCGTTGAAAACGGAATGAAAGGCGCTTTCTAGACATCACATAAAAAATCCAGGTCCGTATTTAAAAAAATGAATTTGATGATGGTAGCCACTGCCTCCTATAGTTAACAAGCCATGAAGTTGGAAATGACGGCAACGTCGCGGATGGTGCTATTTTGTTATTGGGTTATGTGTTTCTGTGTATTGCTTTCATTGTGTATTGTTGCAATTTAGTATTTTTATGGGCATTATTGACGAAAAAGTGGATAGAAACACACCAATATATTGCCCATATTTAGTTGATACCTGTTCCTTTGTGCTTTGATTGCTAATTTTTAGCAAATGAGTACAGGAGCAAAAATGAAGGTAAGGTAAGGTAAAACAATGAAAACAATATTAATATTTGTCTGCAAGAGCATAGGTCTCGATATATTACCTAAGATATTTAAACTTGTTCCAGATGCCATGAAACTACTGTGTTCCTGGGTGCAAATCGAACTCTTAGGAGTTCCTTAAAAACTGAAGAAATGCAAACATTTTTATTTCCAAAAAAATTCTGAAGTGCAAAAAATGTGGATGAAAGGAATACACCAAGATAATTATACCCGAGATTATACAATAACGAAAAATTCTGTGGTGTGTTGTAAGCATTTTGAAGAAACCGAAATAATTAGATTTGAAACAAACAAGGATAAAGGCGTAGTTCGAGAGTTCAAACTAAAACGTCTAACTCTTAAAAGTAGGTACCAGGTACCTCTTATTCTCGAAAATCAGCTCAAGTATTTGAATGGACTTGCCTTCCGAAAAAATCCTGAAGAAAGAAAAAGTTAGATTTTCAAAAGACATACTGAAACATGACACTTTAGACTCTAGAAATATATTCATTTAAATCAATTATTTACTGGTCTTATTTACACAAATAGTTAAATTATTCATTGAATTACTGTTTTTGGCCCTTTAGTACAATAAATTATGCATTTTTTGTGATTCATATTAATAAAATAAAAAATATATATGTATACAAACAAACACCACCAGCACCACTTGGCGGTAAGATTGCGGTGTTGCCTTTTTAACTTCATGGCTTGTTAAATGTAGGAGGCTGTGTGGTAGCTCGATCACAAAACGCCGGATTTGAAATTTGAAGATGCCATGTTGTAGACCGAAAAAACTTATGAAACTCTCAAATTTGAATGAAATATTTCAGGCGTTTCTTAGATATCACCCTGTATTTCATAAACTAATAGGAATTTGACAACACTGTCAACGGGTCTTGAATGGGCATCAAAAAAGACAACTTTTTTAAAATTTAACCGACCTTGTAGCTCTTACTGTTTCGGATATAGCAATAGTTGTATCACTTAAAATATACACCCTGTATAAAACTAGTGGAAAAGAAATAAAACCACTTTTGAAAACACCTTTATTTTCATTAAATTTTGAATAGTATTGAAGAGTTTATTTCCATTTACAATACTTCGAGCATTCATACTGAACGGTTGTGCTTTCGTTCGGCAGCTCCCGCGAGTATTGCAAATTTGATTTGTTTTGACTTAGTTTGTTTTGACTTGATTTGTTTTGTTTGCACACATCGTTGTGTTCGTTTTCGTTGTACGTGTATTTTATAAACTTGACCTAGTTACCTTGTTATTGATCCAGTTCTTTAAAGTTATTTAAACTTATTATAATGGCCGATTTCAAATGCGATTCCTGCCAAAAAGCCGTTTCTGAGAAAGACAAATACAAACTTCGCTGTAGTGGTGAGTGTCGCCGGTATTTCTGCATGAACTGCACTGGCTTGGACAAAACAACTACAAAAGTCCTCTACCAACAGAAGTACCACAACATTAGATTCTTCTGCAGTGTTTGTGATTCCCCTACATTGAAATACCTGCATGATAAAGTGACACATCTACATAATTCCCAGATTTCTATGGAAAATGTCGAAGCTCTTGGAGCCTGTTTAAAAAAAAAACAATGACCTTCTTCCTGTCATTACAGAAATTTACGACATTTTGAGTAGTCACGACTCCGTATGGAAGCAACTGAACCAAAAAATAGACGACATTCACAGCCACCAAACCAAAATCTCGGACAATGGACAAGAATCTCTATTCAAATCTATAAGAGAAATGAAACAAGATATTTTTAATTTGTCATCTGTTTTCATGGACAATCATGATGAATCTATTAAGATCCAGGTACATGATACATCAAAAAATGAATTAATAAAGGAAATAGGTGATTTGCGTAAAAATATTGATCAGATGTCACTTATGATGGAAAAATTAGCTGCTAAAGATAAACCCAACATCAAGACCTCTCAGCTAGGGACAAATAAGTCAAATTCGACACAAACTGACACGCATCACAAGAAAGTGGCTACTCCAGTTGAAGTTAAAACACCCATAACTTATAAGACCATTAAAAAAGAAGATTGGCATTACTTGATTCTGTCTAAAATTCCCGTCTCTTACACTTCAAACCAAATTGCTCACTATGTTAAGGAAAAACTTGGAACAACAGACTTTATCCGTTGTTTTTCCATGCTGAAAAATGATGACAGTTTACTTTCCGAATTCAAAATTGGCGTGAAAAGCAAGAAACATTTTGAACAGTTGAAGGACATAAGTATGTGGCCGCCCGGTAGTTCAATAAACACTGCCTTGTCATCTTTAGCACCCTCAAATTTAACATCACCTGTACATACTATTTCTACAACAAGTCTTCAACAAATCGACCTAACCACTGCAGCGACCCGAAGCCTTCCTCCAGACTGCAATTCCAAGAAAAAGCCTACAGAGAATAAATCAATCAAGATTGGATCCGATAGAGAGGCCATTGCTGCATGTAAGTCTCATATTCACCAAAGTAACGCTGATATTATTGTAGAGTCAAATGTGAATAACGACACAATGCTCAACTTTGACCCGATGACCCCACCTATAGTGCGAATATCGCGAAACTCCGATATAGCAAATGGACGCTATCTACTGGCTAGATTGAGAAACCCTTCCATCTTAAAAACTCTTAGGCTTTACCTAGCCTATCTCCACGACCAGCCCCCCAATGTGTGTTTGAAGGTTACACCAACACCAGAATTAAATTAGCGTTAGCATCAGAGGGCCTACCGAGTGACGTGGATTCCTTACGCAAGCTGTATTATCGTTTCCACAGCGCCTATGGCATCGATTCGGCTGAAGTTGAAGCGGATCTTTCTGCCTTCAGATCGTTTTTCTCTTCGGAAAAAATCCAACAGCTTCAAAAAATTAGGGAGAGTCATTCTAAGTACTTTTCTGGTGGTTCTCCAAATAACAAAAATTTTTAGATACCTTGACGCGAATAGAGGAACAAGCACCCTCTGAAACAATTAACGATAGCAAGCTTAGTGTATTTCTCATCAATATTCAGTCCATTAGACACAAAACCGATGAATTATATTTATTATTAGAACACCTACATTTTCCAGAAATTATTGCCATAACAGAACATTGGCTCAATATTGACGAGCCTGTGTTTGTCAAAAACTACACTACAGTATCTAGGTATACTAGAAGTATACTATCTCATGGAGGTACTGTAATAATGTCCACTAATAACAACTTTTCGGCGATAACCAAGTTCGACAATTTATTATCTGAAAAATTATTCGAATTTTCTATAGTCTACAACAATATCTACGACCTCTACATTGTTTGTATTTACAGAACACCTGACGCTGACTTGGTTACATTTTTTCAAAACTTACTAAGCTTGCTTGAGTCTTTCCCTCTTAAGAGTAAATTAATTTTATGCGGCGACTTTAACATAGATTTTTCCAGTGTGTGTGCTGCTCAAGATTCTCTCCAGTCTATACTTGACTCTTTTGGTATGGTCATGCATGTTCAATCTCCAACCCGAATAACTAAAACCAGATCTAGCACTATCGACTACGTCGTGTCATCTTTTGATCCAAGCTTTGTTGACTGTACTGTCTTAAGTTCAGGGTTTTCAGATCATGAAGCAGTACTCACAAACTTTTCTCTAAAGAGCAATAGCAGGATTGCCCCACGTAAGTTTCGCCGAATTTATTCGGAAAAAAAATTCCTCAATTTCAAGCGCTCATGTCAAACAATTGACTGGGGTTGCCTCTCTGATGACATCAATAATGCATTTTCAACATTTTCAAATAAATTATCTGGTTTGGCTTTCAAAGCATTTCCCCTCAGGCCTATCAAAAATAAGCAACATAAACCCTGGACTACTAAAGGCTTGCGGACATCGGCAAAGAACATGCGCTCATTGTCACACCTAAAAAAATTTTCAGACAGTCTCTTCTTTCAAAATTACGTTAAACTCTATAGAAAAATTTATCATAAAACTATAAAAGCCGCCAAAGACACCTATTATAACAACCGGTTCGCTAGAACTGAAAATATTGCCAAAGAAACTATTGTCAACGACTTGAGAAATAAGGCTATCTCTTCCAGTATAACCTCTACTTCCCCTGAGAACTTGAATAACTACTTTGTAAATGTGGCAAAAAATTTAATGACCACTATAGCTCCTTCTCGCGATCCGCTTTCATATCTTTCCAGTACCAATATGAATTTACACAGTTTCTTCCTAACACCTGTAGAAACACTAGAGCTTTTCAGCACAATTAAAAACAAAGTGTCATCTGGGACTGATGGACTAACTTTAAAAATGTTCTTCAATTTACCGGAGTGTACATTAAATCTCCTCACTGCTTTAATAAATAAATCTTTTCAACAAGGAGTGTTCCCAGATTGCCTCAAGACGGCTATAATTATTCCTCTGCACAAGGGAGGTGATAAGGACCAAGAGTCGAACTATCGTCCAATTGCACTTCTTCCTACTTTATCCAAAATCATTGAAAGATTGGTTAAGAAAAGGCTTCTATCATTTCTGCATAAATATAATATACTAACTATCCACCAATTTGGATTTTTAACCAACAAATGCACTATTGATGCTATGTTCTCTGTCTTCAATAATGTCTTCTCTAGCTTGAACAATTTGCACTCCACAGCATCAATTTTCTGTGATTTTTCTGTGAAAGTCGTAATATCCTAATTAACAAATTGCAGCATTATGGAATTCGAGGCTCTCCTCTGGAATGGTTCAAGTCGTATCTTAACAACAGAAAACAGCTTGTGAGGGTTGATACGACGACGTCTTCATGCAAGCCAATAGAATGTGGAGTTCCACAGGGTTCCGTGTTGGGTCCAATATTATTTTTGCTGTTTATCAACGATATTGCTAGTCTAGACATCAGCGGTAAAATCTGTCTTTTTGCTGATGATACTAGTTTCACTTGGAGCAACCCGGATATTGTAGCTCTTCATAGAACCATGTCCATCGACTTGTTGGCTATTAAAACATGGTGCGACTCTAACTTCCTCTGCTTCAACGCTGCGAAAACAAAAGTTCTATCATATAGAAGTACGATGCAACCTATTGTACTTAATAACACTACTACTATTGACGTCGTTGATTCCGTAAAGTTTTTGGGCCTTATTATAGACAAATCCCTAAAATGGAATTCGCACATCGATTCTTTATCAAAAAAATTAAGTTCCGCTTGCTTTGCGATAAGATCAGTTTCCAAGGAACTCAACTTGTCAACTTCTAGAACAGTCTACTTTGCCCTTTTCGAATCAAATCTTCAATACGCCTTTCCATTCTGGGGTTCGTGCTGTGCGACTCAATTTGACCGTATTTTTAAATTACAAAAGAGAGCTATTAGATATTCCCTAAAATTAAAAAATAGAGCTTATTGCCAAGATTTTTTCAAAAAATATAAAATATTAACACTTCCTTCCCTTTTCATACTAGAATCAGTCTGCCTTATCCGCAAACACCTACCCAGTATTTCAGAAAGGCCATTGCATAACTATCCACTTAGAAACGCGGAGCATGATCTTTATCTGCCAACTCCATCCTCCGAGTTAATTAAGAGCTCCATTCTATACAACGCAAAAAAAATGCACAATCATCTGCCAGTAGACATCAAGTCCATAGCATCTCTTCCTAAATTTCGCATAGCTCTAAAATCCTATTTATCAGAGAGAGCCTTATATAAAGTAAATGACTTTTTTCTGACTTAATTTTGAGCGTTCCACACACTGGATTATAGTTTATAGGTTGGTCACGAAAATTTGCGTTAGGTTTTCGAAAGTTTAAAGAGCAGCGGGACTGTAGCGCTAAATTCAATTTTGCCGCACAAATATTAATGGACATAAACCCGAGCCATACAAAGACAATGGAGGATTGGCACTTACTTGGTTTATGCTGGTTTTCGTCGATCCAGAGGAGCTCCTCGTGTCCAGAAAGTCTGCTTCTCAGCGACACACCGATACAACACAGTCTTAGAAATAAAAATAAGGAATTTTTGCCTTGAATTCGATAGGTTTTTTTTATTTTGATAACGACCGAAAAAGCGGACGTGGTTTTAGAGACACGGCTTCGTACTGTCTCCCTTCTCATAAATCACATATTTTTCACATACGCCGAGTCTGCGCGAGCGGTGCCAATTTTGATTTGAACTTGTATGGCTTTTAACGGTTTTTTCTTTCGTATTTTTGAATAAATATATAAAATAACAAAGTTGCATGAACATTAACCGCCCACTTAAAACGGAGTTTTACGTTGAATAAATGAGAGAAAAAAATATATATAATACTAATAATAAAATAGAATAAAACTACAAAAACAAAACACAACACACAGAGATTGCTTATCTGAGTTTAACGCGAATCTAATAACAAAGGGCACAACTTTACCACTGGACGAGTAAGGAGCCCGTGCTGTGTTTTTACTGTAGCAATTCTAACGTGACCATCCGGACCAGGATGCACGGTTACTATTCTTCCCAGTGACCAGTGCAATGGTGGTCTGGATTCATCCTTGATTAACACCAAAGCGCCAAGCTTAATTTCGACGGAAGGATCGGACCACTTGCAACGTTGTTGCAAGGTGTTAAGGTACTCGATTTTCCAACGCTTCCAAAAATCTGAATGAAGGCGTTGAACAAGTTGCCAACGATTTAAAGTGTTTAGTTTTAGGGAAGAAAGGTCCGGATCCGGACAAGAATTTAATGGTTCTGTGGTCAGAAAATGACCAGGTGTCAGTGGTGACAGGTCATTTGGGTCTGAACTCTGTTCCCAGAGAGGTCTCGAGTTGAGAAGAGCCTCTATTTGTGAGAGAAGGGTATAGAGTTCTTCGAAAGTTAAGATTTGGTTGCCAATTACGCGATATAAATGAGTTTTGACAGATTTGACTCCCGCTTCCGCTAAGCCATTTAGGTGGGGAGCACCAGGACTATTCAGGTGCCACTTTATGTTCAGACTTTCCGCAGCTAATCTTGACAGGTTTTGGAGTTCTTTTATAGCTCCGACAAAATTGGTTCCTTGATCACTTACGATTTGAACGCAAGTGCCACGTCTAGCTACAAGGCGTCGTAACGCTGCAATGCAAGCTTCCGTAGTCAAGCTTGAAACTAACTCGATGTGGATAGCTTTGACACAAGTGTCGACAAACACCGCAATATACGATTTCGTGACTTGCGCTCCACGACGTCTTTGACCTACAAAGGATTTTATTGGACCAGCATAGTCCAGACAAACGTGGGAGAAACACTTCAGCTGGGAAGTTCTGAAATCGGGTAGATCTGCCATATATGGTGTGTATGATTTAGGTTTTAAACGAGCGCATCGAATGCATTGGGATAAGACCTTTTGAATTGCTTTACGCGCAGATAGGATCCAAAATTTTTGGCGAATAAGATACTGCACTGTATTAAGCCCAGGGTGCAGATTTTCGATATGAGTTTGAGTTATGATTAAATTGGTAAGATGATGAATTTTGGGTAATAATAAGGGATGTTTCGCCTCAAAAGAGAGCTGAGAATGCCTTAATCTACCGCCCACTCTGACTAAACCCGACTCATCTAAAAACGGTGCGAGCTTGCGGTACGGCTTAGGTAATAATTCATTATTTTGTATTTTCGAAATTATGTCTGGAAAACACTCTTCTTGGACCCTTTTGACTAAAACAAGCAAGGCTTTGTGCAATTCGAAAGCTGCAAAGGGTCCCAAGATTGGATTTTTCAGGTTTTTTCGATTATGAATAAGTCTTAGAAAATGGCAAATAATTTTTTGAATTAGGGTTAGGTTAGAAAACTTACTTATTAGATTGTCGAAAAAGTTTGGAGTATGCGATTCTGCCATTAATACGGTATTGTTAAGTGGCTTTTCCTCTTTTATGACTTCATCAGGTGCTTCCTCGGAAAATTCCTCTACGAATTTCTTTATTTTCCACTCGGAAGTTGGCAGGATTACCCAAGGCGGACCATGGAACCATAGAGGATGATTTATTAGACTGTTTGGGGTTAGACCTCTGCTGGCACAATCAGCCGGGTTTTCGAGTGAAGGAATATGGTACCAAGGAACTTGAATGGTTTCTTGAATGTGACTGACGCGGTTCGCTACAAAAGTTTTCCACTTGTGAGGAGATGAGGTAACCCAATGCAGCGCAACACGTGAGTCCGAAAATGCAAGAATTTCATCGATTAGGATCAGCGAAGAATAAGTTCGGATAACTAATTCGAGCAAATCAGCTAGCAGGGTGGCTCCAAGAAGCTCCAAACGAGGAATGGATTTAGTATGAAGGGGAGCAACTCGTGATTTCCCAACGACTAGTGATGATTTGATAATATTGTTAGGTAGCTCAACACGAATGTACACGCAACAGGCATATCCTAGTTCTGATGCGTCACAGAAACCTAACAATTGACAACGTTGAATTTTATTTGGAAAAATGTGTCTAGGTAGACAGATACTCGAAAGATTATTTAATTGATTACTAAATTGCTTCCAAAGGGTAGTGATCGATTCAGGGGGTGTTTCATCCCAGTCAATATTGCATAACCAAACCTTCTGCATTATAACTTTCGCGAAAAATGAGACCGGAGATAAGAAGCCGAGAGGATCCCAAATTTTTGCAATAGTGGATAGAATGCTTTTTTTAGTGCAAGTTTTTTCGGATGGGGTGCACGAGTAGGTGAATGTGTCGGTTGAAGGGTGCCATTGAAGGCCCAGAACCTTGATAGAGGCGGAGTTATCATTCTCGAAAGTTATTGGGATTTGGCAATCCGATGGGGACAAATCAGAGATGAGTTTAGGGTTATTTGATGCCCATTTACGGAGTTCAAATTTTCCTAATTTAAGCAAGGTGATTAGATCTCTCTGAAGCGATAAAGCGCCCTCTAGGGAGCTAGATCCGCAGCAAATATCGTCCATGAAAATGTTGTTAAGCAATACTTGGGAAGCTTCAGGAAATGTTTGACTTTCACGAGTGGCGAGTTCTCTAAGGGTTCTAATTGCTAAATAAGGACTTGAACTTATACCAAACGTAACAGTATTCAACCGGTATTCCTGTAAGGGTTCGCTGGGATGAAAGCGCCAAAGTAGTCTTTGGTAATCTCTATGAATTGGGTTTAGTTGGATTTGCAAAAAATGTTGCTTGATATCAGCTAGAAGCACGACAGAATAGAATCTAAATTTGAGTAGAATTTCGCAAATATCATTTTGCAATTTAGGTCCCGTTAAAAGGGTTTCGTTTAGGCTTGTGCCGTTTGATCCTTTAACGGAGGGGTTAAAAACCACCCGGAGTTTTGTGGTTGATTTATCCAGACGAAGCACTCCATGATGCGGTAAATAGCAGCATAGATTTGGCCTAGATTCGGTTTTTGGGATTAAAGACATATGACCGTTTTTGAGGTATTCGCTCATAAAATCAGCATACAAGCTATAAAGACTAGGATTTTTTAAGAGTCGAGATTCCAGCGACATGAATAAACGATAGGCTATTGAATAGTTATCTCCAAGGTTAGGAGGGTCGATGTGACGAAATGGTAAATTGACTGTAAAACGACCAGATGTATCCCTGGTGGTTGTCTTTTGGTAAATTTCTTCACACCTTTTTTCTTCGGGCGATAGAAAAGTTTTGGGTTTGATTGCCTCTAATTCCCAGAATTTTCGGATACTTGAATCGAGAGATTGCTCACATGAGATGAAATATGAGCTGACATGGGGTTGAATATCTATATTTTGGGTTTGTCCCAAGAATACCCATCCAAAGATGGTTTCAAAGGCAGAAGGTTGACCTGGTGCTCCTTGAATCCTCCCTGTCCGAAGAATTTCGGTGAATATTTGTGCTCCTAATAGCATGTCTATGGGAGCAGGAATGTTGAATTGGTCATCAGCAAGCTTTAAGTTGGAAATGTGACTCCAAGTTGAAAAATCAATTTGCATTGAAGGCATATTTGCACAAAGTTTTGGCAGGATGAAAACTTGAATATGAAAGGTAGGTTGGGTTTGACCTAAAGGTCGAATGGTGCAAGTAGCTACGCCATTTGTAGATGACGAGGATTGATTTATACCTAAAACCGGAATTGCATTTTTATTTCTTCGAATGCCTAGGCGATTAATACAAGAATCGCTAATTAAATTAATTTGGCTACCACTATCCAGAAGGGCTCTAACTGTTTGGTAATTGCCTCGAACATCGAGAACTTCGAGCTTTATGGTTGCCAAAAGTACTGTGGTTAGTGTCGACGGCGAAGTACAAAGATTGTTTGGATTAGGATCGATCGCGATGAGACTCATATTTCTTTGGATTTCATTTGGATTTGCTTCGATTTGACTTGAATGTTCTTGGATTGCATTAAAATTGCCTTGGTTTAAATTGGGATTCGTTTGGATTAGACTTGTATTCGCTAGGATTTGATTCGACACTTGGTTTTGATTCAAGGTAGAGTTTGGATTCGAGTAAACTAAATTGGAATTGTTCGAGTTTGAATTTGGGTTTGACGATATTTCAATGGATTGATTATAGGTTGGGTTTGGATTTTGGCGATAAGAATCAGTTATTTGGGGTAGGTGCAATAATGTGTGGTGTCTGTGTCGGCAAATTTTACAGTTGAAGGTACTTGTGCATTCTTGTAAATAGTGATTTGCGCGCAGACAGTTCACACATGCGTTTTGTTGTTTCACGTAGTTGAAACGTTCCGAAGGTGTTTTTGTAATAAATACTCCACATTGAGATAATGGGTGATATAAGTTGTTGCAAAGTTTGCATTTAGTTGAATTTTGATTTAATTGGGGTTGATTATTAGTTGGTTTATAGGCTGGAGCTGGTGTTCGTACCAACAAATTGGAAGGTGTATTCGATTTGTACTGGTTTTGGGAATAGGAATTATTCTTTTTGAACTGATAGTTTGAATTGTTATTTTTTGGAATTTGTTTTGATGTCGAGGGTTGCATATTTTCGCTTTGTGGGATGGTTTGCATTGTTTCTAGGGCTTTGCACTGATTAGTAAGAAATTGGATCAGATTTTGGTAGGTTGGAATTTCGGTAGTGCTAAACTTTAACTCGAAAGCGGTTCTTGTAGAAGTATCAATTTTTGACAATAAAATAGAAAATAAACAAAAACACCATGCATCCACCGGGAAGCCTAGATTCTTGAGTGCTGCAATATTCTCCACGAACGTGTCTACTAGCGATCTGAGATCTTTTGGTGCATTATTTTTTATTGAATTTGCATTATAAATTGAGTTCCAATAAGTGCTAGCCAAAAGTCGTTTGTTTTGATACCTTTCGGTTAGTGCATTCCATGCAATGTCGTAATTGCTGGATGTTAATTTGATTGAGTTAAGAATATTTAATGGTTCGCCCTCTAAACATGAAAGTAAATGTTGAAATTTTTTGATATCTGAATAGTTTGTATTATCGTGAACAAGTGACGTAAAAACATCAAAAAACGTTGGCCATTTCTTGAGGTTTCCGTTGAAGGTCGGTATTTTTAATGGTTCTAGTTCATCTCTATATGAATTATTGTTTACAATCGAGGGGGTGAAACCGGAATAATTTGCGCTAGGAAACATCGTAGAAAATATTGCCCTTGTTTGGTGATAAAATGAGTCAGTATCTTTTCGAATTTTATTTTGAGCATCAAATTCTGCGTCGCTATCTCCAAGAAGACCGATAATCTCATTGTGAATGGTTTTAAACTGATCATAGTGATCGTCTAGTGATTCATAGGACGCTTTAAAAACTAGCTTTACAGTATCATCGCTTTGAGATTTAATTGCTAAGTTGAAAGTTTCTATAATACGAGCGATTGATACTTTTCGTTGGTTTGTCAACTTTTTTGTTGCCATTTTGTACAATTATAAATATAAATAAATTAAGTTGAAAACTCTGAGTAGATTGTTTATTTGCTAAGAATTGATTTTTTCCTTTTGAATATAGAAATAAAAATTATTACCTTTTAGCTATTATTAATCCCAAACAAATGCACAAAAGTACACCCAAAAACACATCACTAATTCTTCCTGTGTACCGAAAATTGGATAGAGTGAGACCTGAGTTGAAAAGAGCGCGGACGAATCGGACAGCGCGGACGACACCTAGCTTGAACCTTGACTATTTGAGATTTGAAAATGACGATAAAAAATTGAAATAATATTCGCGAGACCAAAATTATTTCTTTTTTGAAATTAATCGGGTCGTGGGACCAAATAATGGTCACGAAAATTTGCGTTAGGTTTTCGAAAGTTTAAAGAGCAGCGGGACTGTAGCGCTAAACTCAATTTTGCCGCACAAATATTAATGGACATAAACCCGAGCCATACAAAGACAATGGAGGATTGGCACTTACTTGGTTTATGCTGGTTTTCGTCGATCCAGAGGAGCTCCTCGTGTCCAGAAAGTCTGCTTCTCAGCGACACACCGATACAACACAGTCTTAGAAATAAAAATAAGGAATTTTTGCCTTGAATTCGATAGGTTTTTTTTATTTTGATAACGACCGAAAAAGCGGACGTGGTTTTAGAGACACGGCTTCGTACTGTCTCCCTTCTCATAAATCACATATTTTTCACATACGCCGAGTCTGCGCGAGCGGTGCCAATTTTGATTTGAACTTGTATGGCTTTTAACGGTTTTTTCTTTCGTATTTTTGAATAAATATATAAAATAACAAAGTTGCATGAACATAGGTAATTTGTTCATTTTTGTATTTGTTCATGTTATATTTGTTTATGTTTATATCATTCTATTTTGACTTTGTATACATGTAGATGTATATAATATGTATTTTTAGCTGTAAGGCTTAGTCTACAAATTATGTTATAATTTTTTTGACAATAAAGCATTATTATTATGGATCCACCATTTTATTGGTATTTTCACCCCTATCCCCTAAGCGAGGATGACAGGTACCCAGATAGAATTTAGAATAGAAAGCGGGGACTAGTGATAGCAATTTTTTTAGAGATTATATGCTCGAAATTTCAAGTTGCTACCATTTACCCTGCTGAAATGACGGCTTATTAAAGTTAGGAAATACATAGTACATTGTATCACCTGAACCCCCTTTCCATTTGAAATTTTGCGGGTACTTGTCACCGTCACCCCCGCTTAGAGGTTAACATGCAGGGGTGAAAATGCCAATTAGTCTGGGAGACGACCGCATTTTTCCTACCCCGATCGACTTATGTGTCGACACTATTATCAATATATAGTATTATGTGCATCTATTAACCTGTATTCCTGCCTGAGAGCAAATGCTGCCGGAAATATCTTTTAACAAATTATTAACAAATTGAAAAAAACGTAACACTACCCCCATCGAGTTATGCCCTAAGTAGGGTATCAGATTGAAGGTCTCGATGTCCCCTTTCTAAAAAGTCGATAATGCCTCGTGAGAACTTGCCGGAAAAGGGTGGCAGAACAGCTTATTGGGGCAAGGGCCCGCGGTCTCTGCTTGACACCTATCAAGCTGTGCACTAAATGATGTGTCAAATTAAAGTTGATTTAAGGTCTGTTTGCACAGAAATCACAAACCAGTCAGAGTGAATTTCATTGGTTGGAAACAGTCAGGAAACTAGTTTCAAACAATGAAATTCACTTCTTCTGGTTTGGCAAAGAGACCTTAAATCAACTTATTGACACCTTTAATTTGACACATCATAGAGTACAAAACTTGATAGGTGTCATAGCTGAGACCGCGGGCCCTTGCCCCAATAAGCTGCCCTGCCACCCTTTTCCGGCAAGTTTTCACGAGGCAGGATCGACTTTTCAGATAGGGGACATCGAGACCTTCAATCTGATACCCTACTTAGGGCATAACTCGATGGGGGTAGTGTTACGTTTTTTTCAATTTGTTAATAATTTGGTAAAAGATATTTCCGGCACCATTTTCTCTCAGGCAGGAATACAGGTTAATAGATGCACATAATACTATATATTGATAATAGTGTCGACACATAACTCGATCGGGGTAGGAAAAATGCGGTCGTCTCCCTAACTAAATAAAATGTGTCCCTCAAAAACCAAAAATTGACGTCTCCCAGCTGTTTTTGATTAATCACCTAACACCTGAAAAAACCTAGGTGGAAAGGTTTTCGTGCCCCACCCTGTATAACTTACCAACTATCTGGTATTTTTTTTCATTCAAAACAATCAATAAACATTCACTAAAACATTCAGCAGTAAACTTTATCTAACTACCGTTGCCTTTGGGGGTGTCCACTGGCAGCCATTTTAGAAAATCGCCGCCACGGCCGCCGGGGGCAGTTGGCCGATGGCTCCACATCCAAGTTTGTTTATATTACATCGGTCTACCTCTGTGCCAAATTTGGTGCCTTTATCAAAAAGTGCACAATATGTTGAAATATTCTAGCTAAGCTGCCGCACTATAGGTGTGTTTCTGCAGAAATCACATTGGGGCAAGGGCCCGCGGTCTCTGCTTGACACCTATCAAGCTGTGCACTAAATGATGTGTCAAATTAAAGTTGATTTAAGGTCTGTTTGCACAGAAATCACAAACCAGTCAGAGCGAATTTTATTGGTTGAAAACAGTCAGAAAACTAGTTTCAACCAATGAAATTCACTCTGACTGGTTTGTGATTTCTGCAGAAATAGGCCTATTTTTATTTAGAAAAGGAAAACACTAAAGTAACTCAAGAGCTTGAAATAAACAAAAATTAAACAAAAAAAATTAGTGATTCAAAATTTTTATTTGTATTACCTACTTAAGGTATGTATTTATGTACATTTATCCAGCTTTTAACTTTATACAATTTTCATTTTTCAATATTATTTTTATTTATTCACATTCACCTCTGTGTTATGGGGTAAATGTAAAAGGAAACTGTTTTCTAACCAGTAAACTAGTATACAATACCAGAAAAACTCGATTTTGACAAGTAGTTTTTAGCAGAATGAAAATTAAATTTTATTTACAATAAATTAGGTATCAGGTACCTCATTTTACCAATAACCAACAACAGGTGAAACTTTCAAAATCACAAATTTTAATATGTAATTCTAATTCACACACTTTATACATGCATTTTTAGTAGTTAATCGAAAACTAAATCCGTTACACATCACAATGCAAATAAAATATAAATCATTGCAACACATTTAGTTTTAAATCAAGGGTAAAGGTATTAAATTTCAAACAAAAAAAAAGACTCACACTATCACTAATTTAGTTTATACCTACATACAGGGTGTCTGCTTTTCGAGGTCAACCATTGAGTTCTAAAAAATGGTAAGAGATATAAGATCGGTTAAATTAGAGGAAAGTTGCGTAATTTGATGCTCAAATTAAATGAATTCCAAACACTTTCTGGGATATTTGGGAAAAATGGAAATTTCACAAAAGCGTTATTATTAATGGTGTCATGTTGTAGAGGGAAAAAAATTTGCAATGATGATCAAATAAGTCCAGGAAAAATAAAAACGCTTTTGTGAAACTTTGACTTTTCTCGAATATCTCCGAAAGTGGGAGTTTATTAAATGGCTCGATCCCTTGCAATTTTTACGAGGGGTCAGAAATAGGTGTACAAATCTGGAAATGATTTCCAACAATGTTGAGAAATTTCCTGTAAATTGAAATGTTAGGGAATTATTCGAAATTATAGAAAATTTACTGAAATTATTATAGGAAATTAGGAAATTATCACTAGAAATTTTGAACAATTTTTGTGTTTCGAATATTGTTCAGTTTCTGTTCGGTGTTTTGTGAATAAAAGTACCTAACTGGTAACAAAATAAAGGTACCTATGTATAGATACACACATATCATAAACTAGAAGTATCACAGTATATGTATATCAGGATTTTTACCCTTTGAATTTTACTCGCAAAGCTGAAAATATGTGTTTTTTGAGACGAATCAAGCCATAATAAGGGTTGATTCAAGGGGTAAACCACCATCCCAGAATTGGTGCAAACAATTCCTCACAGGGGAATTTTTTACGCATAATTCCTCAAAATTCCTGCAAATTCCTCCAGATACCCCATCAAAAATTCCTCCAAATACCCCACCACACCCACAAATTCCTTTAAATTCCCTGCGAATTTCATAAGGAATCTTGAAAATCAACTTACAATAACTGAATTAATTGAAAATACAGTCTCACACATTTCAAGGTTTTCCTGGAAAACTAGTGAAGGGAAAATTTTGCAACTTTTTGCATGTGAAGTGGAAGGTGAGAAGCTCATTTTCTAAAAATTTCAAATTTTTCCAGTGGAAAATACCAACATAAAGAATCTTGGAAATCAACCTACAATAACTGAATTAATTGAAAATACAGTCTCACACATTTCAAAGTTTTCCAGGAAAACTACTAAAGGGAAAATTTTGAAACTTTTTGAATGTAAAGAGGAAGGTGAGTACCTACCTCATTTTCCCAAAATTTCAAATTTTTCCAGTGGAAAATAACAACATAAAGAATCTTGGAAATCAACCTACAATAACTGAATTAATTGAAAATACAGTCTCACACATTTCAAAGTTTTCCTGGAAAACTAGTGAAGGAAAAATTTTGAAACTTTTTGCATGTAAAGAGAAAGGTGAGAAGCTCATTTTCCCAAAATTTCAAATTTTTCCAGTGGAAAATAACAACATAAAGAATCTTGGAAATCAACCTACAATAACTGAATTAATTAAAAATACAGTCTCACACATTTCAAAGTTTTCCTGGAAAACTACTGAAGGGAAAATTTTGAAACTTTTTGCATGTGAAGTGGAAGGTGAGCAGCTCATTTTCCCAAAATTTCAAATTTTTCCAGTAAAAAATAACAACATAAGGAATATAGGAAATCAACCTACAATAACTGGATTATTTGAAAATACAGTCTCACACATTTCAAAGTTTTCCTGGAAAACTAAGTACTGAAGGGAAAATTTTGAAATTTTTTGCATGTGAAGAAGAAAGTGAGAAGCTCATTTTCCCAAAATTTCAAATTTTTCCAGTGGAAAATAACAGCATAAGGAATCTTGGAAATCAACCTACAATAACTGAATTAATTGAAAATACAGTCTCACACATTTCAAAGTTTTCCTGGAAAACTACTGAAGGGAAAATTTTGAAACTTTTTGCATGTGAAGTAGAAGGTGAGATACAGTCTCACACATTTCAAATTTTTCCTGAAAAACCAGTGAAGGCAAAAATTTGAAACCTTTTGCAAGTGAAGTGGAAAGTGAGAAGCTCATTTTCCCAAAATTTCAAATTTATCCAGTGGAAAATAACAACATAAGGAATCTTGGAAATCAACCTACAATAACTGAATTAATTAAAAATACAGTCTCACACATTTCAAAGTTTTCCTGGAAAACTACTGAAGGGAAAATTTTGAAACTTTTTGCATGTGAAGTGGAAGGTGAGAAGCTCATTTTCCCAAAATTTCAAATTTTTCCAGTATAAAATAACAACATAAAGAATCTTGGAAATCAACCTACAATAACTGAATTAATTGAAAATACAGTCTTACACATTTCAAAGTTTTCCTGGAAAACTACTGAAGGGAAAATTTTCAAATTTTTTGCATGTAAAGAAGAAAGTGAGAAGCTCATTTTCCCAAAATTTCAAATTTTTCCAGTGGAAAATAACAACATAAAGAATCTTGGAAATCAACCTACAATAACTGAATTAATTGAAAATACAGTCTCACACATTTCAAAGTTTTCCTGGAAAACTAAGTAGTGAAGGGAAAATTTTGAAATTTTTTGCATGTAAAGAGAAATGTTAGAAGCTAATTTTCCCAGAATTTCAAATTTTTCCAGTTAAAAATAGCAACATGCAAAATCTTGGAAATCAGCCTACAAAAACTGTATTCATTATTATTTTGAATTTTTCAAATTTGGACCTGTAAATCATGGAGTGTAATTTCTTGAATAAAAATGAATATTTGACGTCTAGCACAAAACTAGATTTCTAGATTTTTAATAAGAATGTGAACCTCAGTGACGTCATGACCCTACAATTTGCTTTAAATTCCTCATGAATTTCTCACAAATTCTCCCAAATTCCCCATAAAAATTCCCTATAAATTCCCCAAATTCTCATAAATTCCGATAAGTTCCTCCAAGTTCCCCACAAATTCCTTTAAATTTCCCACAAATTTCTCTAAATTCCCCACATTTTTGGCAAAGAATTCCTAGGTGGTTTGCCCCTTGGGTTGATTGGTCGCTTTCATGTTTCATGTCAAATAATAATTTTCTGAACTTTTCAATAAGGCATACTTTTGAAGAAGTGAAAGATCTGAACATAAAAAATTACCTAAATCATGGAATGAGTTTCTCTTCATCATTTTTGAAAATGAGATCTATGGCGTCATCAAAACTGTAAGAAAGTCTACATTTTGCTGGTTATTCGAGGAAAAAAAGGTAGCACCTCAAGTGATAGTTTGACGAGAATACAGGATGAAAAACTAATACTCCTACTTCCATTTCCAGTGAAAAACGATTAAGAAAGCAAGGAGCAAATAAAAAGAGAAAAAAAAAACGAAAAAGAAGGGTACAAAAACTGATACGATTTCTGAAGAAAATATGGATTCAAGTGTAGAGCACACGTTAGAAAGCGAGTCGAATATGGAAAATCTTGTCAAGAGGAAATCGCAAGAAAAACCCAAAAGGAAATCGGTGGAAAGTATTATGTTTTCTATTATGAGGATAAATGGTATTTGATTCCAAATCCATAAATGCTAAGGAGAGTGTCGCTATACAAACACTAAAATACTTATGTTTTTTATAAGGATTTTTTTTCCTGTATTTAAACTTTTAGTTGTTTTCTGTATTTGTTGGAAATATGTATAATGTATTTTTTACGTTTCTAGACAACGTCTTGCTTCACCTATACCCTCAAATTCAGGTTCGTTCGATATCAATAAAAACTATATTTTTGCTGTAAAATAGAATCGAGTATAGAATATAGAATATTATCATGTACAGGGTGTCCAAGATTTGATGGTTTTGAGGGGTTTCGGGTATTTCTAAAGGAGTTGGAAAAGATATGACCCCCACTTTCGAGCCTCGATTTTCAAGAGAAATTGACTGGTCAAAACCGCATCTCGATATGTCGAGTCCTTTTTATGCTATGAGGGGTTTTTGAAAAGTTTGGAGTTTGGCAGGGGGTCTAGGTATAACTTTTTGCTGCTTAAAAACGAATCGAGATACGGGTTTCGCTGGTCAACTTCTCTTGAAAATCGAAGCTCGCAAGTGGGGGTCAGATTTTTTTCCAACTCCTCTAGAAATACCCGAAATCCGCCAAAACCATCGAATCTTGGACACCCTGTACAGGGTGGTCCAAATAGGACACTTTCTTATGGAAACACCCTTTATTTTTAGAGAGAAAAATAGAATCCCCAAAAATCTGTTAAAGTCTTCTCAGACTTCCATAATTTAGTGGAGTTTAGAGGAATTTCAGTAGAATTATGTTTTCTGAAAAAGGAATTACATGTGAAATTTTTGCGGAGTTTCCATAGAATCTTTACACAAGTTTACAGGAGTTCAGAAGATTTTAGATTTTCAAAATACTAAGTGATTCTTGAGCATTTTAGGGGTTTTTGAGAAGTTTTTTGAGATGCTAAATTCAACTGACAAATTTGAATAGAAAAACGGAAATACCTAGACATTTTACTATAGGATTTCATAATACTTTTCCGAATTTCATTATATGATTCTATGGAATTCTACCATAAAATTCAATGGAATTCTTGGACAAAAATTTCTCAGAATTACACTACTTATGAGATTTCATGAAATTCTTAGGCATTCCACTAAAATTTCAAGTTATTCCATGAGAATTCTGCGAAAATTTTTATTAATTCCATAGAAATTCCTTAGAATTTCACTGGAAGATTTTATGGAATTCCTCGAAATTTCATTCAAATGACAAATTTGAATAGGAGAACAGAAAGTCCTAGAAATTTTACCATAAGATTTCATAATACTTTTCTGTCCGAAATTTTACCATAAGGTTCCATGGAATTCCACCATAAAATGCAACGGAATTATTGTACAAAAATTCCTCGGAATTACAGTAAAAGATTTCATGAAATTACTCGGAATACCACTAAAATTTTATGTAATTCGACAGAAATTCCTCAGAATTTCACTCGGAATTTCACTAAAATTTAATTCAATTCTTCGGAATTCCGCCGAAATTTCTCGTGGTTCCATGAAAATTTCACGGAAATTCTGTTTAATTCCAGGGGAATTCTTCGGATTCCGTATAATTTCACTGGAATTCCACAAGAAGATTTCAAGGAATTCCATGTATGTAATTCGATAAAACATCTTGAGCTTTTTTCCCTTCTCTGTATGTTTTTAAAGTATCTGGAGAAATTTCACTTTTAAGAATTTTTAGGAATTGTTCTTTATTAATTTCATCCAGGTTGTCTTGTACAGTATTGTTTTGTTCTCTTAGCGCTGCCTGACGAGTATTCATACATTTTGAAAAATCCATATTATTTGCATTAAATGGGAATATGCCACATGCCCTAAAGGTGTTTTGTATTGTTTCTATCTTACATGCAGAGTTAAATGCTTCTGCAAAAATAGGTGCAAAAGATACTTTGGTTAGAGATTTTCTTGTTTCTTGCTTGTACTTCTGGCATTGTTTCCTCCAGGACACTTTTTAGAGTCTAAAGATACCAACATCACATGGCTGCAATATATGAGTAGCGTTTGGTAATAGACAGTAAAGGAAAATTCTTTTTTCTCTACAAAAATTCCGAGAAAAATTCATTACATCGGAGTTACATATAATTTTCGAAAATTCCTCGGAATTCATGTAATTTTTTGAAACTTTTTTAAAATTCTTTATGTAATTTAACGAGCACTGAGATTTCATGTTGGGAATTTCCGTGTAATTGTTTAGAATTCCTCCATGCAACTTATTCAGAATTTCATGTAATTCGATCGGAATTCCACTGCAATTTCATGTAATTTCTCGAAATTTCAAATAATTGGAGAGGAACTAGAATTTAATGTGAATTCTATGGAAACTCCGCAAAAATTTCACATGTCACATTTCGCACCATAAAATTCAATGGAATTCTTGGATTTTTTTTTTCTTCGGAATTACAATATGTATAAGATTTCATGAAATTCTTCAGAATTCCACTAAAATTTCAAGTTATTCCATGCGAATTCCGCGAAAATTTCAGTCAATTCCATAAAAATTTCTTAGAATTTCACCAGAAGATTTTATGGAATTCCTCGGAATTTGATTCAAGTGATAAATTTAAATAGAAAAGCGTAAATTTCTAGAAATTTTACTATAAGATTTCATAATACTTTTCCGAATTTCTTCATAAGATTCTATAGAATTCCACCGTAAATATTAATGGGATTTTTGCACAAAAATTCCTCGGAATTACACTATTAGATTTCATGAAATTCTTCGGAATTTCATTAAAATTTCAAGTTATTCCATGGGAATTCCGTGAAAATTTTCATTAATTTCATGGAAATTCCTTATAATTTTACCACAAGATTTTATGGAATTCCTTGAAATTCCATTCAAATCGTAAATAAAATTTCAAGTTTTTCCATAGGAATTCCGCGAAATTTTTAAGAAATTCCATAGAAAGTCCTTAACATTTCACCAGAAAATTTTATAGAATTCTTAGACAAAACCCCACTGAAATTCTCCAAAGTTTTATAGAAATTCCAAATTCCATAATTTTTTTAAAACTTTACTGTAATGATATGAAATTTCAATATAAGTATTTCGGAGGAATTTCGGTGAATTTTCAAGAAATTACTTGAAGTTTCATTAATATTCCCAGAAATTCCTGACTACTGAAAGAGAATTTCAGTGAAATTCCGAAAAATTCTTATGGAAATTTCCCTTGTGCATATTTAACTGGAAATTTACCTCGTTATTTTCAAAAATTGATAAGTGGAAATATCCCTGGTGAGAGGGATATTTCCAGTAGTAATATAACTAGTGCATAAAATATTTCCGGAAATTTTTGAAAATTTTGCCTGAAGCCAATTTTTTAACAATATCATGAGTGCATAGCGCCTGAAAAAATCCCGAACCCGAAGGGTGAGGGATTTTTTCTTTGGCGCTATGCACGAATGGTTTTGTTTAAAAAAATTGGCTAAAGACGAAAGTTTTTAAAATTTCCCTTAGGAAATATTGTATGCACGTGTTATATTTTGATAGGAAATTTCTCGAGTTTGAAACTTATTTACTACATTGTGTCGAATTCTTTTATTGATGCTGATTGCTATTGATCTTTTCCATATAAACTGCTTTTGTCAAAAATATACACTTTGACAGATTTCTGACATCAATGCGTTTTAAATGGAAAAACGGGCATCAATGTCAAAAATGACAATTCTGGAAATTTTCCCTGGGATATTTCCAAAAATTTCCACTTATTAATTTTGACAATTTGTATGCAAAATTTCCAGTGTAATTTGCACAAGGGAAATTTCCAGGTGCAATTTCCAATGCGACATTGCCGCGCGGCGTCCGTCGGAAACCCACCTTTAGGTTGTCATTTTTGGCATTGAGACCAGACCAGCTTTTCCATTTAAAACGCATTGATGTCAGAAATCTGTCAAAGTGTATATTTTTTGACAAACGCAATTTAAATGGGAAACATCAATAAAAATCACCATCACAGAACACATCATCATAATTAAAATATTCGAAACAACTTATAGTGATTATTTCATTCATTATAAAATAGACCCATCAGACAACGTCATTTTTTGAATGAATTTTGTTTAAATAAGTGATTATTTCACAAGACCTTGTTTATCAGCGATTAAATTTTTGTTTACCTTTTTTGACAGAATTTTGATAGAAATATTCTGACATTTTATAATAAATAGAACTCTTTGGATAGGATTGACGCCAACAATTCCATCCTAATTATTCAGGAAATAATCTAGCCGTATACCACTCGACCTATAAATTTAAATGGATTAAACTATCCAAATATTTTTTGCATAATTTTGCTTTTTGGCAAATAGTTTCATGCACAATAATCGTGCATAGCGCCAAAGAAAAAATCCCTCACCCTTCGGGTTCGGGATGCGCTATGCACTCATGACTTTGTTAAAAAATTGGCTTCAGACAAAATTTTCAAAAATTTCCGGAAATATTTTATGCACTAGTTATATTACTACTGGAAATAAATGAAATTTTGAAAAAAACTTTGGGATTTCGAAAAATTTTCGTTTAATAACGTGGAAATTTAGTGAAATTAAAAAAAAAATCGGTAAAATTTTAGTGAATTTCCGAGAAACTTCTAAGAAATTACAGGAAATGTCAGTGAAATTCCGAAAAATTTTATGAAAATTTTGTGGAATTTTGGAGAATTTTAGTAAAGTTTTTAAAAAATTATGGAATTTGGAATTTCTATAGAATTTTGGAAAATTTCAGTGGGATTTCGAAAAAAAAAGAAAATTATGAAATATTCGCAAAATTTCCATCAAATTATATGTATATATAGGCCGTCGGCGGAGCAGCGTTTGCGTTCAAAAACCCGGTATTGAGGTATAATTTATTGAGACTAGTACCATATGATTCAGCATATTTTTCTTGATAGAAAATCGAAATGGACGACTTTTTTCATTGGTCGAGAGCTAAGTTAGGAGCAAAAAATTAAAAATATACGAAAACTAAAATTTCCCACTTTAACCTCGTATAACTTCAAAACCGCTCGAGATAATAAAATTATTTTTGCTCTAGATTCTAGACAAATATATTCTCTTTAATATGGTGTATATATTGTTAGAAAAATATCAAAGTAGAGCTCAAAAAATCAATTATTTCGTAGGGACGGCGCGAATGAGTGAAATTTATGTTTGCTTTAACCTGCGATAACTTTTTTATATATGGAAGTATTAACATAATTTTTTGCTCAAAAACTGGCAAATTTAATTGGCTTTCTTTCGTCTCAATTATATACCGACCTATTTTCAATAATAAACTAACTAGACCCGTTTTAACACAGCAAAGCGCGGTCTGGCGGCAGAAGTTGCGTGGCTCCCCTCTCATTCCCCCTACCCGCTGACAACCACCGGCATGAATTAAAAAACTACGTGTGATGCTGTAGACAGCATGCAATGATATGACAGCACTGACCTTATGACAGTCAATTTTGCTTGTTTATGGAACTTTGTGTTCTATTTTAAAAAGTCTAGTTTATAGGGTTCTGCTTGCATCGGGAGTTATAGCACAGGTAAGATTATATTATCAGCTAGTAACACAAAAAGTTAACTGGAAAATATCCATAACTTTTGGGAAACTTGTAAGTACGAATGCAATTAAGTTAAAAAAGAGAACGGGTGCACGTCAAAACTTTAAAAATTAATTTATTTGTCACTCATTTGTAAAACGTCATTTATCAAGTCAAAACATAAACAACGAAAATTGATTTTTACCAGTTACTGGCTCTACTGACTTGTAAAATTGACAGCTAAACTGTAATAGTTATTTACCTAACAAATGCGGAAAGTGATACTTTACCGCACGCAACGGCAGTTGACCGAACGACGCAAAGCGGAGTTCGGTCAAGCCGTTAAGGGCGGTAAAGGCACTTTCCGCATATGTTAGGTACAAAATTTTACCTATGAGCATCTACATCTCCAAAAAAAGGCATTTATAAAATTAATCAATGAATCAGATTAATTAATGAAATTAGATAAGATTTAGAAATGATCAAAAATCCATTTTCTGAAAAAGAGAGGATTTTTGATTATAAATATCAAATTCTACTTTACCGCACACTATGCGGTAAAGTGCACTTTACCGCACACTTTGATTCTACTTTACCGCATACTATGCTGTAAAGTTAACTTTACCGCACACTATGCGGTAAAGTGCACTTTACCGCATAGTGTGCGGTAAAGTGATACTTTCCATTTGCAAATACGTGCGATAAAGTTCACTTTAATTTGATATTTATAATCAAAATTCCTTTCTTTCTCAGAAAATGGATTTTTGATCATTAGTAACTTTAATCTTATTTATCAATGCTTTTTTTGGAGATGTAGATGCTCATAGGTAAAGTTTTGTACCTAACACATGCGGAAAGTGCCTTTACCGCCCTTGCGTGCGGTAAAGTACTACTTTCCGCATTTGTTAGGTAAATAACTATTACCTACGAGCGTGCGGTAAAGTGCACTTTACCGCACGTATTTGAAAATGGAAAGTATCACTTTACCGCACACTATGCGGTAAAGTTAACTTTACAGCATAGTGTGCGGTAAAGTTAACTTTACAGCATAATATGCGGTAAAGTGGACTACAAAGTGTGCGGTAAAGTGCACTTTACCGCATAATGTGCGGTAAAGTAGAATTTGATATTTTTAATCAAAATTCCTTGATCATTTCTAAATTTAATCTTATTTCATTAATTAATCTGATTCATTAATTAATTTTATTTACGACTAATGTATAATGTGCGTATTATATTTGTGATTTTGGCAGTATAATGACATATGTTATTCCTCCAGGGATTAATGACGAGTAGCGGGATTAATGGTCATTATTCCACAAAAGTGTCAGTGTCAAACGTGTAGTGCTTGTGGATTTGTATTGAAAATTATGAGACGGATGAAATTTGTTCATTGAAAATCTCAAATAAATTAATTTGTCGTAAATAAAGTAGAGTATACTACTCGCAATAATGGCTATTATTCCCTCGGAATGTTACTCCCTCGCCGCTAACGCAGCTCAGTTCGTAATAATCCTCGGGAATAATAGCTATCATTATTGACTCGTGGTATAATCTACTATTATCAATGCCTTTTTTTGGAGATGTAGATGCTCATAGGTAAAATTTTGTACCTAACACATGCGGAAAGTGCCTCTACCGCCCTTAACGGCTTGACCGAACTCCGCTTCGCGTCGTTCGGTCAACTGCCGTTGCGTGCGGTAAAGTATCACTTTCCGCATTTGTTAGGTAAATAACTATTACGTCAGTAGGGTCAGTAGAATTATTTATTAAAATTGTATTACCTATGTATTAATTTTTTATTTATTGTTTACAAATGAGTAAGAAATAAATTATTGTACATCATACGCCAGGTATCAGTTTTTACTGGCTCTTGAAGGTGACAAGCTCGCCTGACGGCTCGCTAGTCATTTCCTTCAATCACCAGTAAAAACTGTTTCACCTGGCTAATAATGTAAAATACTTTACCTACGAGCGTGCGGTAAAGTGCACTTTACCGCACGTATTTGCAAATGGAAAGTATCACTTTACCGCACACTATGCGGTAAAGTGCACTTTACCGCATAGTGTGCGGTAAAGTTAACTTTACAGCATAGTATGCGGTAAAGTAGAATACAAAGTGTGCGGTAAAGTGCACTTTACCGCATAGTGTGCGGTAAAGTAGATTTGATATTTATAATCAAAAATCCTCTCTTTTTCAGAAAATGGATTTTTGATCATTTCTAAATCTTATCTAATTTCATTAATTAATCTGATTCATTAATTAATTTTATCAATGCCTTTTTTTGGAGATGTAGATGCTCATAGGTAAAATTTTGTACCTAACACATGCGGAAAGTGCCTGTACCGCCCTTAACGGCTTGACCGAACTCCGCTTCGCGTCGTTCGGTCAACTGCCGTTGCGTGCGGTAAAGTATCACTTTCCGCATTTGCTAGGTAAATAACTAATAAATAGATAGGTAGGTGGTTGTTCTGTGAGCCGATAATAAGTTATTAGTATTATCCCGTAATTTCAATAAGTGTGATTGGTCTTAGTCAGTGAGCATCTAGGTACCACTTGCCCAATTAATTGTTATATTTGACAGATCTCTCTTTTACGCTTCACGTGATTTTTTTCATTTTTTAGACGGACTAACATTGACGTCATGGATAATTATGTTTTATGCTGCAAAACATTTTCGGCGGAATCACCTTGTGGTCGTTGTGTTAGAAAGCTAACAAAACAGAGCTACGCGACAATTTTTTCTGCAGCAGGGTACTACTCCCTGCTGTACCTGTACTAATAGATATTAAGTTTTTCTTTTCATTGGTGCCGCTTCTACCACAAGTTAAGCAGTTAGCTTTTATAATAAACTTCTCCTTACTACTACGACCGCTGCTTCATGGAAATACTTCATTATGTTTGGGTTATTTATTTAATTTCACTACTTTGTCAATATTATTTTTGCTGCAAAAACATCTTCTGCAACTTATATGATGTTTGAATATTTAGGGAGTTTTTTCCAAATTTAATTGAGAAACGGTTAGATGTATTTCAGAAATCGTCAAAAGTAATTGAAAATAGTCAAATGTAATTGAGAATGCGTTAATTCTATTCGAGGATGGGCAAATGTAATTGAAAAAACGTTAAATGTAATTCAAAAAGTATCAAATAACATTCAGAAGAGGTAAAATAAAGTTGAGATCATGAAGATTCGAAAATTTTATATACGAGGTGCCACAAATTCGTGAAAATTTATGGAATATCGGATATGGATTGCTTAATTATTTTCCACAGTTTCGAATTTTGCATGATCTTAATTTCTTTTGACCTATTCTGAATTTCATTTGATGTTTTCTGAAATACAATTACCGCATTTACAATTACATTTAACGTTTTCTCAATTACATCTGACGGTTTCTCAATTACATATGACTATTGACAATCATAATTAATGCATTCTGAATAACATTAACTATTCTCAATAACTATTGACGATTTTAGAAATACATCTAACCGTTTCTCAATTAAAATTGGAACAAATTCCCTAAATATTCAGATATCATTAAGTTGCAGAAGATCTTTTTGCAGCAAAAATAATATTGATAAGTAGTGAAATTAAATAACCCAAACATAATCAAAGTATTTCCATGAAGCAGTAGCGGTCGTAGTGGTAAGGAGAAGTTTAATATAGAAGCTGACTGCTTGATTTGTGGTAAAAGCGGCACTAATAAAAAGAAAAACTTAATATCTATTAGTACAGGAGTGCAGGTAGGTACAGGGGGTAATACCCTGCTGCCGAAAAAATTGTTGCGTAGCTCCGTTTTGTTGGCTTTCTAACACAAGGACCACAAGGTGATTCCACCGAAAATGTTTTGCAACATAAAACACAATTATCTAGACGTCAATGTTAGTCCGTCTACAAAATGAAAAAAAAATTGTGAAGTGTAAAAGAGAAATCTGTAAAATCTGTAAAATATAAAAGTAGTAGATTCTCACTTAGACCAATCACACTTGAAATTACGGGATAATAGATACCAATAACTTATTATCGGCTCACAGAACAACCACCTAGGTACCATCGTCACCAAAAGTATCTGGGACACAAATAATGCCTAATAATCTCCTGGACTAATTCTACTGTCATTCATTTCAATGCATTATATTCATAGTTTGACAAATATTTGACAATAAAATTCATATAATAGGACAAGAGCTAATGTGATGCTGTCCCAGTTACTTTTGGTGACGATGGTACCTATTTAATTAATTTTTAAAGTTTTGACGTGTACTCGTTCTCTTTTTGAACTTAATTGCATTCGTACTTACAAGTTTCCTAAAAATTATGGATATTTTCCAGTTAACTTTTTGTGTTACTAGTTACTGATAATATCATCTTACCTGTGCTATAACTCCTAATGCAAGCAGAACCCGATAAACTAGACTTTTTAAAATAGAACACGTAGTTTTTTAATTCATGCCGGTGGTTGTCAGCGGGTAGGGGGAATGAGAGGGGAGCCACGCAACTTCTACCGCCAGACCGCGCTTTGTTGTGTTAAAACGGGTCTATTGAAAATAGGTCGGTATATAATTGAGACGAAAGAAAGCCAATTAAATTTGCCAGTTTTTGAGCAAAAAATTAAGTTAATACTCCAATATATAAAAGAGTTATCGCAGGTTAAAGCAGACATATATTTTACTCATTCGCGCCGTGCCTACGAAATAACTGATTTTTTGAGCTCTACTTAAATATTTTTCGAACAATATACAGGGTGTATATTTTAAGTGATACCACTGTTGCTATATCCCAAACGGTAAGAGCTACAAGGTCGGTTAAATTAGAAAAAAGCTGCCTTTTTTGATGCATATTCAAGATTTGTTAACTGTGTTGCCAAATTTCCTTAGGTTTATGAAATACAGGGTGATCTCTAAGAAACGTCCAAAAATATGTCATCAATTATTTCGGAATCTATTGATTTTCAAGACACAATTTAAATTTGAAAGTTTTATAATTTTTTCCGCTCTACAACATAGCGTCTTCAAATTTCAAATCCTATGTTTCGTGATCAAGCCACCATCATCAACTTCATTTTTTTAAATACGGATATGAATTTTTTTATTGCATTTTTGGAAAGCGCCCTTCATTCTCTTTCTAAAAATGACATAAAAAATCCAGGTCCGTATTTAAAAAAATGTAGTTGATGATGGTAGCTCGATCACGAAACGTCGGATTCAAAATTTGAAGATGCCATGTTGTAGAGCAAAAAAAATTATAAAACTTTCAAATTTAAATGGTCTCTCGAATATCAATAGTTTTCGAAATAATTGATGAAATAATTTTGAGCGTTTTTTGGAAATCACCCTGTATTTCATGAACTAAAAGGAATTTGGCAACACTGTGAACAAATCTGGAATGGGCATCAAAAAAGGCAACTTTTTTCTAATTTAACCGACCTTGTAGCTCTTATCGTTTCGGATATAGCAATAGTGGTATCACTTAAAATATACACCCTGTATACACCATATTAAAGAGAATATATTTGTCTAGAATCTAGAGCAAAAATAATTTCATTATCTCAAGCGGTTTAGATGTTCTACGAGGTTAAAGTTGGAAATTTTAGTTTCCGTATATTTTTAGTTTTTTGCTCCTAACTTAGCTCTCGACCAATGCAAAAAGTCGTCCATTTTCATTTTATATGCAGAAAAATATGCTGAATCATCTGGTACTAGTCTTAATAAATTATACCTCAATACCGGGTTGCTCCTTAAAACGAAGGCTTTTGCGCGCTTGGCCGCCGTCCTATTAATAAAAATAATGTTCTAATAATTTATGATCACACAGAACCTGAAGAAGATCATCAGGATATTGACGAAAAAAGTAACGCAGATCACGATGAAGTCATATGTGTAGAAATGGGCTCTTTCACTTATGTTTGAAATTGGCATATTTGGATAAAGCAACTAAAAACAGAATTTTCTGTATTTTTACTTCTGAAAAATTCATAGTCCTTCTTGAGAAAACAGAAAAAAAAAGAAATACCTCCAAATAAAAACCCAGAATTTATTCCTATGACGTCGCAGCTCGCAATTTGACCGTGTTGCCACTAATTGTCAACATTGAAAATTTGTAATAGATAACATATTGTTTCCACACAATTTTTTTACAGTTAAAATTGTTGAATATCTTCAGCATTTCTTCTTGGTAGAACCCTAATGCGAAACAAGCCCCATTTCTAACGTTATGTAATTACATTGTAAAACACAATGTTATGTAAGCTAAATTTAATGTAGGTTAAGTAAGGAAGCTTAGCTTCAACTTCGCCTTTTTGTAAAGACTCGTAATTTACAAATAAAGACATTATTATTATTATTATTATTATTATTAGTATTATTATTATTATTATTATTATTATTATTTCTGACGTTACACACTATTTGATGCCTGATACTCAGATTTTCAACCCTAAAATAGTGTAGTAATGTCAAAAATAATTACATAACTAGATCACCGAAATGCAAAAGTAAATAATGGGTCATATTCCTTTTTTTATGCCCATTCCAATGAGTTATCACAATACATATCTTTACATTTGAAAAAAAAGTTGGGGGTGGTTTCTACCCTTAAGATGGGGGTAAATTCAATGAAAAGGCCGAAAAAATGTGCCAAACTAAAAATCAAGCTAAAAATAAAGGGACCCGTTTTTTTTTAATTTTTCCAGAAAATAAATAGGCTTTCTGATACTAATTTTATTCCATATAAAAAATTCCACCCTGTATATATTGATCACATTTGAGTGAGACGTTTTTGACATATTTTAGCTTAAATTTTAAATAATTTGCAAAGAAATTTCATAAGGATGTCAATAACACATTCAAATCCTTATAAAATTTCTTTGGATTTTATCGAGGATTTTATTTATAATTTAGGCTAAGATATCTGAAAAACGGCTCACCCGAAAGTGATCAATATACAGGGTGTCTCACAATCAGCGTTACAGGCCATAACTTTCTTATTTTTAGAAATAAAAATTTGAAAAAAAAAATGACTAATGGTTAATTCGAGGGTTAATTACTTAAGCTCTCTTCAAAAATATAAAAAAATCTTCCCCTGACAAAATCATCCCCTATTTACAACCCTTCACTTTTTTTTTCAAATGGCACCCCTAATTTTTTTTTTTTTTTGAGAAGTTCATGAAATTGCAAATTTAATAAAGTAGGAAAAGTTTTTTTTTCCATGTTTCGTTGGAAAAAAAAATCAAAAATGAAAATAATAATAATGGGGTTCTATTTGAAAAAAAAGGCAAGAGTTGTTTTTAGGGGATGAGTTTGTTAGGGAAGATTTTTTTAATATTCTTGAAAAGGGGTAATTTGCACACAATTAATATTTATATTTTTGTAGACAAAAATGTAATTGCCTGTATAAGACTAAGGGTGGGACACCCATTTTTTTCTCCCAAGAGACATGGAAAAACAAACTTTTTATACACCATACAAATTTGTAATTTCATAAGCTTCTCAAAAATAAAAAAAAAATAATAGGGGTGCCATTTGAAAAAAAAAAGTCAAGGGTTGTAAATAAGGGATGATTTTTTCAAGGGATGATTTTTTAATATTTTTGAAGAGAGCTTAATTAGCCATTAATAATTTTTTTTGTTTCAAATTTTTATTTTTGAAAATAAGAAAGTTATGGCCTGTAACGTTGATTGTGGGACACCCTGTATATGTATTTCGAATCAGGAAGAAAAGATCCTTCATTTTATTGCACAATATTATAATATACATGGTGTTCCATCAAAAAAAGTCGAAGTTGCCTACGTTTCTCTATTTTTCGATGCGATTTTGTTATTTCCGATACCGTTAAATGAAAATATAGGCTGTAGGTATGGGTCCAAATATAATCAAATACCCTCGCAAATACCCTGTACAAATTTTATGGAGTTATCTAAACTTCGAGAGGTTAAGTAATTGATGAAAATTTGTATACAAGTTAGTCAAAATCCCAGAAAAACTCGTAAGATCTACTTAAAATCCCTGAAAATCTTTAAAAATCTAACAAAATTTTATTGGTACAAAAAAAATCCAGCAAAATCCTATAAAATTCCTAATAAAAAAATTCCTTTGACATTTTCAAAAATCCTTTGGGTTCCCCAAAAATCCGTTAGAATCTCTAAAAATCCTTTAGGATCTCTAAAAACCCTTCTAACTTTCCTAAAATGCTCCAAAATCAGCTAAAATTTTTTTAAATCCTGTAAAATCATGTTAAGTTTTTCAAAATCCTACAAAATCAATGAAGATTTAAAATCTGTGTAGGTATTTTAAGGAGTTAATCACCACTCGCCTGTACATATTTCAGCAAATAAATGTTCATTTCTAAACTGTATTTTTTCCCAAGATAGATTTTGACACTGTCAACTTTGAAACATAAACAAGGCCGCATATTGGTTGCAAGATTTGCAACACATCATGCATTGTAAAACTGATTCCAACCTGCAGGAACAGGGAATTTTGCGACCAATCAGGACCAAGCCCTTCAAAGTTTCCAATGTCAAAATCCATCTTGGGAAAAAGTACACTTTATAAAACTACAGTGAATATTGTAAAGATATTTGGAAATTTTGGGGAGAAATTAAAATTCTCAATAGTAATATAACTATAGTCCGTTGCACGGTTCTTGAGCTACGACTACTGAATAGACAGAAAGAACAATGGGCTATTGCTGCGTTGTCATATCAATAATAATATTTATTATTACATGAAAATGAAGGAAATTTTATTGCAATTTTCATGTATTAATAAATATTATCGATATGACAACTGACAACGCAGCAATAGCCCATTGCCCCCTCTGTCTATTCAGTAGCCATAGGTCAAGAACCATGCAACGGACTATAGTGCAATGGAAATTATTGATAATTTTTGGGAAATTTGCCTGAATGCATTTTTAGTTGAAAAAGAGCACGAGTGCCTTTTTCAGTTAAAAACGCATGAGTGCAAATTTTTGTCGAAAATTAAAAATATATTTCCATTGCACGAGTTGTATTTAATGAGAGAATTTCATAAATCAAGAATTTAAAAAAATGTCAAAACACCAGTTTTCGCACCAGTTAGTATGCAATTATCTGATAATTTGCACTAGTGCAAATTATCGCATAATTACAATCTGATTGGTTCAAATCAACAATCAAAACATGTCAATTTATTGTTGGAATACCAGTTTTGACAGATGTATGAAATTCTCTCAGAATTTTTTAAAAATTATCAATTTTTGTTTCGGAAATGTCCGAAATTTCATAAGAAATCAGTAATTATTTGGGGAATTGAGGAAGTTTCATAAATTATTTAGGAAATTTTAGAAATTATAGGAAATACTTAAATAAAAATATTCAGGAAATTTCGGAAATTATGGGACATATTAAAAAAAACATTTCTAAAAAGGAAATAGGTGTACTTACAAAATTTAAGAGCATGAGACACCCCTCGCTTTTCTGAAATTCCAATGGTTGACCTCAAAAAACTGTCTATACCTAATAATTTATCAGACTATAATGTTCTATGACTCCTGCTGACTACTGATGTCCATCAATTTCTGTCAATCGAGGCATTCAAAAGGCGAATTTTTTGGAACTGACAAACAAGTCCAATTTCCCACTGAGCAATCTAAGCCAAGCAAATATCCACAAACGCGTCTTCTTATTATTGAATCAGAATGTTTATTTTCTTTTGCCTGATCTTTATCTCTTAGTTCCCAGATTTTCACTACACCAGAAACGGTCCCGCCACACAACTTTTGAGAGTTATCACTCCACAATAAATGAATAACTGAAGATTCTTTATTTTTAAATTCATGTACAATTTTAGAGGTAGATATATCCCACACTCTTACTTTTTTGTCATCACTAGCACAGGCAATCAACAGGCCATTGGGTGAGAAAGCTACTGCATATACATCTTTCTTGGATGCATGCAGCATTCGTACTGAGCTCCCTGAATTAATGCACCACATTCTAACATTTTTATCTGCTGAACCTGATGCCAAATACAGAGAATTTGGATGAAAATGAATACAAATAACTGCTTCTATATGTCCAGCGAAAAGTCGCAATAGTTTACCAGTTTTTAAATCCCACAGCCTGACTGTAGTATCATGGGAACCAGACGCAATATACTTTAAATTATCACTTATTGCTACACAATACACAGTACCTGAATGTCCTGATAGTCTCCCAAGAAATTTCAGCTGGCTAAGACTATATACACATATGCTACAATCTGCTGAGCCTGTGCAAATTATATCATTTCTTGGACATAATGCAATTGAATAAATTTGCTTTGAATGATCAATAAATCTAATATGATCCAATTTCTCTATATCATAAACAGAATCTGAAAGTACCTGAGAAGGAAATACTTGTAATTCATTAGTTTCAGCAACTAATGAGAGAACCTGTGAAGGACATACTCGTAAAACATTATTTTCAGCAAATATTACTAAGTTGGCACGCCTTCTTAAAAGCCCACATGTCACAAAACTTTTTGAATTCATTATTCTCATATTACAAAAACTTGGTGGTACTTTTCTAGCCTTATCAATTATGTTATTTAATTTTTCTAATACATTTTTGTTTTGGTTTTTAGGCTGTGAATTTCCATCAGTTAGCAATGGGAGAATTTTTTCATCTGTACTTGTAACACTATCCTCTACAGCATTTTCCTTGTCGTCAAAATTGATATATGGATGCAGCTGATCTTTAAGGTCCTGAAGCATTGCAAAGGTAACTGAATCCACATGTGTCATAATATCTTCTGCTGTGACTAATTGACTATCAAATCCATTACAACTTTTGGAAATAATGTGGAAATCAAACCAAGATTTAAGAGATTGAAGTATTAATATATCTGATTCGATATGTAAGCTAGCTGCTACAAAATTCTTAAGCAATGTTAAGGATTCTGGTTTGAGGTGAACCCTGATTTTACTGGATCTAAATTTTTCTTTCAACTCATCAAAGCTTGGGCAATCTGACCCATTTAAAATAATATTTTCTGAAGCAGCACTTACCGCTCTCAGTATTCCTTTAACTATGTCATTGCATTTAGTTTGATCTACTTTATCAATATGGGCTTTGAAAAATGAGTTACTTGAAGAAACAGCTTCATGAGTCTTTCCACTACTTCTAATGTCAAAGTAGAAATGACAAAAAAGAGGGCCCACAAGTATTTCTAGATCTTGACACTGCGGAGATTTCCTTATTTGATCTTTGAGCCATAGCGTAAACTGTTGAAACACAAAACTGTACTCTGTCTGCAAAGGTTCACAATCACTGATGAAATTATATACTATGGAATTTTGTCGACGTATCCGGGTATTCAAATTCATGTTTTTTAATGCTGTCAGCTTCGAAATAAGCATTGGTTTTGGACTTGGAAACTGCCTTCTATGTAAATATGTTGACAGAACAATTTTAACATTTTCACTTCTGGGCTTTTTTGTTTTATTATTTTCTCGTTTTCCATCATCCATAATATAGAGAGCAGCTAACAGTAACAGAATTATTTAGTTGGTTTTATGTTTGGTTTGAGAACGTGAACTTGATACAAAACATATTTTGAGCAAAATTTTGGTTGTTGGATTTCGACTATTTCGAGGTTAGAGCACGCAAATCATTAGTTCTTTTCACGTGGCTCCGGTTTAACTAACCGGTTTACAAAACGGTTAGAGAAATGACATACCGTTTTTTAACCCGGTTACAAATTGACGATGGCGTGATGGATACCTACCACTCGAATTTGAGCGGTATGTTGCGGTTTGTTAAATCGGAGCCACGTGAAAAGGGTTATTAGTTCTTTTCACGTGGCTCTGGTTTAACTAACCGGGTTACAAAACGGTTAGAGAAATGACATACCGTTTTCTAACCCGGTTACAAAGTGACGTGATGGATACCTACCACTCGAATTTGAGCGGTATGTTGCAGTTTGTTAAACCGGAGCCACGTGAAAAGGGTTGTAGGTGAAGGTAAATGACAGGCGACAGCGTGTACATCAGCGGAGTGCGTTCGAAATCAGTTTAGGCGTCACACCGAGTGCACACCAAGGTTGCGTTTAGAAATAGCACTCTGAGTGTGAGAGTGACCTAGAGTAACTCTAAACCGCTCATAAATTAACAGGTGCTTACTCGGAGCGTTACGCTGGAACCGTTCAGAAATCGAGAGTTGACGTGCCCAGAGTGCGCCCAAATTACCCCACTCAGGGACTGGGTTGAAAAACGCCCCGGGCTGCGTTCAGGAATGGCTACAGCCAAGCCAAAATTGGCATTTTGCGTTCAAGTTCGGCTCCAACCTACGTGGTTCGGCATTACCGGTGGAGGGGGAAAAGTAGATATTGGCAATAGCATTGCCGTCCTTGAACGCACCCCCGAGGTTTTTACCGGGTTTGACGTTGACATTTAGCGCAACACCCCAATTACGTTCAAAAAAGGCGCACCCAGAGTGCACTTCAAGTGATGACGTCAGGACACTCAGGGCCGAGTGCAGAAATAACGCACAGGGTGCGAGTGCGATTTTATGGGTGTGCCTGAATTGACAATTGGCCATTGGGCCCATAGCACCGTCTAGCATTATTGAACAGCTAGGGCGTCGCACCGGTGTCACAGTCACACTGGGTGTGTCATTCCTGAACTCGCCCCTGAAAAACAACTACTCTACCTTCACACTCCATTTCTAAACGCACTCCAACCGTTTAAAAATGAACCGCGGCCGGATTATGAACATCCGATACGGAAAGATTCCGAGTCGAAGGTAAACTCGCAGCGCATACGCATCGTATTGAACGGAAAAGCGATTACGAACACACGAATCGGCTTTAATCAGCTGTCCGCGATTACAATGGTAGAATGGGAAACCTCTCGCTGGAGGTGACGTCAGCTGCAGTCCTTTATTGTTGCGATTACTATGTACCATCGTCACCAAAAGTACCTGGGACAAAAATAATGCCTAATGATCTCCTGGACTAATTCTACTGTCATTCATTTCAATGCATTTAATTGACCTTTTGTTTGGACGCCATGTTGCGGTGCGCGAACATAGTTGCCAATAGTAGGAAAAAAAAAATTACTAGCGTAGTGTCAACATTAAAAACAAAAGTTACTGAATAAATTACATTTAAAATTTAAATTTGCCGCCTGATATGAATGTTTTTGAAAAGAAAAGCCATCAATTTTAGTTTGTATTGGGCAGAATAGAAATAATAAAATATGTACCTAATTACTTTCACCAATCAGAGAGAGAAAGTAAACAAATAAAAAGGATAGCGAGGATCAATCATTTAGTTACTTTTGTTTTTAATGTTGACAGCCCGCTAGTAATTTTTGTTTTCTTCTTTTGGCAACTATGTTCGCGCACCGCAATATGGCGTCCAAACAAAAGGTCAATTCATAGTTTGACAAATATTTGACAATAAAATTCATATAATAGTACCAGAGCTAATATGATGCTGTCCCAGTTACTTTTGGTGACGATGGTAAATGCATCATTCATCATTGAATGCATGGAATTGATGGGAAACTTGCAGTGTTTTTATGGATTATGATTATGAATATCTAAAGATTGCAACCATCTTTCGCTTTATATTTTGATATTTAGAAATGGATGCTCGCATGTATGTACGAATATATTTTAATAAAAACCATAGATAAAAACACAAGAAAAACAAAACGAAGCAAAACGCACCCGTCGCACCCGAATACCTAATGGCAATAATGGCATAACAAGAAAAACAAGAACAAAACCAAAACAAGTGTGTGTGCAAGAAGGAAATAAAACGATTCCGTCAACAGTGTCGGAAGCTACGGAATGGTTCTCGATCCGAGTTTTCTCGCTTCGAGTACGTTCATAACCTCTATTCGGAAAAAATTGGAGGATTCGGTTCGTATCGGACGTTCGCAATCGGGTCCCTGGTATACACTCCGGTTGACTTTCAAGCTAAAGTAGTTCAAAAATATCCGAGATGTTACTTAGTGGCACTCTTTCCTAGCCCAAGCAAAGGCTGAGTTCACTCTGTAAACTCTGAGCGCGCTCCAAACAATAAGATTCTGTTCGTTTTAGCTCTCAGAGTGTCCTCTTTTGTGATGGGCGTATGACCGCATATGACGTCACGATATCAATGCTCATACCGTTCCGCTCCGTGGAGTGCAAAGCCGAACTCAGCTAAAGTGAGACAAAAAGCTACCAAACCTCCACTACCCAGTTACAAACCGCGGTATATCATTTGACAGACCGAAGCGTGAAGCGTCTACCAAAATTGACATGACGAGTGACGACATCATTCTCCCATCCAGAAGGATTGGTACCTGTTACCTGTTTGACTGACCAAACTGGAGTACCGGTACCAAACTGAGGCGAAATCGCCTCATCTCTGCCGCTGGGTAAATTACACTCCTGTCATTCTTGTCAGTTTTTTCATTTGAGGCCCGGTTTATTCACCTTCTGATAAACTGTCGGGTCAAGTATGCAATCTGGAGCATACAGACGCAATCTGTAATCCCATTGGCCGGCTTATAATTATATAGAATGGTGAATTTGTCTTGCAGATAGTTACCAGCGAGTTAATCTGAAGATGAATAAGCCGGGCCTAAATCTACTTCTCTCAGATTTAGGGACGGTTTATTTATCTTCAGATAAACTTGCTGGTAACTTCTATAATTGTTTTGGTCGATAAGTCGGCGGATAACTGGCCAACCAATGGGATTAGAGATTACAGAGCGTTTTTATCTCTCAGATTGCATGCCAGACAGTTTATCAGAAGGTGAATAGATCGGCCCTTAGTCAGATTAGGAAATTTTTCGGGAGGATAATCAAGCATTTTTCACTGTATTCCTTTTATTTTTAAGCACTAGGGAGTAAGGGTGGATTTTCATGCATCCGTTTGTCCGACGAAAGATGTCCGGAAAATATTCTATTCTGACATAATCGTATAAAAATATGTCAAAATAGAAGATTTTTCGGACATATTTCGTCGGAAAACGGATGCATGAAAATCCGGCCTAAATCTAGTTAGATACTTGACTGAATACCGGGGCGCGTTCACTTTGAACGTCGGACGCGCCGAATATCGTTCACTTTCAACGTCGAGTGAAATTTGTCAGCGTTCAGTTTGATGAAAGATAACGTCGGGCGACTTGCCAGCACATGGACTTGCGCCCGGGCTAAACATCGAATTACACCGAACGTGTCGCTCTAGAGCTCCTGGTCCTCGGAGTCACTCCAAAACACACAATTCAGATAATTATCATTATTTTTTAACATTACCATAAGACCATTACCTAAAAGGGCTTCTTGCATCCCCCGCAAATTTGATGAATCAGGGGAAAGGCAGATGCACTATGAGCGACTCGAGTGCTCAACGCACTTTTAAAAGGAACGTTCAAGCTTTTGACATTGAGCAGCTCCGAGTAGCTCAACGGGTAAAAGAAATACAGTAAAGTCTGTTTTTTTTTTAAAGATAAAAGTCAAAATGACATTATGTTGGCAATACAATGTAAAATTGTCAATGCTTTCAAATTTTTATGTAGAAAAGGCTTGTGCTGCCAACATAGTTACTAAATTTTTGACTTGTGGAATTATCTTTAAAAAAAAAACAGATTTTATTTACTGCATGCGACACTCTGGAACGGGCGCACTGCTCTATGCTAGTGTGCCGAATTTTCATTTATGCAACCCAGCAATACAGAAGGATTGTTGCTTCGGTCGCACTCATTGCGACTAACGTAAAAGAAAGAAGAGCTTCTTCATCTTCCTAACCTCAATAGCTGCCCATAGTGCAGAGAGAGATGCAAATTCCTCCTGTTTGTTGTCCTTCCTGGCACAAGCCCTTGCGTAAAAACATTATGCAGCTACCGTTCCAGTGTGTTTGTTTAGTTCATTGGCTGCATGTGTCAATTGTATCATACTCCCCTAACTCCCTCCCCAGTAAATTTTGGGCCTACGAGTGACGTCACGACCAGCTGCTTATAGTAATGACGTCACCCGCAGACCTCGATGGAATGTTCGTCGTCGATTTTAAATGTAGAAAAGATGATTTTCGGTCTGTTTTCACAGAAGAAATAATGTAGACGTATTTTAGCGAGCAGTCAACATCATACTACACATACTACGATTCATGACGTCATAGTTACCCAAATGACAGGTGGAGTGTATTTGACAAAGGATCTAAAAGAGGACGCCATGATCGTTGTTTATTTGGGTTTGTTGAGTTTTGCAAAATTTTGTATTTTCGAGTTTAAATATTATTTCTCCAGTGAAGATTTTCGATAGATTGTGGTATTTTTGAATTTTATGGGGACCCATGCCAAAAAAAAAAAATTACTCTTGTGTGCACAAGTGAAAGATTTTTTTTTTAATTGATAACCTATTTCACTTATTTAAAGTACTCCTCAGCGTGTTTAAATCCAACATTCAAAAACGCGCGTGTTTTAATGAAAGTCGCTTTCCAGCTGACGCTTTTGAGCACGCAATCGAGCTTTTGCGCGCGCAAATGCTTCAAGCGCGTGTTCGTGTTCCAGCCGTACTGCACTTCGAGAGCTGCTAACTTTTGCGTTTCAAACACAGAACACTGTGCTGCACCGTGCTTGAAGCACACAGCTGGAAAGCGGCTAAAGTTACCATGACAACATCAACAACCCAACAAAGGTAAAGTCTAAACACGTCAACTTTTTAATTATTGATTTGTCAGACAACGACAGGTATACCAGATGTCATATCACGAATTTAGCATTCTACAACTATTAGTAATTTATGATGAGTTTGAACGTATACCAATAAAAAAAAATAGTGTAAAGTGTAAAGTATTCGTGGATAACTGGTCTTTAAAACACTTGCTCTATTTCGAGCACTCCGGCTGCGCCGTCGTGCTCGAAGAATCGCGCGTGTTTTAAAGACCTTAATATCCACTTATACTTCAATATACTATTTTTTGCAAAAATCGTCTAAAATAAAATCACAAAAAACCATGGCAAAATGGGGAAAAACAATCCTCTATGTATAATGGAAAGAACTGTGTCGGTAAATAGTAGTCAGCTGTTTGGCCCATATGCTCATTTTCGTGTATTAGAAAAAGATACACTGACATACTACAACCAGTAACTATCCCTCATAGGATGGTTACATATTTACATCCGACTTTTATGTTGTGACGTCATAATACGTCAGCCATGATCGCTAAAATTTAGTATCCCAAGTAAATACAACATACTACTGGGTTAAAAACTCTCGCTAAAATACGCCTCTAGTTAAAATCACCTTTTCTACATTCAAAATCGACGAAAAAACAAGCACAACCTGAATCGCAAACATCCCATCGAGGCCTGCGGGTGACGTCACCACTATAAGAGGATATGCTGCTAATCGTGGTGACGTCACTCGCAGGCCCTGCCGACTCGTGAATTGGCGAACGTACGCCTTAAGGCCGGGACGCATGGAGGTAGGTAACACCCTGTTTAGCATTCGGCAATCCGTTCGACAACGGTTCGGTTTTTTAAATGTTACACCCGTGGTTGCATGGATGTGCGCTTTTTCGAGTGTTACTTACCCTCGTTATTAAGCTTATTTACTATTACCATCTTTGTAAATAATTGTTTTAGGGCATTGAAATATTAAAACATGATTATATAAGTACAAAATATAATTATTGTTATTTTACTTTAAATGGGCTCTTTCACTAATTTTTGAAATTGGCATATTTGGATAAAGCAACTAAAAACAGAATTTTCTGTATTTTTACTTTTGAAAAATTCAAAGTCCTTCTTGAGAAAACAGAAAACAAAGAAATACCTCCAAATAAAAACCCAGAATTTATTTCTATGACGTCGCAGCTCGCAATTTGACCGTGTTGCCACTAATTGTCAACATTGAAAATTTGTAATAGATTTAATTCTGAAATGTTGGCAAAATCTCATGAAAAGTAGTTAAATTAATTAGTTATAGATTCAAGATTTTATAACATTTTTTTTTTAAATTATGCTTAAATACAATTTAATGCAATTTTTTATGTTTAGTTTTATTTATTTATTTTACGCTGCACTACATTTAGTCACAACCGACAACAGCGCATTCGAACCTTTACGTATCTTTACAGAGCGCAAACACAGCCGAGCCCTTCCTCCTTGCAACGACATAAGCGAAATGAAGAATATTTATGTGACGTCGGCAAATCGGCGCGTTTTAAAATAGTTTGAATTTAGGCACTTTTGATTGCCTATGAAAAACTTATTGAACCTTGTAGAACATGTTTTTTTTTGGTATATATGCCTAAAATAGTCCCTCCTTTGAGATTTTATACTTAAATTACGTATTTAAATTTTAGTGAAAGAGCCCATTATACTGTGCGTTCGTAATTCAGCAGATATAACAATAAAAGAGTGAATATTTCTCGAAAAACCTCAGACATTAATTCTTATTTAGTAGTAGGTACATCTTTTTCACTATTTGTATAGTTGTAGAACATCGAAAAATCCAAAAAGAATCCACGTTTCACATTTTTAAATAACACACTGTATATTACCTATTTTTATTTGTTTTTTTTTTGTAAAATAACAAGGAATTTATTAATATACTGGGTGAATCCGAAAGTGAGGCTTTTTTTTAACGGGATATACAGGGTGTCCCACAATCAGCGTTACAGGCCATAACTTTCTTATTTTCAAAAATAAAAATTTGAAACAAAAAAATTATTAATGGCTACTTAAGCTCTCTTCAAAAATATAAAAAAATCATCCCCTGAAAAAATCATCCCCTATTTACAACCCTTGACTTTTTTTTTCAAATGGCACCCCTATTATTTTTTTTTATTTTTGAGAAGCTTATGGAATTACAAATTTGTACGGGTATAAAAAGTTTGTTTTTCCATGTCTCTTGGGGGGAAAAAAATGGGTGTCCCACCCTTAGTCTTATACAGGCAATCACATTTTTGTCTACAAAAATAGAAATATGACAAAAAACAATTAATTGTGTGCAAATTAACCCCTTTTCAAGAATATTAAAAAAATCTTCCCTAACAAATTTATCCCCTAAAAACAACTCTTGCCTTTTTTTTCAAATAGAACCCCATTATTATTATTTTCATTTTTGAATTTTTTTTCCAAGGAAACATGGAAAAACAAACTTTTCATACATCATTGAATTTGTAATTTCATGAACTTCTCAAAAATAAAAAATAAATTAGGGGTGCCATTTGAAAAAAAAAAGTGAAGGGTTGTAAATAGGGGATGATTTTGTCAGGGGAAGATTTTTTTTTATTTTTGAAGAGAGCTTAACTAACCATTTGTCATTTTTTTTTTCAAATTTTTATTTCTATAAATAAGAAAGTTATGGCTTATTGTAACGCTGATTGTGGGACACCCTGTATATCTCACCAAAATAAGTTGTTTGGCAAAAAATTGTTTATACAAAAAATTTAAGATAACGGAGTTACAGGTATTTCAAGGTCTTAAGAAGACTCCAGGGTCCTTATTCTCAAAACATGGGAGCAGCATTCTTATGAGAACAAAGGTCCTATCTTCGCCGCCTTATTTGCCCATACTCATGTTTGCATAACACTGACAAAGATCAGATCAATCGTTCTCATGAGAACGCTGTTCCCCAGTTTCGAGAATAGGCATCCAATTATAAAACATTTTGCTTACATTTTCTCGGAAAAAAAGCAGTTATTTATCCAGCATAATGAGTTTTTTTCCAAATAGATAATCTACAGTTGCATTATTCTATCAGAAAAATCAATCAAAAACTCCTTTTTCCATTTTCAACTTATTATTTTTATATCTTCAAATACCTGTACCTCCGTTATCCTAAATTTTTTATGTGAAAAAATTTTTGCCAAACAACTTATTTTAGCGAGATATATAGAGGTAAAATCAGCACTAAAGACTACGGTGACGACATAAAAAGCTGCGCGAAGCGGGTCGGATCTCTCTCCCTCGTCTATCTCTCGCTGTCTGCCGTGACCTCGGCCGTGAGCTGAAGCCAGCAGCGGGGTATCTTTTCAGACAAAACTTGGATACAAAATAAACCAAATAAATATGCCTGCTGGTCGTACGACAATGAACCACGTGCTTGGCGTTCGGCAGCAGCACCGATCGATACGATAGTTCGGTTAGTCTTCAAAATTGGGTTTGTGCGCAAATGACGACACCGTACTCTTTAGTCTTGACGCGGACTCTACCCTATTAAAAAAAAGTCTCACTTTCAGATTCACCCTGTACTATAGGATGGGCTCAAAAAAACCGGCTGTAATTTTTTTAGTTGTTGACCAACTTCCTATTGTTTTGGCCTGTTTGCAAAAGAATTGAACAGGCTAACGAATCAGAGTGAAACTTTTAAAATTTGCGAAAAATTCAAAATGGCGGACTTCTTCAAAAGTTACAAAAAAATTAATATTGTTTACTGTTTCGTGGGTTATGGGATAGGCAAGAAAAGACTAATTATTCTTTGGGACGTTTCGGTGCTGTATTGCGCCTTTTTCAACCCTAATGTAACAAAACACTCCTATTAATCATATCATGCAAATAAATGAAAAGCTTAACCACTTACATTAGAAAATTAAGTCAAAAAGCCTGGCTTATTTTTGGTGTGGATGTGAACCATCACAAAGTAACAATGCTATTACACATCTCCCAATCGTGCAGAACTAGGTGCTTGTTGTAATTATTTAATAATTAATCGTTGGCAATGATCCGCGATTTTTTTTTATTAGCGATTTTTTTAGTAAAATTCCTTGTTTATACGAAAAGTTAGGTTATGGAGAGCCATTAGGCTGTATTCACACAGCAACGGTGTGACGTCACAATAAGTGCTACATCATACATCACCATCACAACAATTGCGAGACGTTCACCAATTTAAATTACAAAAAACGAAAAGACAATGAGATATCAAAAAAAATAAATAAAATTGAACATAAACAAAGCATTATCACTTCTACCAACACAAAATTTTTCCATTAGTTAATGATCATAAAAAATACAGTAGGTACTTATATGAAAAAAAAAATATCTTTAAAAGTGTTAAAAACTGCTAGTTAGACCAACGACATTACAAACAGATTAAAACATATAAAATATTAAAACAATTTACATCTAAAATTAACACTTAGAAAATCACAGGCAAATAATATATGTTATCACAGCTAAGATATAATTATTATTTTTTGTTAATTTTAGATTTGTACTTATCTAAAATATTGCAATATAAAGTACTTAATCCCCTCACATCAGTTCTTAAATTGATGGTGTCATGTAAATGAATCTGAATCATTTCACTGATAAGTCTTTTAGAGTAGTTTGGTTCCTTATCTAAAATAGTTGTGTCCTGAAATCGGAAATTGTGTTGGAACTCGAAATGATGTTTGGAGAGGGCTGTTTTCTCCTCATCATATCTTTTGTCATTCTTACAGTCATTCTTGTGTTGTTTCATACGTTTCTCCAGATATTGCTTGGTCTGTCCAACATAGCTTTTTCCACATTCACAGGGAATATGGTATATAAGATTAGATTGTTTATCCATGGGAGTAGAGTCTTTCAATCTAGTAAAGAACTTCTTTGTGGTTTTCACATTGTAAAATGCTAGTTCTGTATTCATGTCTATGAAGCAACGTTTGACTTGTTGGGATAAGCCTTCGATATAAGGAAATTTGTAGTATTTTTTAGAATTATCTCGGAGGGATGGTGTTTTATTGTTAAATTTGTTGATAGAAATGTTAATAAATTTGGTGGGGTAATTGTTGTTTCTTAGTAAGGTTTTTATTTTGTTCATGTTTTGATTATGAAATTTTTGGCTACTCAGTTTGGTAGCTCGATACAAAAGTCCATTAATTATACCAACTTTATTGGATGTGGGATGGTTAGAAAGAAAATTCAGGATCTCCCTGAACTACTTGGTTTAGAGTACCAATTAGTTGAAATAGATCCATCTGTTTCTCTGTGGACCTCAGTATCTAAGAAACACAACTTGCCATCTGTTTCTACTTCCATTGTAAATTGCAAAGATCTATGAAAACTATTAAAAGTCGTTAGTAGAAAATCTAGTTTATCAGCTGGTGCTGCAAGACACGAATCATCAACAAAAATGTAAAAAAAGGGTAGAGAAAATGGTAATTTTTGTGTTACTTCAGTAACAACATAGTTCATAACCAAATTAGCTAATATGGGACTAGCTGGATTCCCCATAGCTGTTCCATCTTTTTGTAAATAAATATCTTGATCAAAAGTGAAATAACTCGTATCAAAGCAGAAGTCGACAATATCTAGGAGCATTTTCTTAGAGATTTCAATATAACTAGATAGATATTTATATTGTTTGTTGATTATGTCTTTAACTAGTTGCTTAGGAATGTTGGTGAACAAACTCACAACATCCAGAGAAACCAACACATAACTGTCTGGAATGCTTTTTCTCTGTATCAGTTCTACAAATTCAAATGAATCTTTAATGTTAAAATGGAACGTGGTTGTGAAGGGAGACAGCACACTATGTAAAAATTTTGCCAAATTATACCCTGGTGATCCTAAGCAGCTCACAACAGGTCGAAGGTGTAACCCTGGTTTATGAGTTTTCCTGAGGCAATATAATCTTGGTGGTACAGCATTTGTAGTCTTCATTGACTTTTCCTCATATGCAGTGATCAGGTCTTGGCTTTTTAGAGTTTTAAGGATATCATTGGCTCTTGTCTGAAATCTATTCGTTGGATCTTTTTTAGTTGGCTGGTAGACACTTGTATCCTGGAGCATTTCAGAAACTTTAGTATGGTATTCTTCTTTTTCCATAACTACTGTGGAATTACCTTTGTCAGATCTCATAATCCATAGGCTTGGGTGTTCTTTTATAAACTGTTGAGTTAGTTTTTCTTTGTGTTGTAGGCTTGCTTGTAGTGTAGTTAGTGATTCATTGTTTCTACAGTAATGATTAGTTATTATATTTGTAGCTTGGGCTCGTATGATCTCCTTATTTTGTTCTGTAGTTACTTGTCGTGATATGCAATATTCCAGATCTTTAATGATAGTGGGAATAGGTATTTCACTATTTTTTATAGGTAGGCCAAATTTAGGACCAAGGCTTAACATTGTTCTTACATCCTGTGGTAGTTCTGTGTCCGTAAAATTATACAAAAACTTATCCTGTGTTGAAATGCAAACCTCACTCTGCTCATTTTCAAGGTTTTTTAGTTTTTTTAAATTGGTTACCTTAACCCTGTTAAATTCTACATTGTACCTTGTATTATTTTCTTTTAAGCAATGAAGAAAAGTTTCATGGGGTATAAAATTCTTCAATAAGTTTTTTGTTTCTTCAATTTCTTTATCTATGTTCTCCAGTTTCCATATTGTTATATCAATCTCAAGGTTCAGTACTGATTTCTTGAATTTTCTTTCAATTTTATCCACCTGTTTTGTGAATGGGTGGTTATCCATTTGTAATGGGTACATGGCATTTGATGTGTACGTTTAAATGTAAAGCAATGGGCAAACAACACAAGTAAATTGGCAAATTTAAAAAACCGACGCATCTTTTTGTTGAAATGCAGATCAAGAGGTTTAATACCAAAACATTTAAACGTACAGCCCTGGGCTGCGTTCAGGAATGGCTACAGCCAAGCCAAAATTGGCATTTTGCGTTCGAGTTCGGCTCCAACCTATGTGGTTTGGCATTACCGGTGGAAGGGGAAAAGTAGGTTTTGGCATTAACATTGCCGTCCTTGAACGCACCCCAGGAAGGAGCATAAAGCCTAGTACTCATGGGCGCGTTCAGATTGAAGAGTCTGGGCGACGTCCAGTGCAGAGCGTATCCGATAGAGAGTGCACTCCGAGTGTGCCTGGCGATTCGCCCAATCTGAACGGCCAAGACGCATTCTCTCCTCATAACATCACTATTTATGGGATGCTTTGATTTTGATTTTATTGCCTTTTCAAAATTCACTGTGTTCGTGATTCTTACATTTTTGTAAAATAAGAAAAAAGAAAATTCAAAGATAATCAACTCTTATTTTATTTTATTTTGATTTTTTTGGTAGAACTATCACAGAAAATAATACCTCTTAACCCTTAATTCTCATTTTAATTTATTTCCTATTTTATTTTATTTGTTGGATAAATTCGCCACAACTTCCAACAATAATATTTACAATATTTGCCTTTATTATTGGTTAGAACATAAACATAACACAAACGCGCATGCGGGGCAAATTTTATCTTACTATTTTATGGGATGCAAAAGTGTGCGTCGGGGTGTCGTCAGGTAAAAATCTACTGACAATCTGAACGGCTGGGTAAAGTTTACCCAAAGCAATCTGAACGGTCAGAGTGCGCTCGGACGACAACCGACGTTCAATCTGAACGCAGCCCATAACTGCGAAATTCGCATTTTTTTGACATTGCTTCGACAATTTGACGTTTGATACACGCATGAAACGTCAAATTGTCAACGCAATGTCAAAAAATGCGAATTTCGCAGTTATGAGTACTAGGCTTAACCTGGAATCTGCGGGACCGGAATATGTGGAGATTGCATATGGCCGACTAGTGTTTCCGGTTTGGCAGTGGCGTATATTTATTTAAATATGATTGTCAATATTATGACTCACTCTTTTCGCACTAATCCCAGTGCTTATTATCACTTAAAACCGCTAAAATCCATTAAACATCCACTTGAATGAGGACACAGCGAACCACCAAAACAAATGATGAGTCAAACTTGGAGGCTCCAATATGGCCGCTTCCGTCCCTTTTTTGTTTGTAGTGACAACGCTCCTTCCTGTAGTTTTATATTCAAAGGTTACAAGCAACGCGTCATCAGGTAGGCGAAAAATTTGTAAAATACGTTGTTATGAATGTTCCGTTTCAGCTGCCGGATTCTATTTTACGAGTCGAGTCGAAATTCGTATCGAATTTTCAAAATAGCGATTCTGTTTTTAGATTTTTCAACGTCCGGTACGTCCGGAGCTGTCGTATTCGATATCGAGACAATTCGAGTTGACTCGTAAAATAGAATCCGGGGGCTGATTTGTTTTGTGATCATTCATAGGTGGGTTCGGCTCGCTCACTCCGTGCACTCCGAGTGACTCCGTTCGGGTTAAGGTTCGGGTATTGCTTTTTACCGTATTAGGGGTGACTCCATTAGCTATGTTCACTCCACTCCAACTCCGCGCTGAATAGCCGAACCCAGCTCATGTTATTATGTAGCTATTTCAAACTATTTTTAATGTAAACACTAACATACTGCATAGTTTAGTTTTGCAATTCTAGGAGTGTTTAGTGTGCGCATATTTTTATGGGTGATGTATGTACACCTGCTAAATTGGTTTAAAGTTACGTGGCAACCTTGTCTACTATCCTTGAAGAGACAGACTATTTTGCTTTTAAGGCCGAGTTCGGCTTTGCACTCCACGGAGCGAAACGGTATGAACAGGGATATCGTGACGGTGACGTCATACGCAGAGTGCGCCCTGAAGTCTGTGTTTTTTTTAAAGATAAAAGTCAAAATGCCAATAGTTGTATTCCTTTCACACCTAGGAGGAGCTCCGGAACAGCTCCGGGGCTTCACGCGCTTATTCCTTTCGAAAAGTGTTTGTTGCACCACGCATATGTTCCCTGCAAATCGGGGGCGACTAAGCACCGAAGCGAGTAGCTCGAGTGTTTCAAGCTCTTGAAAGGAATACAACTATTATGTTGGCAATACAATGAAAAATTGTCAATGTTTTCAAATTTTTTATATGTAGAAAAGGCTTCAACATAGTTACTAAATTTTTGACTTGGGGAATTATCTTTAAAAAAGACAGACTTTAAGCCAAACACAGATCGAAACAAATCCTCAAACCCTTGCGCAGTCACTAAACTCAAAAAAAATTGTTTCGTTTTGATTTTATTTTACTAGTAAACCGTAGTAAACGAGTAGGTGAATTAGTAATGGACCTGAAATAAAAGTAGAAATCTAGGAAAAAAACCGCGATAACTAATTTCTCTGGTGCTCCTCCATCCTTCCATCCATCCATCCAAAAGAGAGCAAGCTCAGGGTCAGAGTACGTGCTTGATTGTAACCAAAACGCAATAGAGAACACTCTGAGAGCTAAAACAAACAGGATCTTATCGTTTCGAGCGCGCTTGAACTGCTCGAAGTTTACCGAGTGTAAAGCCAGTGCATGTGCAGAAGCTAGCTTCTGGATAGGAAATATAGGAATTGGCAAATTAGCTATCCAAGTGCTCCTAAATAGTCGAAAAAAAAAACAGTCAGTCAGATTTTTTTTACAACCAGGAATAGGAATAGGTACTAGGGGACTGCTGGTTTTACGTGTACTTAGGTGGGGAACTTGCAGCGAATCTGATGACAGTGGCTAGAATGTTGAATTGGATTTGGATGCTATTCGAGCAAGAACACTTATTGCTTATTGAGCTGAAAGTGTGTGCCATTTTAGCCGCAGGCCTCAACTCTTGACATAAAAATGTATAAGCCGAGTTTAAGCAATTCCTTAATAATGAAAAACAAAAATCTGTACCTACTTCAGTTAATAATTAACTGATTCCAGTTTTTCTTCAAATATAAGCACTTAAATAGCACTAATTCCTATCCATAAACATTTTAGCTTCTGATACAGCACCAACTAAACGTGAAGCCAATAATTTGCCAATAATGAAAAAAAAACTATAAATCATTTAATAATTAACCGATTCAAGTGTTTCGTTGACAATTTGGGAGCACTTAAATAGTACCTAATTTCTATCCAGGAACATTTCAGCCTCTAACACACCACCATATAAGTAAACTTAAATCCAGGAATTTCATAATATTGAAAAAAAATCTGTAATTCAGTTAATAATTAACTGATTCAATTTTTTCTTTGACTATTTAGGAGCATTTTAAAAAGTATAGGTACCTATTATGTAAATTCTGATACCAAAGAAAAATTTAAAAAAATATTTTCACTACGGGGGACTGCTATAGGTATTTCATGTAAACCTAGCTAGCAATCCCTTCGTTTTTTTCTACAATGGGACTGCTAGGTTTATTGACCTAATATTCTGGAAAATCAATAAATAACCTCATACAATTTCAAATCTGGGGAGATACCTACTTTGGATAAGTATATGTATTATTAACTTTACATTTATAAATAATTTTACATGTCTGTATAGACTCTACGCTTTAATAATAAGTATATATTTCTAAAATCTTGGCTCTACTGTAGTTAAGAAAAATAAAGTCCACAACCATTCATTAGGGAGATTTTGGACCAGTGAAAACTGTCCTTTAATAACGATTTTTGTGGTTATTCCGATTTTGAGCATGCGCACTAGAGGCGGAGCTTGTAACGATAACGAAGGTACTAAAAACATTTAATTTATTTTTATTATTTATCAGCATCAGATCAGCTGATTACACCAGCACATGTTCCGCGCGCCCGCCGCGTACAGAAACCCTTCAACTACTCTTTGTACTCCTCCGCGATCATGTTAACTGATCCCGACCATAGCCGATCGCGTTCGTGAGTAGACCATTTGCGGATTAGCACAAATGCACAGTAGCACAAATGGAGCCATCTCTCTCTCTGGAGCTGTCGTATTGGATATCGAGACCATTCGACTCGACTCGTAAAATAGAATCCGAGGGCGGACTCTTGGCTTGTTCTCCGTTGACATAAGACTATGTTCAAACCTTCCCTTCCTCACGTTCACCATCCAGAAATTGGTTTGAACCATTCGCCCCGCGAAAAAACGCCTCAGAACAATTTTCGAAGAGCAAAGGAAAATTTCCGCCATTTTGGAATTGTACTCTTTTTTTTAACTCTACTCCACCGGTTTGGGTTTGGTATTCGGAGTAATAGACTCTTAGATCATAATAGACTAAAAACTGATTTTCACTCTACCGGTTCGAGTTTTCTTTTCGGAGTGAATAGAGTAAGATTATTGGCGTTCAGAAGATAAACTTCCAAATGATCAGCCATAACGATCAGCGCTTGCTTGTTGTAACTTATATAGAATAACGTGATCCGAGCAAAAAGTACTCTTTTTTTACTTTACCAGTTACGGCCAGTTCCATAATATGACGTTAAGTCGGCTTTAAGAAAAAAACACTTTTCGTTAAAGTATACTTTAAGCAGCGCTTAAAGTCAGTTGGGTTCCATAAACCATTTTGAATTGTCTGTTACAAAAAGGAGTAATTATCGGTTTTCCCAATTTGCAGAGAGCAAAATGAAAGAAAGAAAAGTGCCCCTTTTTGAAAGGAGGATTAAATTCGTTTATTGGAAGCTATTTATGAAGAGCGCAAACTTGAAATTATTGAAAATAAAGAAACAAATAAATTATCAAATGCAGACAAGGTTTGTAAGTTTCAATTTGGTTTTATCCTATGCATGATATCTAAAGGAGAAGGCTTGGGAACGGGTAGGTACCTAGCTTTAGCTTACAGTGTTAGTGGAACGGTTGTGAGAAATGTAGATTAATGGAAGCAGAAAGACAATTAAAAAAAAAGGAAGCTTGTATGGGCTTTTTCATCCAGTAGGGCTCCAACAGTCAGCTTTGTTAACCTAAACTGGTCAAAGAGTTCTATGTCGTCTTATTTTTCAAAACAATCGACTCTCATCCTATATCGCTTAATATAATTTTACCCGTATCCTCTTTATCTGAATGGGTCGAAATTTGCCATTTAAATTCTGACATGAAATAACCAACAGGGATGTTCCGAGAGAATTTGTAAATGTGCACTTGACATTATAAAAAGTGGGCATATCCGACACAAAATGTGCATCCTGTGGCATCCCCCTTAAGGGCCCCATACACTACAATGAAACACGACGGTTTTCACCGCCACGATGAAACACGTCGTTCTAAAACCGATGTGTTTAATAGAAAAACACGACGGTTTTCTACAGGGCCCCATACACTACGATGAAACACGACGGTTTTCACCGCCACGATGAAACACGTCGTTCCAAAACCGAAGTGTGTGGTAGAAAACCCTTCGTGTGTACGAAATGTTGAACCGTCTTGCCAAAAATCAAGCTGGGACTGAATTTTAAACCGACGATGAAACACGACGGTTTTCTACACACACTTCTGTTTTGGAACGACGTGTTTCCTCGTGGCGATGAAAACCGTCGTGTTTTATCGTAGTCTGTGGGGCCCTGTAGAAAACCGTCGTGTTTTTCTATTAAACACATCGGTTTTAGAACGACGTGTTTCATCGTGGCGGTGAAAACCGTCGTGTTTCATCGTAGTGTATGGGGCCCTTTAGCCCTTGTTTTGCTTTTCAATGTTGCCGGTTGGCAATAAGTATGTTTATTCTTACAACGTTGCCAGTTCCGATTTCCAATATTTTGTATTTTCATTGTCGAGCAGGCTGGACGGGGCTGGGTCCGGCTGGGCAGTGGCGTACCAAGGATGATACACACCTACAGGATTGCTTATCCGCCTTGTTTTTGGTGGTGATCGCCGCCATATTGGTGTATCACCATTTCCGACGTCATAACTAAGTCGTCAGCTGTTTAAACAGCCCACGTCAAGGCGAGAAATAACATGCCGCTTACGTCACAACCGGTGATGTGGCTTGGGGAAGAGGGCGCATTTGTTCCACACAAGCCTTATGAGGATAGGCCATCCTGTAGTATTAGTGTGTATCATCCTTAGTGGCGTACACGTTAGTAAAGTGTACTGAGTGTAGAGTAAGGGAGTATGTATAGAGTACGGGAGTATGTAAAGAGCAGGAACCCGGACCGGAACGATATTGGACCGAAAACCGGAACGAAACCCTTTTTTTTGCGGACCGGAACCGGAACGAAACCCATATTTCATAAAAATGTTGTAGGGCAGGCAGAACCGGAACCGATATAAATTAATCGGTTCTTACCGGTATTTTTCGCTTTCAAGATTTTATAAATTGAGCTGTTTGATGTTTGGTTGTATCACAATAAAATTAACGGAGCGTTGGACATTGGACAGCGCGCATTTCTGAACTCGGCTAGGCTATACACCAAGGATTTTACATACTACTACAGGATTCCTCATCGGCTTCGATTTTTGGAATCAAGTTCTTATGTTTTTGAACCGTTGCCGACGTCTTCAACAGTCTCGTTAGCGGTTTGCGTTCCTAGTTAAGAATATACATGTATGATGAAAAATATAATTTAAATTTGATCAACATAATAGTCAATAGACAAGTGGAAGATGCAAATGAGATCTAAACGAGGGTTGTTTTAGAATATTAAATAATGTACTATGGTTCTAAACAGTTTCGAAATACAATCCAATCCACGTTTTAAAACCATTTCCTCGTGCCGAGAAATTATGACGTCATTGTGAAACTGATTTAAACCAGTTTTGGAAGATGTTTCAAAACTTTGAGACGCGAAAAAACACCTCCTAATCCGTGGTGCAACTGCTGCAAGCACTACGTCAAGGCGAGAAACGACACGCTGTACGTCATCACTGATCGAAAACACAAAAATTTATGGGAGTGAATCCTACGCCTACCGGTAGGTCCTTTGTTATTCAACGATCGTATGCCTACCAGCAGGTCCTTTTTCATCCACCGATTGTGCGCCTACTGGTAGGGTAGGTCCTTTTTCGTCAATTGATCAAGCGCCTACTGGAAGGTGTTTTATTACTTTAGAATTCATATACCTATCCTACCAGTCAGCTCTTGCTAATGCAAAATGCGTTAATAAAATTTTGTTTGTTAGTAGTAGTATATAGTCATGAAGAAATTCGTCCACATAAGCCTTTATTAGTACCTTAACATTTTTCCAATTTGGGCTTTAAACTTGTTGATGTTTGGAATCTGCTTCATTCGCTAAACGGCATCCTTTTAAAAATTCTTCTGCACACACCTTGATTTTGTTTTTGAGTCTTCGATTGCTCACTACTCTCGCCAAACCTTAAAGACCTTGGGAGCGCAAATCCACCAAAAACGTGAAAAAACTATATATCACCTTGCTCAAAATATTTTTGAGTCTCCGATTGCTCGCTCTGCTGGCCGAATCTCAAAGAGAATATCCCCGTAACGTAAATCCACCAAAAACGTGAAAAACCTTCCATCAAAAACGCGAAAACCTTTCTAAAATATAATACCTTGAAATTTTAATCATTTTTGAGTCTCTGATTGCTCGCTCCGCTCGCCAAACTTCAAAGAGAAGATCCTCGGAAGCATAAATCCACCAAAAACGTGGAAAACCTTTTTCAAATATGTCACCTTCTTGTAAATGCAGGTATAGTTAGGTTAGATAGGTAAATAGAAAGTAGGTAGGGTAGGCGACGGATTCTTAAATTAATATGAATCTACCGGTAGGCTCAGGATTTTTTCTACAAAGAGTACCTACCAATAGGCGTTATATCAAGTGGCAACTGGGGACCTACCATAATGTTTTAGCGTTATACATAAACGGTAGGCACACAATCAATGAAACAAACGGCACCTACCGGTAGGCGCAGAGTTCACTCCCAAAATTTATTTTATTAATAGTAATTATTTAGTTATAGAAACAAATTTTTCTGTAATGACCGTTTTAAGGGATGCTTCTTGAAATGGTCAGTACAAATGGCCATTAGATATTTGTGAAAAACTATACCGGTATGAACCGTATAAACCGAAATTATTGGTCCGAACCGAATCGAAATATTTCTCTTAGAACCGAAACCGTAACGGAACCGATATTCGTCATGACGCTGTGGACCGGAACCGGAACGGAACCGATATTTCATTTCGGTCCGGGTCCCTGGTAAAGAGTATAGTGTTGTCAGTACAAATTTACTGAAATGAAACCCCAAATTCAGAATATTTTGTGTTCGATTTATTGACTAAAAAATTGTGGCAGATTTATTCTAGAAATCAAAATGTGCATATCTAGAGATTGGGGTGCATACTGTGCATATAAATTGAAAGTGTGCATCAATATGCACAATTGTGCAGTTTGGAACATCCCTGCCTATAAAGTACTCTTTTAACGCGTAAAGCCTAGTCTCCATAGACGCGAAATCGCGGAAAGCGAATTTTTTAAGTGTCATTTTTTGGTGGCTATTTCCGAGCAAATTATTCCCATGTCTCCATAAGCGCGAAATTCGCGTTTTATTTAACAGGTTAAGGTTACCTATGTGTTGTTGTTTGTAATCAATTTGAATTCGATTTAAATGCTTTGAATTTCAAACACTAATCTTTGAAAACCATGAAAGTGATTACTAAAAAACAAAAAAAGATATGTGTCTTGGTGTTGTCTTAATTACATTTAAGGCCCTATTATAATCTTCCTCATCAACCAGCAAACTGTAATTTATGTCTGTTTTCGGGTCTACAATATTCAATTCTTTGGCAGTATCCATTCTTTATTAGGTATCTACAAGTATAAAACACATCAACGACTCACAGAGAACAGAGTACATACCGACAAAAACATAAACAAAACTAAACTGAAAGTAACACCACATAACCTCATTTTTTTTTGGCGAAATTTCGCGGAAAGTTAAAAAATAGTTAACTTTTTTGCGACGCCGCAAGAAGTTAAAAAATTCGCGAACTTTTCCCGCCATAAAAAAATCAAATGTTAAATGTCAAATTCCAACCAATCGGAAAATATCCGCAAAAAAAAATTCGCGATTTCGCGTCCATGGAGACTAGGCTTAAAGCCTAGTACTCATAACTGCGAAATTCGCATTTTTTTGACATTGCGTTGACAATTTGACGTTTTATGCGTGTATCAAAAAAAATGCGAATAGCTTCTTCAAAAACTGTTTATGGAACATATTTTAGAAGTTAAAGGTGCCTTTTAAGAATAAAGTAGGCTTTTTCGTGATTATGGAACTGATGGCCGTTAGAGTATATTCAGAGTAAAGAGAACAGTATTTTTTTCTTCCGGTTTGAGAATTTTATTCGGAAGATTAATGATTTCCTTAATACGAACCAAAGTACTGATAATAAGTGCATTCAACCGATGTCTCGTTAATTCAAAATAGATTTTTTTTACTCCAAACGTTCAATTTCACGACAAATAACAAATATTTTACTCAAAGTGAACGGAGTAAGATTATTGGCATTCGGGTATCAAAAAAGAAGTACAGAGAGAGAGTAAACTCTAAGACCCTTCAATTCACGTCGAAGTGGAGTTAGAACAGAGTTTTCCGGATATTATTGACATTTTCATTGCATTCGACCGAGTTCCTTTGGTTTGGAGTAAAAAAGGTTTACTCTCAATTAAATCTTTTTCCATATAAAGATTGGAATTGATCACTTGAAAATAACATAAATAGAATTCTATTCCGAATGACAGATCCTTATACGTTCGGTATTTTAATCTGAGCTCTCCGAGCTTGAATTTACCGTTCGTTTATTTAAAAAGTGTACTCGTTGCAAGCTCAACTCGCGTTCTTTATTAAAATTTTTGGGCACTCTGATGCAGCGTTCAACTATTCGGCTCGCTCACTGGTCACGTGATTACGGCTACGCTCAGCACGCTCTGCTCTTTGAGCAAAATACCAAACGCAAGGTTAGAGTAGTGATTAACATATTGAAGTCATGTTGAAACATTTTTGAAGTGAGAAGAGCACATAAGCTTTGTGTTTTAAATTAGGAATAAATAGAGTAACATTATTGGCGTTCAAGGCTTACTTAGAACAGTGTTAGAGTGAAATAGGACACCCAGAGCCGACAAATGTCAATCAGCATCCTATTTGTACTCGGGTTATTCATTCGGAGTTTTTTACTTTTTTTTTTATGGCGTTTCCCGTTTCCGATTGGTAGATTCAGTGCGCACTGAGTGTATTTGCATCCTTTTAATCGACCTGTAGAAGAAAAAGACAGAAATAGAAAAAATTGCACTAGTTCCGCACTAGATCTACCAATCGGAAACGCCATTAGATAGGAAATTGAGCTGTTTTCTCGCGGTGGAACTGGTTCGATCCGGTCCGATTAGGTTCTAACCTAATTCTTGCGTTGAACCAGTGATGTCACATTAAACCTGGTTCAAAAAAGTTCGAACCAGACTCATGGCTTGTTCTGCGTTGACATAGGACTGTGGTTCAAACCTCCCATGTTTTCGCGTTCACAACTGATGACGTCATCTACAAATCGGTTTAAACCGTAGTTTGAACCATTCACCCCGCGAGAAAATGCCTTTGAACTACTAATTTCTTTCATCGCCCACCCCCCCGTACACCTACCATCATTTCGGTGTTTCATGCTTCAAAAGTCCGAAATGGTGGGGGTTATTCAAGGAGAATACACACTCTAACTAAGGAGTGCTTATCGGTCTCGTTTTTGGTAATCGCCGCCATATTAGTGTGCCACCATTGCCGACGTCATAACTAAGTAGCTGTTGAAACAGCCTACGTCAAGGCCAAAATAACATGCTGTTAACGACGTTAACGTCAAAACTGGTGTTTTGGCGCGGGGGGAAAGGAGGGAATTTGTTACACACAGGCCTTATGAGGAAAAACCATCCTGTAGTACAGGCGCAGCTCGTGAGTTTTTGTACAGGTGGGTCAAATTTAGAGGGACAGCGCTGCAGGCAAAAATAGCGCCTTGGGCAAAAAATTTTTGGTATTAATCTAAATTTTTTGGCTTTAGTTTTTGTCTTTTGGTAGGAATTTGAAGGACCCCGCAATATTTAAACGGAAATTGGTTACCCGTGATATTTAGATGAAATTTAAATATGTTATTAAAAATGCCGTAAGCAACATTTTTTACCATGGGCGCAACCTTGTATATATGACAGGTGAGGCGGTATCAGCTGTCAAGTATTGGAATCTAATATTCAAAAGCAGGGTAACTATGGCAGATTTTGATGAAGCAAATATCGATTCCTAATAAGTCGACCAAGGAAAATCGAAAAATGTCAACCATTTTGACATCTGTCAAAACCCTGCCAAACGGCAAACGGCACCACCTTAGAGCAGGTAAAGCGCTGTCCTACGGACATAAGGAGTAGAAACGCGCCATTCTGCTTATGAAACTAAAGTGAAGCTAAGTTTTTGGCAGGTGTTTGGCACCAAAATACAGGTAGAGCATTGAATTGCCATAACCGCCATTTTTTGTGGGCCAAAATATCTGGAAAAAAACGGCTTCATTTTCCAAATCCAGGTTACTACTCCTTTACCTTTACCTGCTCTAAGGGCACCACTCATATTTTTCAGTTTTCAATATTTCATGATGTGTCATTTGACAGTTCCAACTTATGTAAATTCTAATACCGTTTTCTGTTGGTAAAACTCGTGCTGCACTCATGCAAAAATTATGTTCTGTTGGCAGTTTCCGAGCGGGTTTTTATGTTCTATTGGAAAACCAGGGCAATCAATTATTGCCCTCGTGCAACTTTTCCAGCACGAGGTCAGAGAGCTCGTGCCAATGTCAGGGCACAACAAAAATGGCGTTAAGTGCCGAAAAGTCTGTGTATAAACAAAACCAAAAAATTATGGATATCGATATTGATAAAATTCTATATTTTTTATCTTCGTCGAGCGACAGCGATGAAGAGGAAGAATTATTAGGTCTGTTTCTGCAGAAATCACAAACCAGTCAGAGTGAATTTCATTGGTTGAAAACAGTCAGAAAACTAGTTTTAACTTAAAACTAGTTTTCTGACTGTTTTCAACCAATGAAATTTAATCGGATCTATTATATTATATACAATCGCAGGCCTATGATGTATCATTTTCTGTTATTTTAGCAGCAACATCAAAATAGAGACAGAAATAGATGTTGAGCCTTAACACAGACGTTGAAATAACAGGACAGAATACATCATAGGCCTGAATGTTTGCCAGGGATAATGAGATACAAAAAATTCAAAATTTTATTATTGAAATTTACATAAAAATTAATTTCAACGCAGGTATCATTGGAATTATTTCTGCACATCTCGGGAGACAGCATAATTATGTACTTTACATACAGGAAAAACTTCCGTTTTCAACTTTTTCATACACACAAACGTTTTTAATTTTTATTCCATTGAAAATGTCTTTAGGTTAGGTTAGGGATCAGGGATCGTTAAATAATAAATTTTAAAAGAATGACAAAACGCGCCAAATTCATGATCTTTTGAGATTGCACTAAACGTGAACTGATTCAGTGTTGAGTGCAGAACTCGGACAGCACGAGTTTTACCAACAGAAAACGCTATAAGTTCAAAAATTGAAAAAAAAATCACAGAACTGTCAAAACCTGTTATTTGTTTTAGTAAAAAAATATTCCAATTTGGCTCTTTTTCGTTTGAAGATTGGTGATAAAACATTAAACAAAGCTCATAGACATCAAATTTTAACAGCTGTCAGAATCTGACATTAGCTTTAATTGAAAAAAAAAAAATTGTTGTGTTCCAATTATTTAAGTTATGCTTATTTATTATGAAGCATAAAAAAAATTTATACACAGGTTTCAGAATTTGACAGCTGTCAAAATTTGATGTCGGGTGAGCTTTGCTTGATGTTCCAATTGCCAATAAACTACCTTAAAACAAGAAAGAACCAGATATGAATCTTTTTTCCCACTGAAATAAATGACAGGTTTTGACAGTTCTGTAGTTTTTTTTCAATAGTTAACTCAGAATTTACATAAGCTGTCAAATGACATCATGAAATATTGAAAACTGGAAAATATGGAGTGCTGCCGTTTGGCATGGTTTTGACAGATTACAAAAGGGTTGACATTTTTCGATTTATCTTGGTCGACTTAGTAAGAATCGATACTTGCTTCATCAAAATCTGCGATATTTACCCTACTTTTGAACACTAAATTCCAATATTTGACAGCGGATACTGCCTCACCTCGGCTGTCCCAGGCAGAAACACAGTAACCGCTCAGATTTTTATTTCAAGAAAATTGAACTTTTGTAAAATTAATTAGCCTGTCAAAACGAATGGTCATAACACTTTCAATTTTGGACAAGATCAATACAATTAGTTAACACTTGCTTCTATATTATCTAAAAACCTATATTCCCAACGTTTTCTGAAAAGATGAGTAAACTTTGATTCGCCATGGAAAGTAATATAGTATTTTTAGAAAAAATCTGTGAATAACACAGTAAGATATCTTACTAAATATAAATGAATAAAAGTCTCAATGACAAAACACAGTGAATACATTTACTGTGTTATACCCTGGTGAACTTTTTGGTGTTTGTTTAACTTTTTGGTAGTTACTGTTTTTTTTTTGCATGATGTGAAATAAAAGACATTTTAAACACATATAGATATATTAAGAAAACTTCTTAAATTACAACTAAAAAGGAACTTCTACCAGAAAAAAGAAAAGAAGATGTAGAAAAATCGTAAACGATGCTGACGATTTTTTTCAATAGGGAAGTAAAAGAAAAGAGGTATATAAAAAACAGAATGAAAATTAAATTTCCTTACGAATCATCCTGCGGGCTTTCAATGTTTTGTTCGGCATTCAGTAAATCTAAAGACCCTTGAGACTCTGGAAGAGATTCCCAAAATATTCTTCGATTTAAAGGCATTAAAGGAACCAAAACTTTACAAATTTTTTCTTTTTTAGAAGCGGAAATTCCTCTTGCTGGTAAAATTTCAGGAACAATAGGTAAATAACTTTTTTTTGTAGAAAATCTAACTCTTTTTCTTCGCCTCCAAAATCTAGCTTATATTTTATGTTTCTACTTCCTTTACAAAAAGTTACTTCAACCAGCTCACCTATAAGAAACCCTTTCAATGGGTCATCCGGCTTCCTTGTGATTCTCTTTTTATTTTGCCATAAATGAAATTCGGTTAGTTGAAGGACATCGACATTTTTCCTGCATGCCTGAATAACTTCTACGAGCTCCTGAAAGTCAGTAATTGTTCGTTTCCGCCCTATTTTTCTTTCTATATTTCCATGTATTCCGTCTGCGCTCATATGGGTGTGACCTTTGGTGAGGTATCTAATTGTTATCTTATTTGGGCCAGTTGGTAAATTAACTGCATTTACAAGAGTTGTAAATAACACCCAATTTTTGTTTTGGGCTGTACAGTTATCTGCCCAAAACAGAAATTCGGTCGCATCCCTTTCTTGATTCATTAATTTTAAAATCGAATCAGCAATCGCCTCTGCCTTTCTGCCGGCAAGAGCCTCATGCCATAAAACGCAATAACTTTTTTTGCGGCTCTCCTTATTTAATGTTGCAAAAGTCTCATTAAATATTACTAGCCTGCTAATAAAAAAAGAGCTTTTACAAGCAGGCATTATGGGTAGGAGCATAACTTTTTGTAAGTCCATTGAAAATGTACGTTTCAACGTAGCATTTTCAGAAGTAGATGCCTCTTCTGCATCTTTCTTATATTGTGAAGTAGCCTTTGCAGCTCTTAGTTTATGTGTATGTAATTTTTGCCTCACTTGATCATCATCATCATTTTCCATTGTCTCACACTCTTCACATACATCGGATTTAGGAGGACACATGGATATATTCATATCTTTTAGAACTTTTCTGTAAGTCTCAACTTTACATGTATTAGGATTCTTTTCATTGAAATCATTGTACAGTTTATCAATAGTTAATTCCCTCGACAGGTATCTACGTAGTGGTGCATTTTTTCGGCGATAGTGACTGACAAATGGGTGAAATGATTCAATATGGGCTTTAATGAATGTTGGGTCAATTGCTTTTTTATGGTTTCCCCTACATTCTTTTACCATTTCTCCACAGGGTTTCTTTTTAATAGCTCGCACCAGTTCAGTTATTACAGAATCGTTGGTGTATCCTAGGGTATTTAGAAATGTAAGTCGACAAACTTGAACGTCTTTCGAATCAGCAAGAGGCAAAGAAAATCGTCTGGACTCTGATCTATTTCTAGATGCTGACAATATCCTACGCTTAACAGAAACAAGTGAAACATGTTTGCTTAACCACTTTCTTCTACTTGTATAGTTTAAATTCCAGTAGTGATCCCATATCTTATTTCTATCCTCATCTGATAACTTGGTACAATCCCTTTTACATTTTCCTGAACACAGATTTCTCATCGGATGTTTTAATTTACCATGTTCAACTTTTTCTTGCTCTGTACGACGACATTTTTTCTTTTTGGTGCTGGTTCCACTGGTTCCAGGCATATTATTTTCTGTAGATTCTAACTGATAAGATTTCTCGATCATTGAAAACTGAAAATAAATAAAGTTGAAAATATAACAATTATTATAATATTATTTTTACCCTTTTTGTGGTTTCATTTTCCTTATCTCTATTTCCTCCAGAACTATTATTATTGACATTACCCTCGTCTTCCACATTTTCAGATGCATCTATTCTTACTAGTTCGGACAAAATTTTCTACAAAAAATTAATTGAGAATAATTGAATTATGCTAAAATTGTGAAAAAATACCCTCTTTTTGTTACTCCTTTTTTGTGTTTCTTCTTCCTTTTCTGATTCGCTACTGCTGCCGCTAGGCTGGTAGTTTTTATCGGCGTCACTGTCATCGCAAGGACTATATAATGCTTCAATATCAAACTCGGTATTATCTTCCTCAGAAATATCATATTCATTGACCAATTTTTTTTCAGTATCTTCTATTACTGTCATGGGTCCATTACAAAAATTTTGCAACCTTTTTAAAGCAACTTCCTTATCAGAAGCATTTTCAATACTGCTGTTGAAATACGAGGTGGTTTCATACTTAATGTAAGGCATAAGGGGCAATTCATTAATATTCTAAAAACCGTTATATTTGATTTCCACTTTACATTACAGTAAGCATATAATAATTTAGTCATTGAAAAATAATGACTTTTAACTTACCGTCGGCGTCGATTCCGTCGAATTATAATATTGCATTTCAAAATTTTTTCGCGCTTTTTGAACTAAAAGTCTTGTCCGGGCTCTGAACGCCATCCTCCTTGCTCTGCAGTCGATAGTGCACTGAAACTATGCGATGCGCAGTTGCGGCAGTTGCGCGCTATTCGATCGACATCCCCACCCTGTAACTGCAGCTGCTAAACATTTAATCCTTGTGGTAAAATTACTTATTTCCTGCGGTTTTAACATCAAAAACGCAGTAATTACTTTACCTGTGAAATTCTATTGGGATAATAATACCATTTTTCCAAATTTAAATATAGTAAGAGCACTCACAGTTTTTATTTCAGAAATATATTCATCTAAATCCTAAGCAAAAAGACAGTAAAATCCAATACTTTGTGACTATATCACAAAAAATACTTTAATTTTCCTACAAAAAACAAAGTAACTGCAAATGCTTTCAGTTACTGTGTTTTTGAGTAGGAAAAATTCAAAAATATTATTGGAACTTTTCAGTAAGTGCATTTACCACTCAGAAACACAGTAACTGTGAAGCAGTTACTGGGTTTAATAACAGATATTGGCATTTACTGTGTTTTAATCTAGATTATTTAGCTTGAATGAGATAGTTACTGTGTTTTATTCTAACAAAATATGTTTAAATATTTGAGTTTTTACCAATTTTAATAGCGAATTATGTGAAATGGTACCCAGTAACTACAAAAATTGGGAAAACACATTTTTTCAAAAAATGTCAGTTACTGTGTTTCTACATGGGACAGCCGACCTGTCGGCAATACAAGGTTGCGCCCATGGTAAAAAATGTTGCTTACGACATTTCTAATAACATATTTAAATTTCATCCAAATATCACGGGTAACCAATTTCCGATTAAATATTGCGGGGTCCTTTGAATATTTGAATTTCGCGCTCATTTATGGTCATTTTGAAATTTGAAAATTGATGACGTAGATGTTGGGAAAAGGTCAATTTCCGCGACGAACTACTTCCATAGATGGGTTCGGCTTGCTCACTCCGTGCACTCGAGAGTGACTCCATTCGTACTCCAGCCGTTCGGGTTAATTCGGGTATTGCTTTTTACCGTATTAGGGGTGACTCCATTAGCTCTATTCACTCCACTCCAACTCCGCGCTGAATAGCCGAACCCAGCTCATGATTTTATAGGATTTTTAGGGTATATTTAGGATGACGTCACATCTAGTAAATTTCTGCTGCCAACCTAACAAAACAAAAAGAACTTTTTGACGCATTTAAAGTAGGGGAATTTCAGATGTTTTTGGTTGGCAACGGCGCGCGACGTTGCATAATCACTTATATAAACATTTTCATTTGGTTATTTTCAGCTGTCAGAATTATTGACACATAACATTCTGAATTATAAGAAAGAAAATAAGCATTGACAACATTGTCAGTCCTTGTTCGATGACGTCATCCTAAATGTAACATAAAAAAACCTATATGAACTGTTCATAATGAACACAAACGCTTTCGCGAGAAACCATAACGTCATATTGAACGTAGTTCGTCGAAAGCATGGACGCAGCTTCTAGCGAGCGTTCAAACCCATGACCTCACAGGAGGAACTATGGTTCGTCCTTGGATGAACTACATTCGTCGCGAAAATTTGGTCTCAAATGTGTAAATGGTCAGATTATTTTAAATAATTTTGGTCGAATATAGATTTTATAAAGTTAATGAATTCCACTTTTGACTATATACTATTATAGTCCTAGGAACATAATGGATAAAGCTCAAATTATGGACCGCTTAGGGATAAAAAAAACTTTTTAGTCATTGGGATTGCATTTAGAGCATATTTGTGACTGAACTGATTGGGGGTCTGTACAATCTGAGCCGCTTTCCCAGTATGGGAGTGTGATGCTCGGAGCTACTCGGAGCGTTGAGCTCCGGAGCTATACGTACGGACACACCACAAACGTCAGACGTCATAATACTATACCATTTCAGGATTATTTCACACTTGCGAAATTGTATTTCAAATTAATGAAAACTAAATTCACATTAGTGAAATCTAATTTCGCTCAAATGAAAATTGATTTCAAAGTAACGAAAACTAATTTCTCACAAACGAAATTTGTTTTCACGTTTTTGAAAATGAATTTCAAACTGACCCTAATTAATACTACAAGAGCTTGGTGCTAGCCCCAAAACAATTCTAGAGGCGATTTTCAGCCTGGAATGATTATTATTTGGTTATAACCAACGCATTTCCGCCGTCGCGGTTTTAACCAAAGTAGGGGAAGTTGTGACGTCACATATCGGCTGATTTGCTTTTGGTATTTACCACTTATAACCGATTATAACCCAGCTTTGGACTTGGGTTAATCTTTTGGTTATAGCTTTTTGATGTTATTGTTATTATTTTTGGAATTTGTATTGGTGTTTTGTGATTTTGCAGTTGCGTTGTAGCCTGGCACAATGAAAGAAGTATACATTCACTCACTCACTGCAATTCACCATGTTTAGATCCAGGTTTAGATCATCCCCAAAGAAAATCTGTTCGATAAACGACACTAACGAGATATTCAACTCCATTTTTTGTACCTAAACAAAAAACTATTGTTGAAACGAAAAAACAAATAAGAACAATAAACCTAATCCTACACTGCTATAACCAAATCATTTCAGCGGTCAGTTCCTTGGGTTATGATTCTTGAATGGTGGGGGGCTATGACATCACACTTGGCTGTCAAAGTTGTCAACCAAAAGAATAACCACGGTATTTACCGCTAAATAATCATTCCAGGCTGAAAATCGCCTTAAAAGGTTAAGGCAAGGAGTGCTGCGTTGCCAAATTGACGTCAAAGTATATTATTTTGTTTGAGTTAGATTTTCCTAACATGTGCGGACAATGTTTATTGTTTAACGAGTGATGAAATCAGCAGTTTTTAAAATATGTAGGTAATGTTTTCAAGTTACAGAAAATGATTTTTGACGAGAATTATTTATTTTTCAATCGTCAGAAAGAAACTTTTTGCAGATGCTAGTTTGTTTGTGCAATGAAAGAGTGAGGCGTTTTCTCGCGTCCACTTTTTTGGAATTGGTTCAAAACTGTTTTGAAAGAGTACATTCTCGCGATAAACCTATGACGTCACGTCAAATTTGGTTCAAACCGTTTCGAAATACAATCCAATCCACATTTTCAAACCATTTTCTCGCGCCGAGAAATTATGACGTCATGGTGACATTACTTAAACCAGTTTTGAAAAATGTTTTGAAACATTTGAGACGCGAGAAAAAGCCTCTCTGGATTTTGTTGGAATTTTCGACATTTTTATACAACAATCGTAAACAGGATTGCTCTTTCTAATAAGGCGTAGGTTCATAAATTCTTGAGGAGGCAGGGTCTGCGAGTGACGTCGTCTCAGATGCTAATAGTGATGACGTCACCCGCAGACCTCGATCGAAGACTTGCGATTCAGGCTGTGCTCGTTATTTGATTTTTTCGTCGATTTTTAATGTTTTAAATATAGAAAAGGTGATTGCAACAAGATTTTAACGTTTAGGAATTTCACTCCAAAAGTTGAGGTATGCAGCTGACATAGCAGTGTAGAGACTTTTAGCTCAATGAGCAGTCCTACTAGGGATTGAAAACAGGATAATCTCTGCCATTTTCTAGACACCTGAAACCTAAAACTAAGATGATCCGTTTTTTTCCTACGAATGTGCGGAAAAAAAACTTTTGGCATGCACAAGGTAATCTTTCCG
>CAKJTU040000006.1:275315-312100 GCA_917834065.1 Ceutorhynchus assimilis | reverse complement strand
AAAAAGGCACTCAGAAAAATTGAAAAATTGATAAATCACCACAATTGCTTAGCACGATTTTATCTCAGGAACTATAAGTGTCAATGAGCTGAAATTTTCAGGGATTGTAGTCCTTTGAAAAGGATAATTTTCAGTGAAAGATTCAGCTTTCTATCTATAATAGAAAAAAAGTTATGACTTTTCAAAATTTTCCAAAAAAAATCATAAGGGGGGTACCTTCCTACTAAAACGATGAAATTTCAAATTTTTTTTTGTCGAGATTTTGTGTCCTAATGGTCCCTCGTGATACCCTGAACTCCATAAACTAAATTATTCTCAGATTTGAAGCCAAAATCTATGAAAAAAGGCACTCAGAAAAATTGAAAAATTGATAAATCATCACAATTGCTTAGCACGATTTTATCTCAGGAACTATAAGTGTCAATGAGCTGAAATTTTCAGGGATTGTAGTCCTTTGAAAAGGATAATTTTCAGTGAAAGATTCAGCTTTCTATCTATAATAGAAAAAAAGTTATGACTTTTCAAAATTTTCCAAAAAAATCATAAGGGGGGTACCTTCCTACTAAAACGATGAAATTTCAAAATTTTTTTTGTCGAGATTTTGTGTCCTAATGGTCCCTCGTGATACCCTGAACTCCATAAACTAAATTATTCTCAGATTTGTAGCCAAAATCTATGAAAAAAGGCACTCAGAAAAATTGAAAAATTGATAAATCACCACAATTGCTTAGCACGATTTTATCTCAGGAACTATAAGTGTCAATGAGCTGAAATTTTCAGGGATTGTAGTCCTTTGAAAAGGATAATTTTTCAGTGAAAGATTCAGCTTTCTATCTATAATAGAAAAAAAGTTATGACTTTTCAAAATTTTCCAAAAAAATCATAAGGGGGGTACCTTCCTACTAAAACGATGAAATTTCAAATTTTTTTTTGTCGAGATTTTGTGTCCTAATGGTCCCTCGTGATACCCTGAACTCCATAAACTAAATTATTCTCAGATTTGTAGCCAAAATCTATGAAAAAAGGCACTCAGAAAAATTGAAAAATTGATAAATCACCACAATTGCTTAGCACGATTTTATCTCAGGAACTATAAGTGTCAATGAGCTGAAATTTTCAGGGATTGTAGTCCTTTGAAAAGGATAATTTTCAGTGAAAGATTCAGCTTTCTATCTATAATAGAAAAAAAGTTATGACTTTTCAAAATTTTCCAAAAAAATCATAAGGGGGGTACCTTCCTACTAAAACGATGAAATTTCAAATTTTTTTTTGTCGAGATTTTGTGTCCTAATGGTCCCTCGTGATACCCTGAACTCCATAAACTAAATTATTCTCAGATTTGAAGCCAAAATCTATGAAAAAAGGCACTCAGAAAAATTGAAAAATTGATAAATCATCACAATTGCTTAGCACGATTTTATCTCAGGAACTATAAGTGTCAATGAGCTGAAATTTTCAGGGATTGTAGTCCTTTGAAAAGGATAATTTTCAGTGAAAGATTCAGCTTTCTATCTATAATAGAAAAAAAGTTATGACTTTTCAAAATTTTCCAAAAAAATCATAAGGGGGGTACCTTCCTACTAAAACGATGAAATTTCAAATTTTTTTTTGTCGAGATTTTGTGTCCTAATGGTCCCTCGTGATACCCTGAACTCCATAAACTAAATTATTCTCAGATTTGTAGCCAAAATCTATGAAAAAAGGCACTCAGAAAAATTGAAAAATTGATAAATCACCACAATTGCTTAGCACGATTTTATCTCAGGAACTATAAGTGTCAATGAGCTGAAATTTTCAGGGATTGTAGTCCTTTGAAAAGGATAATTTTCAGTGAAAGATTCAGCTTTCTATCTATAATAGAAAAAAAGTTATGACTTTTCAAAATTTTCCAAAAAAATCATAAGGGGGGGTACCTTCCTACTAAAACGATGAAATTTCAAATTTTTTTTTGTCGAGATTTTGTGTCCTAATGGTCCCTCGTGATACCCTGAACTCCATAAACTAAATTATTCTCAGATTTGAAGCCAAAATCTATGAAAAAAGGCACTCAGAAAAATTGAAAAATTGATAAATCACCACAATTGCTTAGCACGATTTTATCTCAGGAACTATAAGTGTCAATGAGCTGAAATTTTCAGGGATTGTAGTCCTTTGAAAAGGATAATTTTCAGTGAAAGATTCAGCTTTCTATCTATAATAGAAAAAAAGTTATGACTTTTCAAAATTTTCCAAAAAAATCATAAGGGGGGTACCTTCCTACTAAAACGATGAAATTTCAAATTTTTTTTTGTCGAGATTTTGTGTCCTAATGGTCCCTCGTGATACCCTGAACTCCATAAACTAAATTATTCTCAGATTTGAAGCCAAAATCTATGAAAAAAGGCACTCAGAAAAATTGAGAAATTGATAAATCACCACAATTGCTTAGCACGATTTTATCTCAGGAACTATAAGTGTCAATGAGCTGAAATTTTCAGGGATTGTAGTCCTTTGAAAAGGATAATTTTCAGTGAAAGATTCAGCTTTCTATCTATAATAGAAAAAAAGTTATGACTTTTCAAAATTTTCCAAAAAAATCATAAGGGGGGTACCTTCCTACTAAAACGATGAAATTTCAAATTTTTTTTTGTCGAGATTTTGTGTCCTAATGGTCCCTCGTGATACCCTGAACTCCATAAACTAAATTATTCTCAGATTTGAAGCCAAAATCTATGAAAAAAGGCACTCAGAAAAATTGAAAAATTGATAAATCATCACAATTGCTTAGCACGATTTTATCTCAGGAACTATAAGTGTCAATGAGCTGAAATTTTCAGGGATTGTAGTCCTTTGAAAAGGATAATTTTCAGTGAAAGATTCAGCTTTCTATCTATAATAGAAAAAAAGTTATGACTTTTCAAAATTTTCCAAAAAAATCATAAGGGGGGTACCTTCCTACTAAAACGATGAAATTTCAAATTTTTTTTTGTCGAGATTTTGTGTCCTAATGGTCCCTCGTGATACCCTGAACTCCATAAACTAAATTATTCTCAGATTTGAAGCCAAAATCTATGAAAAAAGGCACTCAGAAAAATTGAAAAATTGATAAATCATCACAATTGCTTAGCACGATTTTATCTCAGGAACTATAAGTGTCAATGAGCTGAAATTTTCAGGGATTGTATTCCTTTGAAAAGGATAATTTTCAGTGAAAGATTCAGCTTTCTATCTATAATAGAAAAAAAGTTATGACTTTTCAAAATTTTCCAAAAAAATCATAAGGGGGGTACCTTCCTACTAAAACGATGAAATTTCAAATTTTTTTTTGTCGAGATTTTGTGTCCTAATGGTCCCTCGTGATACCCTGAACTCCATAAACTAAATTATTCTCAGATTTGTAGCCAAAATCTATGAAAAAAGGCACTCAGAAAAATTGAAAAATTGATAAATCATCACAATTGCTTAGCACGATTTTATCTCAGGAACTATAAGTGTCATTGAGCTGAAATTTTCAGGGATTGTAGTCCTTTGAAAAGGATAATTTTCAGTGAAAGATTCAGCTTTCTATCTATAATAGAAAAAAAGTTATGACTTTTCAAAATTTTCCAAAAAAATCATAAGGGGGGTACCTTCCTACTAAAACGATGAAATTTCAAATTTTTTTTTGTCGAGATTTTGTGTCCTAATGGTCCCTCGTGATACCCTGAACTCCATAAACTAAATTATTCTCAGATTTGAAGCCAAAATCTATGAAAAAAGGCACTCAGAAAAATTGAAAAATTGATAAATCATCACAATTGCTTAGCACGATTTTATCTCAGGAACTATAAGTGTCAATGAGCTGAAATTTTCAGGGATTGTAGTCCTTTGAAAAGGATAATTTTCAGTGAAAGATTCAGCTTTCTATCTATAATAGAAAAAAAGTTATGACTTTTCAAAATTTTCCAAAAAAATCATAAGGGGGGTACCTTCCTACTAAAACGATGAAATTTCAAATTTTTTTTTGTCGAGATTTTGTGTCCTAATGGTCCCTCGTGATACCCTGAACTCCATAAACTAAATTATTCTCAGATTTGAAGCCAAAATCTATGAAAAAAGGCACTCAGAAAAATTGAAAAATTGATAAATCATCACAATTGCTTAGCACGATTTTATCTCAGGAACTATAAGTGTCAATGAGCTGAAATTTTCAGGGATTGTAGTCCTTTGAAAAGGATAATTTTCAGTGAAAGATTCAGCTTTCTATCTATAATAGAAAAAAAGTTATGACTTTTCAAAATTTTCCAAAAAAATCATAAGGGGGGTACCTTCCTACTAAAACGATGAAATTTCAAATTTTTTTTTGTCGAGATTTTGTGTCCTAATGGTCCCTCGTGATACCCTGAACTCCATAAACTAAATTATTCTCAGATTTGTAGCCAAAATCTATGAAAAAAGGCACTCAGAAAAATTGAAAAATTGATAAATCACCACAATTGCTTAGCACGATTTTATCTCAGGAACTATAAGTGTCAATGAGCTGAAATTTTCAGGGATTGTAGTCCTTTGAAAAGGATAATTTTCAGTGAAAGATTCAGCTTTCTATCTATAATAGAAAAAAAGTTATGACTTTTCAAAATTTTCCAAAAAAATCATAAGGGGGGGTACCTTCCTACTAAAACGATGAAATTTCAAATTTTTTTTTGTCGAGATTTTGTGTCCTAATGGTCCCTCGTGATACCCTGAACTCCATAAACTAAATTATTCTCAGATTTGAAGCCAAAATCTATGAAAAAAGGCACTCAGAAAAATTGAAAAATTGATAAATCACCACAATTGCTTAGCACGATTTTATCTCAGGAACTATAAGTGTCAATGAGCTGAAATTTTCAGGGATTGTAGTCCTTTGAAAAGGATAATTTTCAGTGAAAGATTCAGCTTTCTATCTATAATAGAAAAAAAGTTATGACTTTTCAAAATTTTCCAAAAAAATCATAAGGGGGGTACCTTCCTACTAAAACGATGAAATTTCAAATTTTTTTTTGTCGAGATTTTGTGTCCTAATGGTCCCTCGTGATACCCTGAACTCCATAAACTAAATTATTCTCAGATTTGAAGCCAAAATCTATGAAAAAAGGCACTCAGAAAAATTGAGAAATTGATAAATCACCACAATTGCTTAGCACGATTTTATCTCAGGAACTATAAGTGTCAATGAGCTGAAATTTTCAGGGATTGTAGTCCTTTGAAAAGGATAATTTTCAGTGAAAGATTCAGCTTTCTATCTATAATAGAAAAAAAGTTATGACTTTTCAAAATTTTCCAAAAAAATCATAAGGGGGGTACCTTCCTACTAAAACGATGAAATTTCAAATTTTTTTTTGTCGAGATTTTGTGTCCTAATGGTCCCTCGTGATACCCTGAACTCCATAAACTAAATTATTCTCAGATTTGAAGCCAAAATCTATGAAAAAAGGCACTCAGAAAAATTGAAAAATTGATAAATCATCACAATTGCTTAGCACGATTTTATCTCAGGAACTATAAGTGTCAATGAGCTGAAATTTTCAGGGATTGTAGTCCTTTGAAAAGGATAATTTTCAGTGAAAGATTCAGCTTTCTATCTATAATAGAAAAAAAGTTATGACTTTTCAAAATTTTCCAAAAAAATCATAAGGGGGGTACCTTCCTACTAAAACGATGAAATTTCAAATTTTTTTTTTGTCGAGATTTTGTGTCCTAATGGTCCCTCGTGATACCCTGAACTCCATAAACTAAATTATTCTCAGATTTGAAGCCAAAATCTATGAAAAAAGGCACTCAGAAAAATTGAAAAATTGATAAATCATCACAATTGCTTAGCACGATTTTATCTCAGGAACTATAAGTGTCAATGAGCTGAAATTTTCAGGGATTGTAGTCCTTTGAAAAGGATAATTTTCAGTGAAAGATTCAGCTTTCTATCTATAATAGAAAAAAAGTTATGACTTTTCAAAATTTTCCAAAAAAATCATAAGGGGGGTACCTTCCTACTAAAACGATGAAATTTCAAATTTTTTTTTGTCGAGATTTTGTGTCCTAATGGTCCCTCGTGATACCCTGAACTCCATAAACTAAATTATTCTCAGATTTGTAGCCAAAATCTATGAAAAAAGGCACTCAGAAAAATTGAAAAATTGATAAATCATCACAATTGCTTAGCACGATTTTATCTCAGGAACTATAAGTGTCAATGAGCTGAAATTTTCAGGGATTGTAGTCCTTTGAAAAGGATAATTTTCAGTGAAAGATTCAGCTTTCTATCTATAATAGAAAAAAAGTTATGACTTTTCAAAATTTTCCAAAAAAATCATAAGGGGGGGTACCTTCCTACTAAAACGATGAAATTTCAAATTTTTTTTTGTCGAGATTTTGTGTCCTAATGGTCCCCTCGTGATACCCTGAACTCCATAAACTAAATTATTCTCAGATTTGAAGCCAAAATCTATGAAAAAAGGCACTCAGAAAAATTGAAAAATTGATAAATCATCACAATTGCTTAGCACGATTTTATCTCAGGAACTATAAGTGTCAATGAGCTGAAATTTTCAGGGATTGTAGTCCTTTGAAAAGGATAATTTTCAGTGAAAGATTCAGCTTTCTATCTACAATAGAAAAAAAGTTATGACTTTTCAAAATTTTCCAAAAAAATCATAAGGGGGGTACCTTCCTACTAAAACGATGAAATTTCAAATTTTTTTTTGTCGAGATTTTGTGTCCTAATGGTCCCTCGTGATACCCTGAACTCCATAAACTAAATTATTCTCAGATTTGAAGCCAAAATCTATGAAAAAAGGCACTCAGAAAAATTGAAAAATTGATAAATCACCACAATTGCTTAGCACGATTTTATCTCAGGAACTATAAGTGTCAATGAGCTGAAATTTTCAGGGATTGTAGTCCTTTGAAAAGGATAATTTTCAGTGAAAGATTCAGCTTTCTATCTATAATAGAAAAAAAGTTATGACTTTTCAAAATTTTCCAAAAAAATCATAAGGGGGGTACCTTCCTACTAAAACGATGAAATTTCAAATTTTTTTTTGTCGAGATTTTGTGTCCTAATGGTCCCTCGTGATACCCTGAACTCCATAAACTAAATTATTCTCAGATTTGAAGCCAAAATCTATGAAAAAAGGCACTCAGAAAAATTGAAAAATTGATAAATCACCACAATTGCTTAGCACGATTTTATCTCAGGAACTATAAGTGTCAATGAGCTGAAATTTTCAGGGATTGTAGTCCTTTGAAAAGGATAATTTTCAGTGAAAGATTCAGCTTTCTATCTATAATAGAAAAAAAGTTATGACTTTTCAAAATTTTCCAAAAAAATCATAAGGGGGGTACCTTCCTACTAAAACGATGAAATTTCAAATTTTTTTTTGTCGAGATTTTGTGTCCTAATGGTCCCTCGTGATACCCTGAACTCCATAAACTAAATTATTCTCAGATTTGAAGCCAAAATCTATGAAAAAAGGCACTCAGAAAAATTGAAAAATTGATAAATCATCACAATTGCTTAGCACGATTTTATCTCAGGAACTATAAGTGTCAATGAGCTGAAATTTTCAGGGATTGTAGTCCTTTGAAAAGGATAATTTTCAGTGAAAGATTCAGCTTTCTATCTATAATAGAAAAAAAGTTATGACTTTTCAAAATTTTCCAAAAAAATCATAAGGGGGGTACCTTCCTACTAAAACGATGAAATTTCAAATTTTTTTTTGTCGAGATTTTGTGTCCTAATGGTCCCTCGTGATACCCTGAACTCCATAAACTAAATTATTCTCAGATTTGAAGCCAAAATCTATGAAAAAAGGCACTCAGAAAAATTGAAAAATTGATAAATCATCACAATTGCTTAGCACGATTTTATCTCAGGAACTATAAGTGTCAATGAGCTGAAATTTTCAGGGATTGTAGTCCTTTGAAAAGGATAATTTTCAGTGAAAGATTCAGCTTTCTATCTATAATAGAAAAAAAGTTATGACTTTTCAAAATTTTCCAAAAAAATCATAAGGGGGGTACCTTCCTACTAAAACGATGAAATTTCAAATTTTTTTTTGTCGAGATTTTGTGTCCTAATGGTCCCTCGTGATACCCTGAACTCCATAAACTAAATTATTCTCAGATTTGAAGCCAAAATCTATGAAAAAAGGCACTCAGAAAAATTGAAAAATTGATAAATCATCACAATTGCTTAGCACGATTTTATCTCAGGAACTATAAGTGTCAATGAGCTGAAATTTTCAGGGATTGTAGTCCTTTGAAAAGGATAATTTTCAGTGAAAGATTCAGCTTTCTATCTATAATAGAAAAAAAGTTATGACTTTTCAAAATTTTCCAAAAAAATCATAAGGGGGGTACCTTCCTACTAAAACGATGAAATTTCAAATTTTTTTTTGTCGAGATTTTGTGTCCTAATGGTCCCTCGTGATACCCTGAACTCCATAAACTAAATTATTCTCAGTTTTGAAGCCAAAATCTATGAAAAAAGGCACTCAGAAAAATTGAAAAATTGATAAATCATCACAATTGCTTAGCACGATTTTATCTCAGGAACTATAAGTGTCAATGAGCTGAAATTTTCAGGGATTGTAGTCCTTTGAAAAGGATAATTTTCAGTGAAAGATTCAGCTTTCTATCTATAATAGAAAAAAAGTTATGACTTTTCAAAATTTTCCAAAAAAATCATAAGGGGGGTACCTTCCTACTAAAACGATGAAATTTCAAATTTTTTTTTGTCGAGATTTTGTGTCCTAATGGTCCCTCGTGATACCCTGAACTCCATAAACTAAATTATTCTCAGATTTGAAGCCAAAATCTATGAAAAAAGGCACTCAGAAAAATTGAAAAATTGATAAATCATCACAATTGCTTAGCACGATTTTATCTCAGGAACTATAAGTGTCAATGAGCTGAAATTTTCAGGGATTGTAGTCCTTTGAAAAGGATAATTTTCAGTGAAAGATTCAGCTTTCTATCTATAATAGAAAAAAAGTTATGACTTTTCAAAATTTTCCAAAAAAATCATAAGGGGGGTACCTTCCTACTAAAACGATGAAATTTCAAATTTTTTTTTGTCGAGATTTTGTGTCCTAATGGTCCCTCGTGATACCCTGAACTCCATAAACTAAATTATTCTCAGATTTGAAGCCAAAATCTATGAAAAAAGGCACTCAGAAAAATTGAAAAATTGATAAATCATCACAATTGCTTAGCACGATTTTATCTCAGGAACTATAAGTGTCAATGAGCTGAAATTTTCAGGGATTGTAGTCCTTTGAAAAGGATAATTTTCAGTGAAAGATTCAGCTTTCTATCTATAATAGAAAAAAAGTTATGACTTTTCAAAATTTTCCAAAAAAATCATAAGGGGGGTACCTTCCTACTAAAACGATGAAATTTCAAATTTTTTTTTGTCGAGATTTTGTGTCCTAATGGTCCCTCGTGATACCCTGAACTCCATAAACTAAATTATTCTCAGATTTGAAGCCAAAATCTATGAAAAAAGGCACTCAGAAAAATTGAAAAATTGATAAATCATCACAATTGCTTAGCACGATTTTATCTCAGGAACTATAAGTGTCAATGAGCTGAAATTTTCAGGGATTGTAGTCCTTTGAAAAGGATAATTTTCAGTGAAAGATTCAGCTTTCTATCTATAATAGAAAAAAAGTTATGACTTTTCAAAATTTTCCAAAAAAATCATAAGGGGGGTACCTTCCTACTAAAACGATGAAATTTCAAATTTTTTTTTGTCGAGATTTTGTGTCCTAATGGTCCCTCGTGATACCCTGAACTCCATAAACTAAATTATTCTCAGATTTGAAGCCAAAATCTATGAAAAAAGGCACTCAGAAAAATTGAAAAATTGATAAATCATCACAATTGCTTAGCACGATTTTATCTCAGGAACTATAAGTGTCAATGAGCTGAAATTTTCAGGGATTGTAGTCCTTTGAAAAGGATAATTTTCAGTGAAAGATTCAGCTTTCTATCTATAATAGAAAAAAAGTTATGACTTTTCAAAATTTTCCAAAAAAATCATAAGGGGGGTACCTTCCTACTAAAACGATGAAATTTCAAATTTTTTTTTGTCGAGATTTTGTGTCCTAATGGTCCCTCGTGATACCCTGAACTCCATAAACTAAATTATTCTCAGATTTGTAGCCAAAATCTATGAAAAAAGGCACTCAGAAAAATTGAAAAATTGATAAATCACCACAATTGCTTAGCACGATTTTATCTCAGGAACTATAAGTGTCAATGAGCTGAAATTTTCAGGGATTGTAGTCCTTTGAAAAGGATAATTTTCAGTGAAAGATTCAGCTTTCTATCTATAATAGAAAAAAAGTTATGACTTTTCAAAATTTTCCAAAAAAATCATAAGGGGGGTACCTTCCTACTAAAACGATGAAATTTCAAATTTTTTTTTGTCGAGATTTTGTGTCCTAATGGTCCCTCGTGATACCCTGAACTCCATAAACTAAATTATTCTCAGATTTGAAGCCAAAATCTATGAAAAAAGGCACTCAGAAAAATTGAAAAATTGATAAATCACCACAATTGCTTAGCACGATTTTATCTCAGGAACTATAAGTGTCAATGAGCTGAAATTTTCAGGGATTGTAGTCCTTTGAAAAGGATAATTTTCAGTGAAAGATTCAGCTTTCTATCTATAATAGAAAAAAAGTTATGACTTTTCAAAATTTTCCAAAAAAATCATAAGGGAGGTACCTTCCTACTAAAACGATGAAATTTCAAATTTTTTTTTGTCGAGATTTTGTGTCCTAATGGTCCCTCGTGATACCCTGAACTCCATAAACTAAATTATTCTCAGATTTGAAGCCAAAATCTATGAAAAAAGGCACTCAGAAAAATTGAAAAATTGATAAATCACCACAATTGCTTAGCACGATTTTATCTCAGGAACTATAAGTGTCAATGAGCTGAAATTTTCAGGGATTGTAGTCCTTTGAAAAGGATAATTTTCAGTGAAAGATTCAGCTTTCTATCTATAATAGAAAAAAAGTTATGACTTTTCAAAATTTTCCAAAAAAATCATAAGGGGGGTACCTTCCTACTAAAACGATGAAATTTCAAATTTTTTTTTGTCGAGATTTTGTGTCCTAATGGTCCCTCGTGATACCCTGAACTCCATAAACTAAATTATTCTCAGATTTGAAGCCAAAATCTATGAAAAAAGGCACTCAGAAAAATTGAAAAATTGATAAATCATCACAATTGCTTAGCACGATTTTATCTCAGGAACTATAAGTGTCAATGAGCTGAAATTTTCAGGGATTGTAGTCCTTTGAAAAGGATAATTTTCAGTGAAAGATTCAGCTTTCTATCTATAATAGAAAAAAAGTTATGACTTTTCAAAATTTTCCAAAAAAATCATAAGGGGGGTACCTTCCTACTAAAACGATGAAATTTCAAATTTTTTTTTGTCGAGATTTTGTGTCCTAATGGTCCCTCGTGATACCCTGAACTCCATAAACTAAATTATTCTCAGATTTGAAGCCAAAATCTATGAAAAAAGGCACTCAGAAAAATTGAAAAATTGATAAATCATCACAATTGCTTAGCACGATTTTATCTCAGGAACTATAAGTGTCAATGAGCTGAAATTTTCAGGGATTGTAGTCCTTTGAAAAGGATAATTTTCAGTGAAAGATTCAGCTTTCTATCTATAATAGAAAAAAAGTTATGACTTTTCAAAATTTTCCAAAAAAATCATAAGGGGGGTACCTTCCTACTAAAACGATGAAATTTCAAATTTTTTTTTGTCGAGATTTTGTGTCCTAATGGTCCCTCGTGATACCCTGAACTCCATAAACTAAATTATTCTCAGATTTGAAGCCAAAATCTATGAAAAAAGGCACTCAGAAAAATTGAAAAATTGATAAATCACCACAATTGCTTAGCACGATTTTATCTCAGGAACTATAAGTGTCAATGAGCTGAAATTTTCAGGGATTGTAGTCCTTTGAAAAGGATAATTTTCAGTGAAAGATTCAGCTTTCTATCTATAATAGAAAAAAAGTTATGACTTTTCAAAATTTTCCAAAAAAATCATAAGGGGGGTACCTTCCTACTAAAACGATGAAATTTCAAATTTTTTTTTGTCGAGATTTTGTGTCCTAATGGTCCCTCGTGATACCCTGAACTCCATAAACTAAATTATTCTCAGATTTGAAGCCAAAATCTATGAAAAAAGGCACTCAGAAAAATTGAAAAATTGATAAATCATCACAATTGCTTAGCACGATTTTATCTCAGGAACTATAAGTGTCAATGAGCTGAAATTTTCAGGGATTGTAGTCCTTTGAAAAGGATAATTTTCAGTGAAAGATTCAGCTTTCTATCTATAATAGAAAAAAAGTTATGACTTTTCAAAATTTTCCAAAAAAATCATAAGGGGGGTACCTTCCTACTAAAACGATGAAATTTCAAATTTTTTTTTGTCGAGATTTTGTGTCCTAATGGTCCCTCGTGATACCCTGAACTCCATAAACTAAATTATTCTCAGATTTGAAGCCAAAATCTATGAAAAAAGGCACTCAGAAAAATTGAAAAATTGATAAATCATCACAATTGCTTAGCACGATTTTATCTCAGGAACTATAAGTGTCAATGAGCTGAAATTTTCAGGGATTGTAGTCCTTTGAAAAGGATAATTTTCAGTGAAAGATTCAGCTTTCTATCTATAATAGAAAAAAAGTTATGACTTTTCAAAATTTTCCAAAAAAATCATAAGGGGGGGTACCTTCCTACTAAAACGATGAAATTTCAAATTTTTTTTTGTCGAGATTTTGTGTCCTAATGGTCCCTCGTGATACCCTGAACTCCATAAACTAAATTATTCTCAGATTTGAAGCCAAAATCTATGAAAAAAGGCACTCAGAAAAATTGAAAAATTGATAAATCATCACAATTGCTTAGCACGATTTTATCTCAGGAACTATAAGTGTCAATGAGCTGAAATTTTCAGGGATTGTAGTCCTTTGAAAAGGATAATTTTCAGTGAAAGATTCAGCTTTCTATCTATAATAGAAAAAAAGTTATGACTTTTCAAAATTTTCCAAAAAAATCATAAGGGGGGTACCTTCCTACTAAAACGATGAAATTTCAAATTTTTTTTTGTCGAGATTTTGTGTCCTAATGGTCCCTCGTGATACCCTGAACTCCATAAACTAAATTATTCTCAGATTTGAAGCCAAAATCTATGAAAAAAGGCACTCAGAAAAATTGAAAAATTGATAAATCATCACAATTGCTTAGCACGATTTTATCTCAGGAACTATAAGTGTCAATGAGCTGAAATTTTCAGGGATTGTAGTCCTTTGAAAAGGATAATTTTCAGTGAAAGATTCAGCTTTCTATCTATAATAGAAAAAAAGTTATGACTTTTCAAAATTTTCCAAAAAAATCATAAGGGGGGTACCTTCCTACTAAAACGATGAAATTTCAAATTTTTTTTTGTCGAGATTTTGTGTCCTAATGGTCCCTCGTGATACCCTGAACTCCATAAACTAAATTATTCTCAGATTTGAAGCCAAAATCTATGAAAAAAGGCACTCAGAAAAATTGAAAAATTGATAAATCACCACAATTGCTTAGCACGATTTTATCTCAGGAACTATAAGTGTCAATGAGCTGAAATTTTCAGGGATTGTAGTCCTTTGAAAAGGATAATTTTCAGTGAAAGATTCAGCTTTCTATCTATAATAGAAAAAAAGTTATGACTTTTCAAAATTTTCCAAAAAAATCATAAGGGGGGTACCTTCCTACTAAAACGATGAAATTTCAAATTTTTTTTTGTCGAGATTTTGTGTCCTAATGGTCCCTCGTGATACCCTGAACTCCATAAACTAAATTATTCTCAGATTTGAAGCCAAAATCTATGAAAAAAGGCACTCAGAAAAATTGAAAAATTGATAAATCATCACAATTGCTTAGCACGATTTTATCTCAGGAACTATAAGTGTCAATGAGCTGAAATTTTCAGGGATTGTAGTCCTTTGAAAAGGATAATTTTCAGTGAAAGATTCAGCTTTCTATCTATAATAGAAAAAAAGTTATGACTTTTCAAAATTTTCCAAAAAAATCATAAGGGGGGTACCTTCCTACTAAAACGATGAAATTTCAAATTTTTTTTTGTCGAGATTTTGTGTCCTAATGGTCCCTCGTGATACCCTGAACTCCATAAACTAAATTATTCTCAGATTTGAAGCCAAAATCTATGAAAAAAGGCACTCAGAAAAATTGAAAAATTGATAAATCATCACAATTGCTTAGCACGATTTTATCTCAGGAACTATAAGTGTCAATGAGCTGAAATTTTCAGGGATTGTAGTCCTTTGAAAAGGATAATTTTCAGTGAAAGATTCAGCTTTCTATCTATAATAGAAAAAAAGTTATGACTTTTCAAAATTTTCCAAAAAAATCATAAGGGGGGTACCTTCCTACTAAAACGATGAAATTTCAAATTTTTTTTTGTCGAGATTTTGTGTCCTAATGGTCCCTCGTGATACCCTGAACTCCATAAACTAAATTATTCTCAGATTTGAAGCCAAAATCTATGAAAAAAGGCACTCAGAAAAATTGAAAAATTGATAAATCACCACAATTGCTTAGCACGATTTTATCTCAGGAACTATAAGTGTCAATGAGCTGAAATTTTCAGGGATTGTAGTCCTTTGAAAAGGATAATTTTCAGTGAAAGATTCAGCTTTCTATCTATAATAGAAAAAAAGTTATGACTTTTCAAAATTTTCCAAAAAAATCATAAGGGGGGTACCTTCCTACTAAAACGATGAAATTTCAAATTTTTTTTTGTCGAGATTTTGTGTCCTAATGGTCCCTCGTGATACCCTGAACTCCATAAACTAAATTATTCTCAGATTTGAAGCCAAAATCTATGAAAAAAGGCACTCAGAAAAATTGAAAAATTGATAAATCACCACAATTGCTTAGCACGATTTTATCTCAGGAACTATAAGTGTCAATGAGCTGAAATTTTCAGGGATTGTAGTCCTTTGAAAAGGATAATTTTCAGTGAAAGATTCAGCTTTCTATCTATAATAGAAAAAAAGTTATGACTTTTCAAAATTTTCCAAAAAAATCATAAGGGGGTACCTTCCTACTAAAACGATGAAATTTCAAATTTTTTTTTGTCGAGATTTTGTGTCCTAATGGTCCCTCGTGATACCCTGAACTCCATAAACTAAATTATTCTCAGATTTGAAGCCAAAATCTATGAAAAAAGGCACTCAGAAAAATTGAAAAATTGATAAATCATCACAATTGCTTAGCACGATTTTATCTCAGGAACTATAAGTGTCAATGAGCTGAAATTTTCAGGGATTGTAGTCCTTTGAAAAGGATAATTTTCAGTGAAAGATTCAGCTTTCTATCTATAATAGAAAAAAAGTTATGACTTTTCAAAATTTTCCAAAAAAATCATAAGGGGGGTACCTTCCTACTAAAACGATGAAATTTCAAATTTTTTTTTGTCGAGATTTTGTGTCCTAATGGTCCCTCGTGATACCCTGAACTCCATAAACTAAATTATTCTCAGATTTGAAGCCAAAATCTATGAAAAAAGGCACTCAGAAAAATTGAAAAATTGATAAATCACCACAATTGCTTAGCACGATTTTATCTCAGGAACTATAAGTGTCAATGAGCTGAAATTTTCAGGGATTGTAGTCCTTTGAAAAGGATAATTTTCAGTGAAAGATTCAGCTTTCTATCTATAATAGAAAAAAAGTTATGACTTTTCAAAATTTTCCAAAAAAATCATAAGGGGGGGTACCTTCCTACTAAAACGATGAAATTTCAAATTTTTTTTTGTCGAGATTTTGTGTCCTAATGGTCCCTCGTGATACCCTGAACTCCATAAACTAAATTATTCTCAGATTAGAAGCCAAAATCTATGAAAAAAGGCACTCAGAAAAATTGAAAAATTGATAAATCACCACAATTGCTTAGCACGATTTTATCTCAGGAACTATAAGTGTCAATGAGCTGAAATTTTCAGGGATTGTAGTCCTTTGAAAAGGATAATTTTCAGTGAAAGATTCAGCTTTCTATCTATAATAGAAAAAAAGTTATGACTTTTCAAAATTTTCCAAAAAAATCATAAGGGGGGTACCTTCCTACTAAAACGATGAAATTTCAAATTTTTTTTTGTCGAGATTTTGTGTCCTAATGGTCCCTCGTGATACCCTGAACTCCATAAACTAAATTATTCTCAGATTTGAAGCCAAAATCTATGAAAAAAGGCACTCAGAAAAATTGAAAAATTGATAAATCATCACAATTGCTTAGCACGATTTTATCTCAGGAACTATAAGTGTCAATGAGCTGAAATTTTCAGGGATTGTAGTCCTTTGAAAAGGATAATTTTCAGTGAAAGATTCAGCTTTCTATCTATAATAGAAAAAAAGTTATGACTTTTCAAAATTTTCCAAAAAAATCATAAGGGGGGTACCTTCCTACTAAAACGATGAAATTTCAAATTTTTTTTTGTCGAGATTTTGTGTCCTAATGGTCCCTCGTGATACCCTGAACTCCATAAACTAAATTATTCTCAGATTTGAAGCCAAAATCTATGAAAAAAGGCACTCAGAAAAATTGAAAAATTGATAAATCACCACAATTGCTTAGCACGATTTTATCTCAGGAACTATAAGTGTCAATGAGCTGAAATTTTCAGGGATTGTAGTCCTTTGAAAAGGATAATTTTCAGTGAAAGATTCAGCTTTCTATCTATAATAGAAAAAAAGTTATGACTTTTCAAAATTTTCCAAAAAAATCATAAGGGGGGTACCTTCCTACTAAAACGATGAAATTTCAAATTTTTTTTTGTCGAGATTTTGTGTCCTAATGGTCCCTCGTGATACCCTGAACTCCATAAACTAAATTATTCTCAGATTTGAAGCCAAAATCTATGAAAAAAGGCACTCAGAAAAATTGAAAAATTGATAAATCACCACAATTGCTTAGCACGATTTTATCTCAGGAACTATAAGTGTCAATGAGCTGAAATTTTCAGGGATTGTAGTCCTTTGAAAAGGATAATTTTCAGTGAAAGATTCAGCTTTCTATCTATAATAGAAAAAAAGTTATGACTTTTCAAAATTTTCCAAAAAAATCATAAGGGGGGTACCTTCCTACTAAAACGATGAAATTTCAAATTTTTTTTTGTCGAGATTTTGTGTCCTAATGGTCCCTCGTGATACCCTGAACTCCATAAACTAAATTATTCTCAGATTTGTAGCCAAAATCTATGAAAAAAGGCACTCAGAAAAATTGAAAAATTGATAAATCACCACAATTGCTTAGCACGATTTTATCTCAGGAACTATAAGTGTCAATGAGCTGAAATTTTCAGGGATTGTAGTCCTTTGAAAAGGATAATTTTCAGTGAAAGATTCAGCTTTCTATCTATAATAGAAAAAAAGTTATGACTTTTCAAAATTTTCCAAAAAAATCATAAGGGGGGTACCTTCCTACTAAAACGATGAAATTTCAAATTTTTTTTTGTTGAGATTTTGTGTCCTAATGGTCCCTCGTGATACCCTGAACTCCATAAACTAAATTATTCTCAGATTTGAAGCCAAAATCTATGAAAAAAGGCACTCAGAAAAATTGAAAAATTGATAAATCATCACAATTGCTTAGCACGATTTTATCTCAGGAACTATAAGTGTCAATGAGCTGAAATTTTCAGGGATTGTAGTCCTTTGAAAAGGATAATTTTCAGTGAAAGATTCAGCTTTCTATCTATAATAGAAAAAAAGTTATGACTTTTCAAAATTTTCCAAAAAAATCATAAGGGGGGTACCTTCCTACTAAAACGATGAAATTTCAAATTTTTTTTTGTCGAGATTTTGTGTCCTAATGGTCCCTCGTGATACCCTGAACTCCATAAACTAAATTATTCTCAGATTTGTAGCCAAAATCTATGAAAAAAGGCACTCAGAAAAATTGAAAAATTGATAAATCACCACAATTGCTTAGCACGATTTTATCTCAGGAACTATAAGTGTCAATGAGCTGAAATTTTCAGGGATTGTAGTCCTTTGAAAAGGATAATTTTCAGTGAAAGATTCAGCTTTCTATCTATAATAGAAAAAAAGTTATGACTTTTCAAAATTTTCCAAAAAAATCATAAGGGGGGTACCTTCCTACTAAAACGATGAAATTTCAAATTTTTTTTTGTCGAGATTTTGTGTCCTAATGGTCCCTCGTGATACCCTGAACTCCATAAACTAAATTATTCTCAGATTTGTAGCCAAAATCTATGAAAAAAGGCACTCAGAAAAATTGAAAAATTGATAAATCACCACAATTGCTTAGCACGATTTTATCTCAGGAACTATAAGTGTCAATGAGCTGAAATTTTCAGGGATTGTAGTCCTTTGAAAAGGATAATTTTCAGTGAAAGATTCAGCTTTCTATCTATAATAGAAAAAAAGTTATGACTTTTCAAAATTTTCCAAAAAAATCATAAGGGGGGTACCTTCCTACTAAAACGATGAAATTTCAAATTTTTTTTTGTCGAGATTTTGTGTTCTAATGGTCCCTCGTGATACCCTGAACTCCATAAACTAAATTATTCTCAGATTTGTAGCCAAAATCTATGAAAAAAGGCACTCAGAAAAATTGAAAAATTGATAAATCACCACAATTGCTTAGCACGATTTTATCTCAGGAACTATAAGTGTCAATGAGCTGAAATTTTCAGGGATTGTAGTCCTTTGAAAAGGATAATTTTCAGTGAAAGATTCAGCTTTCTATCTATAATAGAAAAAAAGTTATGACTTTTCAAAATTTTCCAAAAAAATCATAAGGGGGGTACCTTCCTACTAAAACGATGAAATTTCAAATTTTTTTTTGTCGAGATTTTGTGTCCTAATGGTCCCTCGTGATACCCTGAACTCCATAAACTAAATTATTCTCAGATTTGAAGCCAAAATCTATGAAAAAAGGCACTCAGAAAAATTGAAAAATTGATAAATCACCACAATTGCTTAGCACGATTTTATCTCAGGAACTATAAGTGTCAATGAGCTGAAATTTTCAGGGATTGTAGTCCTTTGAAAAGGATAATTTTCAGTGAAAGATTCAGCTTTCTATCTATAATAGAAAAAAAGTTATGACTTTTCAAAATTTTCCAAAAAAATCATAAGGGGGGTACCTTCCTACTAAAACGATGAAATTTCAATTTTTTTTTTGTCGAGATTTTGTGTCCTAATGGTCCCTCGTGATACCCTGAACTCCATAAACTAAATTATTCTCAGATTTGAAGCCAAAATCTATGAAAAAAGGCACTCAGAAAAATTGAAAAATTGATAAATCACCACAATTGCTTAGCACGATTTTATCTCAGGAACTATAAGTGTCAATGAGCTGAAATTTTCAGGGATTGTAGTCCTTTGAAAAGGATAATTTTCAGTGAAAGATTCAGCTTTCTATCTATAATAGAAAAAAAGTTATGACTTTTCAAAATTTTTCCAAAAAAATCATAAGGGGGGTACCTTCCTACTAAAACGATGAAATTTCAAATTTTTTTTTGTCGAGATTTTGTGTCCTGATGGTCCCTCGTGATACCCTGAACTCCATAAACCAAATTATTCTCAGATTTGAAGCCAAAATCTATGAAAAAAGGCACTCAGAAAAATTGAAAAATTGATAAATCACCACAATTGCTTAGCACGATTTTATCTCAGGAACTATAAGTGTCAATGAGCTGAAATTTTCAGGGATTGTAGTCCTTTGAAAAGGATAATTTTCAGTGAAAGATTCAGCTTTCTATCCATAATAGAAAAAAAGTTATGACTTTTCAAAATTTTTCAAAAAAATCATAAGGGGGGTACCTTCCTACTAAAACGATGAAATTTCAAATTTTTTTTTGTCGAGATTTTGTGTCCTGATGGTCCCTCGTGATACCCTGAACTCCATAAACCAAATTATTCTCAGATTTGAAGCCAAAATCTATGAAAAAAGGCACTCAGAAAAATTGAAAAATTGATAAATCACCACAATTGCTTAGCACGATTTTATCTCAGGAACTATAAGTGTCAATGAGCTGAAATTTTCAGGGATTGTAGTCCTTTGAAAAGGATAATTTTCAGTGAAAGATTCAGCTTTCTATCTATAATAGAAAAAAAGTTATGACTTTTCAAAATTTTTCAAAAAAATCATAAGGGGGGTACCTTCCTACTAAAACGATGAAATTTCAAATTTTTTTTTGTCGAGATTTTGTGTCCTGATGGTCCCTCGTGATACCCTGAACTCCATAAACTAAATTATTCTCAGATTTGAAGCCAAAATCTATGAAAAAAGGCACTCAGAAAAATTGATAAATCACCACAATTGCTTAGCACGATTTTATCTCAGGAACTATAAGTGTCAATGAGCTGAAATTTCCAGGAATTGTAGTCCTTTGAAAAGGATAATTTTCAGTGAAAGATTCAGCTTTCTATCTATAATAGAAAAAAAGTTATGACTTTTCAAAATTTTCCAAAAAAATCATAAGGGAGGTACCTTCCTACTAAAACGATGAAATTTCAAAAAAAAAATTGTCGAGATTTTGTGTCCTAAAGGTCCCTCGTGATACCCTGAACTCCATAAACTAAATTATTCTCAGATTTGAAGCCAAAATCTATGAAAAAAGGCACTCAGAAAAATTGAAAAATTGATAAATCACCACAATTGCTTAGCACGATTTTATCTCAGGAACTATAAGTGTCAATGAGCTGAAATTTTCAGGGATTGTAGTCCTTTGAAAAGGATAATTTTCAGTGAAAGATTCAGCTTTTTATCCATAATAGAAAAAAAGTTATGACTTTTCAAAATTTTCCAAAAAAATCAGAAGGGGGGTACCTTCCTACTAAAACGATGAAATTTCAAATTTTTTTTTGTCGAGATTTTGTGTCCTAATGGTCCCTCGTGATACCCTGAACTCCATAAACTAAATTATTCTCAGATTTGAAGCCAAAATCTATGAAAAAAGGCACTCAGAAAAATTGATAAATCACCACAATTGCTTAGCACGATTTTATCTCAGGAACTATAAGTGTCAATGAGCTGAAATTTTCAGGGATTGTAGTCCTTTGAAAAGGATAATTTTCAGTGAAAGATTCAGCTTTCTATCTATAATAGAAAAAAAGTTATGACTTTTCAAAATTTTCCAAAAAAATCATAAGGGGGGTACCTTCCTACCAAAACGATGAAATTTCAAATTTTTTTTTGTCGAGATTTTGTGTCCTAATGGTCCCTCGTGATACCCTGAACTCCATAAACTAAATTATTCTCAGATTTGAAGCCAAAATCTATGAAAAAAGGCACTCAGAAAAATTGATAAATCACCACAATTGCTTAGCACGATTTTATCTCAGGAACTATAAGTGTCAATGAGCTGAAATTTTCAGGGATTGTAGTCCTTTGAAAAGGATAATTTTCAGTGAAAGATTCAGCTTTCTATCTATGATAGAAAAAAAGTTATGACTTTTCAAAATTTTCCGAAAAAATCATAAGGGGGGTACCTTCCTACTAAAACGATGAAATTTCAAATTTTTTTTTGTCGAGATTTTGTGTCCTAATGGTCCCTCGTGATACCCTGAACTCCATAAACTAAATTATTCTCAGATTTGAAGCCAAAATCTATGAAAAAAGGCACTCAGAAAAATTGAAAAATTGATAAATCACCACAATTGCTTAGCACGATTTTATCTCAGGAACTATAAGTGTCAATGAGCTGAAATTTTCAGGGATTGTAGTCCTTTGAAAAGGATAATTTTCAGTGAAAGATTCAGCTTTCTATCTATGATAGAAAAAAAGTTATGACTTTTCAAAATTTTCCGAAAAAATCATAAGGGGGGTACCTTCCTACTAAAACGATGAAATTTCAAATTTTTTTTTGTCGAGATTTTGTGTCCTAATGGTCCCTCGTGATACCCTGAACTCCATAAACTAAATTATTCTCAGATTTGAAGCCAAAATCTATGAAAAAAGGCACTCAGAAAAATTGAAAAATTGATAAATCACCACAATTGCTTAGCACGATTTTATCTCAGGAACTATAAGTGTCAATGAGCTGAAATTTTCAGGGATTGTAGTCCTTTGAAAAGGATAATTTTCAGTGAAAGATTCAGCTTTCTATCTATAATAGAAAAAAAGTTATGACTTTTCAAAATTTTCCAAAAAAATCATAAGGGGGGTACCTTCCTACTAAAACGATGAAATTTCAAATTATTTTTTGTCGAGATTTTGTGTCCTAATGGTCCCTCGGGATACCCTGAACTCCATAAACTTAATAATTCTCAGATTTGAAGCTAAAATCTATGAAAAAAGGCACTCAGAAAAATTGAAAAATTGATAAATCACCACAATTGCTTAGCACGATTTTATCTCAGGAACTATAAGTGTCAATGAGCTGAAATTTCCAGGAATTGTAGTCCTTTGAAAAGGATAATTTTCAGTGAAATATTCAGCTTTCTATCTATAATAGAAAAAAAGTTATGACTTTTCAAAATTTTCCAAAAAAATCATAAGGGGGGTACCTTCCTACTAAAACGATGAAATTTCAAATTTTTTTTTGTCGAGATTTTGTGTCCTTTTGGTCCCTCGTGATACCCTGAACTCCATAAACTAAATTATTCTCAGATTTGAAGCCAAAATCTATGAAAAAAGGGACTCAGAAAAATTGAAAAATTGATAAATCACCACAATTGCTTAGCACGATTTTATCTCAGGAACTATAAGTGTCAATGAGCTGAAATTTCCAGGAATTGTAGTCCTTTGAAAAGGATAATTTTCAGTGAAAGATTCAGCTTTCTATCTATAATAGAAAAAAAGTTATGACTTTTCAAAATTTTCCAAAAAAATCATAAGGGGGGTACCTTCCTACTAAAACGATGAAATTTCAAATTTTTTTTGTCGAGATTTTGTGTCCTAATGGTCCCTCGTGATACCCTGAACTCCATAAACTAAATTATTCTCAGATTTGAAGCCAAAATCTATGAAAAAAGGCACTCAGAAAAATTGAAAAATTGATAAATCATCACAATTGCTTAGCACGATTTTATCTCAGGAACTATAAGTGTCAATGAGCTGAAATTTTCAGGGATTGTAGTCCTTTGAAAAGGATAATTTTCAGTGAAAGATTCAGCTTTCTATCTATAATAGAAAAAAAGTTATGACTTTTCAAAATTTTCCAAAAAAATCATAAGGGGGGTACCTTCCTACTAAAACGATGAAATTTCAAATTTTTTTTTGTCGAGATTTTGTGTCCTAATGGTCCCTCGTGATACCCTGAACTCCATAAACTAAATTATTCTCAGATTTGTAGCCAAAATCTATGAAAAAAGGCACTCAGAAAAATTGAAAAATTGATAAATCACCACAATTGCTTAGCACGATTTTATCTCAGGAACTATAAGTGTCAATGAGCTGAAATTTTCAGGGATTGTAGTCCTTTGAAAAGGATAATTTTCAGTGAAAGATTCAGCTTTCTATCTATAATAGAAAAAAAGTTATGACTTTTCAAAATTTTCCAAAAAAATCATAAGGGGGGTACCTTCCTACTAAAACGATGAAATTTCAAATTTTTTTTGTCGAGATTTTGTGTCCTAATGGTCCCTCGTGATACCCTGAACTCCATAAACTAAATTATTCTCAGATTTGAAGCCAAAATCTATGAAAAAAGGCACTCAGAAAAATTGAAAAAATTGATAAATCACCACAATTGCTTAGCACGATTTTATCTCAGGAACTATAAGTGTCAATGAGCTGAAATTTTCAGGGATTGTAGTCCTTTGAAAAGGATAATTTTCAGTGAAAGATTCAGCTTTCTATCTATAATAGAAAAAAAGTTATGACTTTTCAAAATTTTCCAAAAAAATCATAAGGGAGGTACCTTCCTACTAAAACGATGAAATTTCAAATTTTTTTTTGTCGAGATTTTGTGTCCTAATGGTCCCTCGTGATACCCTGAACTCCATAAACTAAATTATTCTCAGATTTGAAGCCAAAATCTATGAAAAAAGGCACTCAGAAAAATTGAAAAATTGATAAATCACCACAATTGCTTAGCACGATTTTATCTCAGGAACTATAAGTGTCAATGAGCTGAAATTTTCAGGGGATTGTAGTCCTTTGAAAAGGATAATTTTCAGTGAAAGATTCAGCTTTCTATCTATAATAGAAAAAAAGTTATGACTTTTCAAAATTTTCCAAAAAAATCATAAGGGGGGTACCTTCCTACTAAAACGATGAAATTTCAAATTTTTTTTTGTCGAGATTTTGTGTCCTAATGGTCCCTCGTGATACCCTGAACTCCATAAACTAAATTATTCTCAGATTTGAAGCCAAAATCTATGAAAAAAGGCACTCAGAAAAATTGAAAAATTGATAAATCATCACAATTGCTTAGCACGATTTTATCTCAGGAACTATAAGTGTCAATGAGCTGAAATTTTCAGGGATTGTAGTCCTTTGAAAAGGATAATTTTCAGTGAAAGATTCAGCTTTCTATCTATAATAGAAAAAAAGTTATGACTTTTCAAAATTTTCCAAAAAAATCATAAGGGGGGTACCTTCCTACTAAAACGATGAAATTTCAAATTTTTTTTTGTCGAGATTTTGTGTCCTAATGGTCCCTCGTGATACCCTGAACTCCATAAACTAAATTATTCTCAGATTTGAAGCCAAAATCTATGAAAAAAGGCACTCAGAAAAATTGAAAAATTGATAAATCATCACAATTGCTTAGCACGATTTTATCTCAGGAACTATAAGTGTCAATGAGCTGAAATTTTCAGGGATTGTAGTCCTTTGAAAAGGATAATTTTCAGTGAAAGATTCAGCTTTCTATCTATAATAGAAAAAAAGTTATGACTTTTCAAAATTTTCCAAAAAAATCATAAGGGGGGTACCTTCCTACTAAAACGATGAAATTTCAAATTTTTTTTTGTCGAGATTTTGTGTCCTAATGGTCCCTCGTGATACCCTGAACTCCATAAACTAAATTATTCTCAGATTTGAAGCCAAAATCTATGAAAAAAGGCACTCAGAAAAATTGAAAAATTGATAAATCACCACAATTGCTTAGCACGATTTTATCTCAGGAACTATAAGTGTCAATGAGCTGAAATTTTCAGGGATTGTAGTCCTTTGAAAAGGATAATTTTCAGTGAAAGATTCAGCTTTCTATCTATAATAGAAAAAAAGTTATGACTTTTCAAAATTTTCCAAAAAAATCATAAGGGGGGTACCTTCCTACTAAAACGATGAAATTTCAAATTTTTTTTTGTCGAGATTTTGTGTCCTAATGGTCCCTCGTGATACCCTGAACTCCATAAACTAAATTATTCTCAGATTTGAAGCCAAAATCTATGAAAAAAGGCACTCAGAAAAATTGAAAAATTGATAAATCATCACAATTGCTTAGCACGATTTTATCTCAGGAACTATAAGTGTCAATGAGCTGAAATTTTCAGGGATTGTAGTCCTTTGAAAAGGATAATTTTCAGTGAAAGATTCAGCTTTCTATCTATAATAGAAAAAAAGTTATGACTTTTCAAAATTTTCCAAAAAAATCATAAAGGGGGGTACCTTCCTACTAAAACGATGAAATTTCAAATTTTTTTTTGTCGAGATTTTGTGTCCTAATGGTCCCTCGTGATACCCTGAACTCCATAAACTAAATTATTCTCAGATTTGAAGCCAAAATCTATGAAAAAAGGCACTCAGAAAAATTGAAAAATTGATAAATCATCACAATTGCTTAGCACGATTTTATCTCAGGAACTATAAGTGTCAATGAGCTGAAATTTTCAGGGATTGTAGTCCTTTGAAAAGGATAATTTTCAGTGAAAGATTCAGCTTTCTATCTATAATAGAAAAAAAGTTATGACTTTTCAAAATTTTCCAAAAAAATCATAAGGGGGGTACCTTCCTACTAAAACGATGAAATTTCAAATTTTTTTTTGTCGAGATTTTGTGTCCTAATGGTCCCTCGTGATACCCTGAACTCCATAAACTAAATTATTCTCAGATTTGAAGCCAAAATCTATGAAAAAAGGCACTCAGAAAAATTGAAAAATTGATAAATCACCACAATTGCTTAGCACGATTTTATCTCAGGAACTATAAGTGTCAATGAGCTGAAATTTTCAGGGATTGTAGTCCTTTGAAAAGGATAATTTTCAGTGAAAGATTCAGCTTTCTATCTATAATAGAAAAAAAGTTATGACTTTTCAAAATTTTCCCAAAAAAATCATAAGGGGGGGTACCTTCCTACTAAAACGATGAAATTTCAAATTTTTTTTTGTCGAGATTTTGTGTCCTAATGGTCCCTCGTGATACCCTGAACTCCATAAACTAAATTATTCTCAGATTTGAAGCCAAAATCTATGAAAAAAGGCACTCAGAAAAATTGAAAAATTGATAAATCACCACAATTGCTTAGCACGATTTTATCTCAGGAACTATAAGTGTCAATGAGCTGAAATTTTCAGGGATTGTAGTCCTTTGAAAAGGATAATTTTCAGTGAAAGATTCAGCTTTCTATCTATAATAGAAAAAAAGTTATGACTTTTCAAAATTTTCCAAAAAAATCATAAGGGGGTACCTTCCTACTAAAACGATGAAATTTCAAATTTTTTTTTGTCGAGATTTTGTGTCCTAATGGTCCCTCGTGATACCCTGAACTCCATAAACTAAATTATTCTCAGATTTGAAGCCAAAATCTATGAAAAAAGGCACTCAGAAAAATTGAAAAATTGATAAATCATCACAATTGCTTAGCACGATTTTATCTCAGGAACTATAAGTGTCAATGAGCTGAAATTTTCAGGGATTGTAGTCCTTTGAAAAGGATAATTTTCAGTGAAAGATTCAGCTTTCTATCTATAATAGAAAAAAAGTTATGACTTTTCAAAATTTTCCAAAAAAATCATAAGGGGGGTACCTTCCTACTAAAACGATGAAATTTCAAATTTTTTTTTGTCGAGATTTTGTGTCCTAATGGTCCCTCGTGATACCCTGAACTCCATAAACTAAATTATTCTCAGATTAGAAGCCAAAATCCATGAAAAAAGGCACTCAGAAAAATTGAAAAATTGATAAATCACCACAATTGCTTAGCACGATTTTATCTCAGGAACTATAAGTGTCAATGAGCTGAAATTTTCAGGGATTGTAGTCCTTTGAAAAGGATAATTTTCAGTGAAAGATTCAGCTTTCTATCTATAATAGAAAAAAAGTTATGACTTTTCAAAATTTTCCAAAAAAATCATAAGGGGGTACCTTCCTACTAAAACGATGAAATTTCAAATTTTTTTTTGTCGAGATTTTGTGTCCTAATGGTCCCTCGTGATACCCTGAACTCCATAAACTAAATTATTCTCAGATTTGAAGCCAAAATCTATGAAAAAAGGCACTCAGAAAAATTGAAAAATTGATAAATCATCACAATTGCTTAGCACGATTTTATCTCAGGAACTATAAGTGTCAATGAGCTGAAATTTTCAGGGATTGTAGTCCTTTGAAAAGGATAATTTTCAGTGAAAGATTCAGCTTTCTATCTATAATAGAAAAAAAGTTATGACTTTTCAAAATTTTCCAAAAAAATCATAAGGGGGGTACCTTCCTACTAAAACGATGAAATTTCAAATTTTTTTTTGTCGAGATTTTGTGTCCTAATGGTCCCTCGTGATACCCTGAACTCCATAAACTAAATTATTCTCAGATTTGAAGCCAAAATCTATGAAAAAAGGCACTCAGAAAAATTGAAAAATTGATAAATCACCACAATTGCTTAGCACGATTTTATCTCAGGAACTATAAGTGTCAATGAGCTGAAATTTTCAGGGATTGTAGTCCTTTGAAAAGGATAATTTTCAGTGAAAGATTCAGCTTTCTATCTATAATAGAAAAAAAGTTATGACTTTTCAAAATTTTCCAAAAAAATCATAAGGGGGGTACCTTCCTACTAAAACGATGAAATTTCAAATTTTTTTTTGTCGAGATTTTGTGTCCTAATGGTCCCTCGTGATACCCTGAACTCCATAAACTAAATTATTCTCAGATTTGTAGCCAAAATCTATGAAAAAAGGCACTCAGAAAAATTGAAAAATTGATAAATCACCACAATTGCTTAGCACGATTTTATCTCAGGAACTATAAGTGTCAATGAGCTGAAATTTTCAGGGATTGTAGTCCTTTGAAAAGGATAATTTTCAGTGAAAGATTCAGCTTTCTATCTATAATAGAAAAAAAGTTATGACTTTTCAAAATTTTCCAAAAAAATCATAAGGGGGGTACCTTCCTACTAAAACGATGAAATTTCAAATTTTTTTTTGTTGAGATTTTGTGTCCTAATGGTCCCTCGTGATACCCTGAACTCCATAAACTAAATTATTCTCAGATTTGAAGCCAAAATCTATGAAAAAAGGCACTCAGAAAAATTGAAAAATTGATAAATCATCACAATTGCTTAGCACGATTTTATCTCAGGAACTATAAGTGTCAATGAGCTGAAATTTTCAGGGATTGTAGTCCTTTGAAAAGGATAATTTTCAGTGAAAGATTCAGCTTTCTATCTATAATAGAAAAAAAGTTATGACTTTTCAAAATTTTCCAAAAAAATCATAAGGGGGGTACCTTCCTACTAAAACGATGAAATTTCAAATTTTTTTTTGTCGAGATTTTGTGTCCTAATGGTCCCTCGTGATACCCTGAACTCCATAAACTAAATTATTCTCAGATTTGTAGCCAAAATCTATGAAAAAAGGCACTCAGAAAAATTGAAAAATTGATAAATCACCACAATTGCTTAGCACGATTTTATCTCAGGAACTATAAGTGTCAATGAGCTGAAATTTTCAGGGATTGTAGTCCTTTGAAAAGGATAATTTTCAGTGAAAGATTCAGCTTTCTATCTATAATAGAAAAAAAGTTATGACTTTTCAAAATTTTCCAAAAAAATCATAAGGGGGGTACCTTCCTACTAAAACGATGAAATTTCAAATTTTTTTTTGTCGAGATTTTGTGTCCTAATGGTCCCTCGTGATACCCTGAACTCCATAAACTAAATTATTCTCAGATTTGTAGCCAAAATCTATGAAAAAAGGCACTCAGAAAAATTGAAAAATTGATAAATCACCACAATTGCTTAGCACGATTTTATCTCAGGAACTATAAGTGTCAATGAGCTGAAATTTTCAGGGATTGTAGTCCTTTGAAAAGGATAATTTTCAGTGAAAGATTCAGCTTTCTATCTATAATAGAAAAAAAGTTATGACTTTTCAAAATTTTCCAAAAAAATCATAAGGGGGGTACCTTCCTACTAAAACGATGAAATTTCAAATTTTTTTTTGTCGAGATTTTGTGTTCTAATGGTCCCTCGTGATACCCTGAACTCCATAAACTAAATTATTCTCAGATTTGTAGCCAAAATCTATGAAAAAAGGCACTCAGAAAAATTGAAAAATTGATAAATCACCACAATTGCTTAGCACGATTTTATCTCAGGAACTATAAGTGTCAATGAGCTGAAATTTTCAGGGATTGTAGTCCTTTGAAAAGGATAATTTTCAGTGAAAGATTCAGCTTTCTATCTATAATAGAAAAAAAGTTATGACTTTTCAAAATTTTCCAAAAAAATCATAAGGGGGGTACCTTCCTACTAAAACGATGAAATTTCAAATTTTTTTTTGTCGAGATTTTGTGTCCTAATGGTCCCTCGTGATACCCTGAACTCCATAAACTAAATTATTCTCAGATTTGAAGCCAAAATCTATGAAAAAAGGCACTCAGAAAAATTGAAAAATTGATAAATCATCACAATTGCTTAGCACGATTTTATCTCAGGAACTATAAGTGTCAATGAGCTGAAATTTTCAGGGATTGTAGTCCTTTGAAAAGGATAATTTTCAGTGAAAGATTCAGCTTTCTATCTATAATAGAAAAAAAGTTATGACTTTTCAAAATTTTCCAAAAAAATCATAAGGGGGGTACCTTCCTACTAAAACGATGAAATTTCAAATTTTTTTTTTGTCGAGATTTTGTGTCCTAATGGTCCCTCGTGATACCCTGAACTCCATAAACTAAATTATTCTCAGATTTGAAGCCAAAATCTTGAAAAAAGGCACTCAGAAAAATTGAAAAATTGATAAATCACCACAATTGCTTAGCACGATTTTATCTCAGGAACTATAAGTGTCAATGAGCTGAAATTTTCAGGGATTGTAGTCCTTTGAAAAGGATAATTTTCAGTGAAAGATTCAGCTTTCTATCTTATCTATAATAGAAAAAAAGTTATGACTTTTCAAAATTTTCCAAAAAAATCATAAGGGGGGTACCTTCCTACTAAAACGATGAAATTTCAAATTTTTTTTTGTCGAGATTTTGTGTCCTAATGGTCCCTCGTGATACCCTGAACTCCATAAACTAAATTATTCTCAGATTTGAAGCCAAAATCTATGAAAAAAGGCACTCAGAAAAATTGAAAAATTGATAAATCACCACAATTGCTTAGCACGATTTTATCTCAGGAACTATAAGTGTCAATGAGCTGAAATTTTCAGGGATTGTAGTCCTTTGAAAAGGATAATTTTCAGTGAAAGATTCAGCTTTCTATCTATAATAGAAAAAAAGTTATGACTTTTCAAAATTTTCCAAAAAAATCATAAGGGGGGTACCTTCCTACTAAAACGATGAAATTTCAAATTTTTTTTTGTCGAGATTTTGTGTCCTGATGGTCCCTCGTGATACCCTGAACTCCATAAACCAAATTATTCTCAGATTTGAAGCCAAAATCTATGAAAAAAGGCACTCAGAAAAATTGAAAAATTGATAAATCACCACAATTGCTTAGCACGATTTTATCTCAGGAACTATAAGTGTCAATGAGCTGAAATTTTCAGGGATTGTAGTCCTTTGAAAAGGATAATTTTCAGTGAAAGATTCAGCTTTCTATCCATAATAGAAAAAAAGTTATGACTTTTCAAAATTTTTCAAAAAAATCATAAGGGGGGTACCTTCCTACTAAAACGATGAAATTTCAAATTTTTTTTTGTCGAGATTTTGTGTCCTGATGGTCCCTCGTGATACCCTGAACTCCATAAACCAAATTATTCTCAGATTTGAAGCCAAAATCTATGAAAAAAGGCACTCAGAAAAATTGAAAAATTGATAAATCACCACAATTGCTTAGCACGATTTTATCTCAGGAACTATAAGTGTCAATGAGCTGAAATTTTCAGGGATTGTAGTCCTTTGAAAAGGATAATTTTCAGTGAAAGATTCAGCTTTCTATCTATAATAGAAAAAAAGTTATGACTTTTCAAAATTTTTCAAAAAAATCATAAGGGGGGTACCTTCCTACTAAAACGATGAAATTTCAAATTTTTTTTTGTCGAGATTTTGTGTCCTGATGGTCCCTCGTGATACCCTGAACTCCATAAACTAAATTATTCTCAGATTTGAAGCCAAAATCTATGAAAAAAGGCACTCAGAAAAATTGATAAATCACCACAATTGCTTAGCACGATTTTATCTCAGGAACTATAAGTGTCAATGAGCTGAAATTTCCAGGAATTGTAGTCCTTTGAAAAGGATAATTTTCAGTGAAAGATTCAGCTTTCTATCTATAATAGAAAAAAAGTTATGACTTTTCAAAATTTTCCAAAAAAATCATAAGGGGGGGTACCTTCCTACTAAAACGATGAAATTTCAAAAAAAAAATTGTCGAGATTTTGTGTCCTAAAGGTCGCTCGTGATACCCTGAACTCCATAAACTAAATTATTCTCAGATTTGAAGCCAAAATCTATGAAAAAAGGCACTCAGAAAAATTGAAAAATTGATAAATCACCACAATTGCTTAGCACGATTTATCTCAGGAACTATAAGTGTCAATGAGCTGAAATTTTCAGGGATTGTAGTCCTTTGAAAAGGATAATTTTCAGTGAAAGATTCAGCTTTTTATCCATAATAGAAAAAAAGTTATGACTTTTCAAAATTTTCCAAAAAAATCAGAAGGGGGGGTACCTTCCTACTAAAACGATGAAATTTCAAATTTTTTTTTGTCGAGATTTTGTGTCCTAATGGTCCCTCGTGATACCCTGAACTCCATAAACTAAATTATTCTCAGATTTGAAGCCAAAATCTATGAAAAAAGGCACTCAGAAAAATTGATAAATCACCACAATTGCTTAGCACGATTTTATCTCAGGAACTATAAGTGTCAATGAGCTGAAATTTTCAGGGATTGTAGTCCTTTGAAAAGGATAATTTTCAGTGAAAGATTCAGCTTTCTATCTATAATAGAAAAAAAGTTATGACTTTTCAAAATTTTCCAAAAAAATCATAAGGGGGGTACCTTCCTACCAAAACGATGAAATTTCAAATTTTTTTTTGTCGAGATTTTGTGTCCTAATGGTCCCTCGTGATACCCTGAACTCCATAAACTAAATTATTCTCAGATTTGAAGCCAAAATCTATGAAAAAAGGCACTCAGAAAAATTGATAAATCACCACAATTGCTTAGCACGATTTTATCTCAGGAACTATAAGTGTCAATGAGCTGAAATTTTCAGGGATTGTAGTCCTTTGAAAAGGATAATTTTCAGTGAAAGATTCAGCTTTCTATCTATGATAGAAAAAAAGTTATGACTTTTCAAAATTTTCCGAAAAAATCATAAGGGGGGTACCTTCCTACTAAAACGATGAAATTTCAAATTTTTTTTTGTCGAGATTTTGTGTCCTAATGGTCCCTCGTGATACCCTGAACTCCATAAACTAAATTATTCTCAGATTTGAAGCCAAAATCTATGAAAAAAGGCACTCAGAAAAATTGAAAAATTGATAAATCACCACAATTGCTTAGCACGATTTTATCTCAGGAACTATAAGTGTCAATGAGCTGAAATTTTCAGGGATTGTAGTCCTTTGAAAAGGATAATTTTCAGTGAAAGATTCAGCTTTCTATCTATGATAGAAAAAAAGTTATGACTTTTCAAAATTTTCCGAAAAAATCATAAGGGGGGTACCTTCCTACTAAAACGATGAAATTTCAAATTTTTTTTTGTCGAGATTTTGTGTCCTAATGGTCCCTCGTGATACCCTGAACTCCATAAACTAAATTATTCTCAGATTTGAAGCCAAAATCTATGAAAAAAGGCACTCAGAAAAATTGAAAAATTGATAAATCACCACAATTGCTTAGCACGATTTTATCTCAGGAACTATAAGTGTCAATGAGCTGAAATTTTCAGGGATTGTAGTCCTTTGAAAAGGATAATTTTCAGTGAAAGATTCAGCTTTCTATCTATAATAGAAAAAAAGTTATGACTTTTCAAAATTTTCCAAAAAAATCATAAGGGGGGTACCTTCCTACTAAAACGATGAAATTTCAAATTATTTTTTGTCGAGATTTTGTGTCCTAATGGTCCCTCGGGATACCCTGAACTCCATAAACTTAATAATTCTCAGATTTGAAGCTAAAATCTATGAAAAAAGGCACTCAGAAAAATTGAAAAAATTGATAAATCACCACAATTGCTTAGCACGATTTTATCTCAGGAACTATAAGTGTCAATGAGCTGAAATTTCCAGGAATTGTAGTCCTTTGAAAAGGATAATTTTCAGTGAAATATTCAGCTTTCTATCTATAATAGAAAAAAAGTTATGACTTTTCAAAATTTTCCAAAAAAATCATAAGGGGGGTACCTTCCTACTAAAACGATGAAATTTCAAATTTTTTTTTGTCGAGATTTTGTGTCCTTTTGGTCCCTCGTGATACCCTGAACTCCATAAACTAAATTATTCTCAGATTTGAAGCCAAAATCTATGAAAAAAGGGACTCAGAAAAATTGAAAAATTGATAAATCACCACAATTGCTTAGCACGATTTTATCTCAGGAACTATAAGTGTCAATGAGCTGAAATTTCCAGGAATTGTAGTCCTTTGAAAAGGATAATTTTCAGTGAAAGATTCAGCTTTCTATCTATAATAGAAAAAAAGTTATGACTTTTCAAAATTTTCCAAAAAAATCATAAGGGGGGTACCTTCCTACTAAAACGATGAAATTTCAAATTTTTTTTGTCGAGATTTTGTGTCCTAATGGTCCCTCGTGATACCCTGAACTCCATAAACTAAATTATTCTCAGATTTGAAGCCAAAATCTATGAAAAAAGGCACTCAGAAAAATTGAAAAATTGATAAATCACCACAATTGCTTAGCACGATTTTATCTCAGGAACTATAAGTGTCAATGAGCTGAAATTTTCAGGGATTGTAGTCCTTTGAAAAGGATAATTTTCAGTGAAAGATTCAGCTTTCTATCTATAATAGAAAAAAAGTTATGACTTTTCAAAATTTTCCAAAAAAAATCATAAGGGGGGTACCTTCCTACTAAAACGATGAAATTTCAAATTTTTTTTTGTCGAGATTTTGTGTCCTTTTGGTCCCTCGTGATACCCTGAACTCCATAAACTAAATTATTCTCAGATTTGAAGCCAAAATCTATGAGAAAAGGCACTCAGAAAAATTGAAAAATTGATAAATCACCACAATTGCTTAGCACGATTTTATCTCAGGAACTATAAGTGTCAATGAGCTGAAATTTTCAGGGATTGTAGTCCTTTGAAAAGGATAATTTTCAGTGAAAGATTCAGCTTTCTATCTATAATAGAAAAAAAGTTATGACTTTTCAAAATTTTCCAAAAAAATCATAAGGGGGGTACCTTCCTACTAAAACGATGAAATTTCAAATTTTTTTTTGTCGAGATTTTGTGTCCTAATGGTCCCTCGTGATACCCTGAACTCCATAAACTAAATTATTCTCAGATTTGAAGCCAAAATCCATGAAAAAAGGCACTCAGAAAAATTGAAAAATTGATAAATCACCACAATTGCTTTGCACGATTTTATATCAGGAACTATAAGTGTCAATGAGCTGAAATAATTTTCAGTGAAAGATTCAGCTTTCTATCTATAATAGAAAAAAAGTTATGACTTTTCAAAATTTTCCAAAAAAATCATAAGGGGGGTACCTTCCTACTAAAACGATGAAATTTCAAATTTTTTTTGTCGAGATTTTGTGTCCTAATGGTCCCTCGTGATACCCTGAACTCCATAAACTAAATTATTCTCAGATTTGAAGCCAAAATCTATGAAATAAGGCACTCAGAAAAATTGAAAAATTGATAAATCACCACAATTGCTTAGCACGATTTTATCTCAGGAACTATAAGTGTCAATGAGCTGAAATTTTCAGGGATTGTAGTCCTTTGAAAAGGATAATTTTCAGTGAAAGATTCAGCTTTCTATCTATAATAGAAAAAAAGTTATGACTTTTCAAAATTTTCCAAAAAAATCATAAGGGGGGTACCTTCCTACTAAAACGATGAAATTTCAAATTATTTTTTGTCGAGATTTTGTGTCCTAATGGTCCCTCGGGATACCCTGAACTCCATAAACTTAATAATTCTCAGATTTGAAGCTAAAATCTATGAAAAAATGCACTCAGAAAAATTGAAAAATTGATAAATCACCGAAAGTGCTTGGCACGATTTTATCTCAGGAACTATAAGTGTCAATGAGCTGAGTGAAAGATTCAGCTTTCTATCTATAATAGAAAAAAAGTTATGACTTTTCAAAATTTTCCAAAAAAATCATAAGGGGGGTACCTTCCTACTAAAACGATGAAATTTCAAATTTTTTTTTGTCGAGATTTTGTGTCCTAATGGTCCCTCGTGATACCCTGAACTCCATAAACTAAATTATTCTCAGATTTGAAGCCAAAATCTATGAAATAAGGCACTCAGAAAAATTGAAAAATTGATAAATCACCACAATTGCTTAGCACGATTTTATCTCAGGAACTATAAGTGTCAATGAGCTGAAATTTTCAGGGATTGTAGTCCTTTGAAAAGGATAATTTTCAGTGAAAGATTCAGCTTTCTATCTATAATAGAAAAAAAGTTATGACTTTTCAAAATTTTCCAAAAAAATCATAAGGGGGGTACCTTCCTACTAAAACGATGAAATTTCAAATTATTTTTTGTCGAGATTTTGTGTCCTAATGGTCCCTCGGGATACCCTGAACTCCATAAACTTAATAATTCTCAGATTTGAAGCTAAAATCTATGAAAAAAGGCACTCAGAAAAATTGAAAAATTGATAAATCACCACAATTGCTTAGCACGATTTTATCTCAGGAACTATAAGTGTCAATGAGCTGAAATTTCCAGGAATTGTAGTCCTTTGAAAAGGATAATTTTCAGTGAAATATTCAGCTTTCTATCTATAATAGAAAAAAAGTTATGACTTTTCAAAATTTTCCAAAAAAATCATAAGGGGGGTACCTTCCTACTAAAACGATGAAATTTCAAATTTTTTTTTGTCGAGATTTTGTGTCCTTTTGGTCCCTCGTGATACCCTGAACTCCATAAACTAAATTATTCTCAGATTTGAAGCCAAAATCTATGAAAAAAGGGACTCAGAAAAATTGAAAAATTGATAAATCACCACAATTGCTTAGCACGATTTTATCTCAGGAACTATAAGTGTCAATGAGCTGAAATTTCCAGGAATTGTAGTCCTTTGAAAAGGATAATTTTCAGTGAAAGATTCAGCTTTCTATCTATAATAGAAAAAAAGTTATGACTTTTCAAAATTTTCCAAAAAAATCATAAGGGGGGTACCTTCCTACTAAAACGATGAAATTTCAAATTTTTTTTGTCGAGATTTTGTGTCCTAATGGTC
>CAKJTU040000006.1:256910-274815 GCA_917834065.1 Ceutorhynchus assimilis | reverse complement strand
CCGAAATCCGACTAGCCCAGTTTGCCGACGACACCGCCATCGTCGTCAAGAGCAAACAATCCAGACTGATCACCCTATACCTCCAGAGATACACCAACATTCTGGAAACCTGGATGCAGAAGTGGAAAATGAAACTGAACCCGAACAAGACTCAACCTGTTCTGTTCAGACGTACACGTGCCAGACCACATGGGCACGTGAGACTATCAGGACACGACATCCCCTGGAAAAGTAACGCCAAATACCTTGGCCTTCACTTTGACCAGAGCCTCACCTGGAAGCAACACATCATGATCACCAGAGCCAAGACAGAATCCACACTTCGAAAGCTCTTCCCTCTCATATCAGGAAGGAGGAGCAAGCTATCCATCCACAGCAAACTCCTGACATACAAATCCATGCTCAGGCCAATCCTCACCTATGGATCCCCGACATGGTCAACCACGGCACCCACTCACTTGAAAAGACTGACTGCCTGCCAAAACAAATCTCTTCGTATCATCGCGGACGCCCCATGGTACATGAGAAACACGACGCTTCATCGAGACTACGAACTAGAGACGCTACCTGAACACATCAAGAAGCTGAACACCAACTACTTCTTGATTGCCAGAGCTCACACCAGCCAGACCATCAGGGACTCCCACCGGGCCCCCCTCAAGACGAGAGACGCCCCTACAGAGTTCCAAACGATGATTACCCACCATAACAGGCCTACTGCTGCGTGCATCATCAGCCCTGGATTGAGTAGGGGTTGAGAATCATACGCAGCGGAAAGCCGCCCACGACTTCTCAAACCTGAGAAGTCAAACAGGACGCCTACTGCCAAAGAGACAGCCTCCCAGCCTGGGAAGCCTATCGGAGGCAGGAAGCCAGCCTTCTAAGCCTACTGCTGCATGCCCCTCCCAGGAGGGACGCAAGCGGCAGGAAGCCAGCCAAACAAGGACACTGACTGCCGGAGACAGCTTCCCCAGCCTGGGGAGGTAGTCCGACGCAGGAAGTATTCCTTCAAAGCCTACTGCAGCGTGCCCCTCCGACTGAGGGACGCACGCAGCAGGAAGCTAGTCAGACACAGGACGCCGAATGCCGGAGACAGCTTCCCCCGCCAGGGGAGGTAGTCCGACGCAGGAAGCCCTCACCTAACTCTCTCGAGGACAGAAACGTACTTCCTGACCACCAGTACGGTTTCAGAGCCAGTCGATCAGCAATACACCAAACAACCGCCTAGCCAGGTTCATCGTAGACGGGTTCAACAAGAGGAGAGCAACAGGAGCACTCTTCTTTGATATATCCAAAGCCTTCGACAAGGTGTGGCACCTTGGGCTCATCTACAAGCTGCTACAGATACAAACGTCAGACTACCTCACCCGCATCATCCACTCGTTCATCACCAACCGAACGTTGCAGGTGAGGATAAACAACAGCCACTCCAGAACAGTACCGATGACCGCAGGAGTCCCACAAGGCTCCGTGCTTGCTCCGACGCTGTTCAACATATACACACACGACATTCCACTTCCGGCTGGACCCGAAATCCGACTAGCCCAGTTTGCCGACGACACCGCCATCGTCGTCAAGAGCAAACAATCCAGACTGATCACCCTATACCTCCAGAGATACACCAACATTCTGGAAACCTGGATGCAGAAGTGGAAAATGAAACTGAACCCGAACAAGACTCAAGCTGTTCTGTTCAGACGTACACGTGCCAGACCACATGGGCACGTGAGACTATCAGGACAACGACATCCCCTGGAAAAGTAACGCCAAATACCTTGGCCTTCACTTTGACCAGAGCCTCACCTGGAAGCAACACATCATGATCACCAGAGCCAAGACAGAATCCACACTTCGAAAGCTCTTCCCTCTCATATCAGGAAGGAGGAGCAAGCTATCCATCCACAGCAAACTCCTGACATACAAATCCATGCTCAGGCCAATCCTCACCTATGGATCCCCGACATGGTCAACCACGGCACCCACTCACTTGAAAAGACTGACTGCCTGCCAAAACAAATCTCTTCGTATCATCGCGGACGCCCCATGGTACATGAGAAACACGACGCTTCATCGAGACTACGAACTAGAGACGCTACCTGAACACATCAAGAAGCTGAACACCAACTACTTCTTGATTGCCAGAGCTCACACCAGCCAGACCATCAGGGACTCCCACCGGGCCCCCCTCAAGACGAGAGACGCCCCTACAGAGTTCCAAACGATGATTACCCACCATAACAGGCCTACTGCTGCGTGCATCATCAGCCCTGGATTGAGTAGGGGTTGAGAATCATACGCAGCGGAAAGCCGCCCACGACTTCTCAAACCTGAGAAGTCAAACAGGACGCCTACTGCCAAAGAGACAGCCTCCCAGCCTGGGAAGCCTATCGGAGGCAGGAAGCCAGCCTTCTAAGCCTACTGCTGCATGCCCCTCCCAGGAGGGACGCAAGCGGCAGGAAGCCAGCCAAACAAGGACACTGACTGCCGGAGACAGCTTCCCCAGCCTGGGGAGGTAGTCCGACGCAGGAAGTATTCCTTCAAAGCCTACTGCAGCGTGCCCCTCCGACTGAGGGACGCACGCAGCAGGAAGCTAGTCAGACACAGGACGCCGAATGCCGGAGACAGCTTCCCCCGCCAGGGGAGGTAGTCCGACGCAGGAAGCCCTCACCTAACTCTCTCGAGGACAGAAACGTACTTCCTGACCACCAGTACGGTTTCAGAGCCAGTCGATCAGCAATACACCAAACAACCGCCTAGCCAGGTTCATCGTAGACGGGTTCAACAAGAGGAGAGCAACAGGAGCACTCTTCTTTGATATATCCAAAGCCTTCGACAAGGTGTGGCACCTTGGGCTCATCTACAAGCTGCTACAGATACAAACGTCAGACTACCTCACCCGCATCATCCACTCGTTCATCACCAACCGAACGTTGCAGGTGAGGATAAACAACAGCCACTCCAGAACAGTACCGATGACCGCAGGAGTCCCACAAGGCTCCGTGCTTGCTCCGACGCTGTTCAACATATACACACACGACATTCCACTTCCGGCTGGACCCGAAATCCGACTAGCCCAGTTTGCCGACGACACCGCCATCGTCGTCAAGAGCAAACAATCCAGACTGATCACCCTATACCTCCAGAGATACACCAACATTCTGGAAACCTGGATGCAGAAGTGGAAAATGAAACTGAACCCGAACAAGACTCAAGCTGTTCTGTTCAGACGTACACGTGCCAGACCACATGGGCACGTGAGACTATCAGGACACGACATCCCCTGGAAAAGTAACGCCAAATACCTTGGCCTTCACTTTGACCAGAGCCTCACCTGGAAGCAACACATCATGATCACCAGAGCCAAGACAGAATCCACACTTCGAAAGCTCTTCCCTCTCATATCAGGAAGGAGGAGCAAGCTATCCATCCACAGCAAACTCCTGACATACAAATCCATGCTCAGGCCAATCCTCACCTATGGATCCCCGACATGGTCAACCACGGCACCCACTCACTTGAAAAGACTGACTGCCTGCCAAAACAAATCTCTTCGTATCATCGCGGACGCCCCATGGTACATGAGAAACACGACGCTTCATCGAGACTACGAACTAGAGACGCTACCTGAACACATCAAGAAGCTGAACACCAACTACTTCTTGATTGCCAGAGCTCACACCAGCCAGACCATCAGGGACTCCCACCGGGCCCCCCTCAAGACGAGAGACGCCCCTACAGAGTTCCAAACGATGATTACCCACCATAACAGGCCTACTGCTGCGTGCATCATCAGCCCTGGATTGAGTAGGGGTTGAGAATCATACGCAGCGGAAAGCCGCCCACGACTTCTCAAACCTGAGAAGTCAAACAGGACGCCTACTGCCAAAGAGACAGCCTCCCAGCCTGGGAAGCCTATCGGAGGCAGGAAGCCAGCCTTCTAAGCCTACTGCTGCATGCCCCTCCCAGGAGGGACGCAAGCGGCAGGAAGCCAGCCAAACAAGGACACTGACTGCCGGAGACAGCTTCCCCAGCCTGGGGAGGTAGTCCGACGCAGGAAGTATTCCTTCAAAGCCTACTGCAGCGTGCCCCTCCGACTGAGGGACGCACGCAGCAGGAAGCTAGTCAGACACAGGACGCCGAATGCCGGAGACAGCTTCCCCCGCCAGGGGAGGTAGTCCGACGCAGGAAGCCCTCACCTAACTCTCTCGAGGACAGAAACGTACTTCCTGACCACCAGTACGGTTTCAGAGCCAGTCGATCAGCAATACACCAAACAACCGCCTAGCCAGGTTCATCGTAGACGGGTTCAACAAGAGGAGAGCAACAGGAGCACTCTTCTTTGATATATCCAAAGCCTTCGACAAGGTGTGGCACCTTGGGCTCATCTACAAGCTGCTACAGATACAAACGTCAGACTACCTCACCCGCATCATCCACTCGTTCATCACCAACCGAACGTTGCAGGTGAGGATAAACAACAGCCACTCCAGAACAGTACCGATGACCGCAGGAGTCCCACAAGGCTCCGTGCTTGCTCCGACGCTGTTCAACATATACACACACGACATTCCACTTCCGGCTGGACCCGAAATCCGACTAGCCCAGTTTGCCGACGACACCGCCATCGTCGTCAAGAGCAAACAATCCAGACTGATCACCCTATACCTCCAGAGATACACCAACATTCTGGAAACCTGGATGCAGAAGTGGAAAATGAAACTGAACCCGAACAAGACTCAAGCTGTTCTGTTCAGACGTACACGTGCCAGACCACATGGGCACGTGAGACTATCAGGACACGACATCCCCTGGAAAAGTAACGCCAAATACCTTGGCCTTCACTTTGACCAGAGCCTCACCTGGAAGCAACACATCATGATCACCAGAGCCAAGACAGAATCCACACTTCGAAAGCTCTTCCCTCTCATATCAGGAAGGAGGAGCAAGCTATCCATCCACAGCAAACTCCTGACATACAAATCCATGCTCAGGCCAATCCTCACCTATGGATCCCCGACATGGTCAACCACGGCACCCACTCACTTGAAAAGACTGACTGCCTGCCAAAACAAATCTCTTCGTATCATCGCGGACGCCCCATGGTACATGAGAAACACGACGCTTCATCGAGACTACGAACTAGAGACGCTACCTGAACACATCAAGAAGCTGAACACCAACTACTTCTTGATTGCCAGAGCTCACACCAGCCAGACCATCAGGGACTCCCACCGGGCCCCCCTCAAGACGAGAGACGCCCCTACAGAGTTCCAAACGATGATTACCCACCATAACAGGCCTACTGCTGCGTGCATCATCAGCCCTGGATTGAGTAGGGGTTGAGAATCATACGCAGCGGAAAGCCGCCCACGACTTCTCAAACCTGAGAAGTCAAACAGGACGCCTACTGCCAAAGAGACAGCCTCCCAGCCTGGGAAGCCTATCGGAGGCAGGAAGCCAGCCTTCTAAGCCTACTGCTGCATGCCCAGGAGGGACGCAAGCGGCAGGAAGCCAGCCAAACAAGGACACTGACTGCCGGAGACAGCTTCCCCAGCCTGGGGATGGTAGTCCGACGCAGGAAGTATTCCTTCAAAGCCTACTGCAGCGTGCCCCTCCGACTGAGGGAACGCACGCAGCAGGAAGCTAGTCAGACACAGGACGCCGGAATGCCGGAGACAGCTTCCCCCGCCAGGGGGAGGTAGTCCGACGCAGGAAGCCCTCACCTAACTCTCTCGAGGACAGAAACGTACTTCCTGACCACCAGTACGGTTTCAGAGCCAGTCGATCAGCAATACACCAAACAACCCGCCTAGCCAGGTTCATCGTAGACGGGTTCAACAAGAGGAGAGCAACAGGAGCACTCTTCTTTGATATATCCAAAGCCTTCGACAAGGTGTGGCACCTTGGGCTCATCTACAAGCTGCTACAGATACAAACGTCAGACAACCTCACCCGCATCATCCACTCGTTCATCACCAACCGAACGTTGCAGGTGAGGATAAACAACAGCCACTCCAGAACAGTACCGATGACCGCAGGAGTCCCACAAGGCTCCGTGCTTGCTCCGACGCTGTTCAACATATACACACACGACATTCCACTTCCGGCTGGACCCGAAATCCGACTAGCCCAGTTTGCCGACGACACCGCCATCGTCGTCAAGAGCAAACAATCCAGACTGATCACCCTATACCTCCAGAGATACACCAACATTCTGGAAACCTGGATGCAGAAGTGGAAAATGAAACTGAACCCGAACAAGACTCAAGCTGTTCTGTTCAGACGTACACGTGCCAGACCACATGGGCACGTGAGACTATCAGGACACGACATCCCCTGGAAAAGTAACGCCAAATACCTTGGCCTTCACTTTGACCAGAGCCTCACCTGGAAGCAACACATCATGATCACCAGAGCCAAGACAGAATCCACACTTCGAAAGCTCTTCCCTCTCATATCAGGAAGGAGGAGCAAGCTATCCATCCACAGCAAACTCCTGACATACAAATCCATGCTCAGGCCAATCCTCACCTATGGATCCCCGACATGGTCAACCACGGCACCCACTCACTTGAAAAGACTGACTGCCTGCCAAAACAAATCTCTTCGTATCATCGCGGACGCCCCATGGTACATGAGAAACACGACGCTTCATCGAGACTACGAACTAGAGACGCTACCTGAACACATCAAGAAGCTGAACACCAACTACTTCTTGATTGCCAGAGCTCACACCAGCCAGACCATCAGGGACTCCCACCGGGCCCCCCTCAAGACGAGAGACGCCCCTACAGAGTTCCAAACGATGATTACCCACCATAACAGGCCTACTGCTGCGTGCATCATCAGCCCTGGATTGAGTAGGGGTTGAGAATCATACGCAGCGGAAAGCCGCCCACGACTTCTCAAACCTGAGAAGTCAAACAGGACGCCTACTGCCAAAGAGACAGCCTCCCAGCCTGGGAAGCCTATCGGAGGCAGGAAGCCAGCCTTCTAAGCCTACTGCTGCATGCCCCTCCCAGGAGGGACGCAAGCGGCAGGAAGCCAGCCAAACAAGGGACACTGACTGCCGGAGACAGCTTCCCCAGCCTGGGGAGGTAGTCCGACGCAGGAAGTATTCCTTCAAAGCCTACTGCAGCGTGCCCCTCCGACTGAGGGACGCACGCAGCAGGAAGCTAGTCAGACACAGGACGCCGAATGCCGGAGACAGCTTCCCCCGCCAGGGGAGGTAGTCCGACGCAGGAAGCCCTCACCTAACTCTCTCGAGGACAGAAACGTACTTCCTGACCACCAGTACGGTTTCAGAGCCAGTCGATCAGCAATACACCAAACAACCGCCTAGCCAGGTTCATCGTAGACGGGTTCAACAAGAGGAGAGCAACAGGAGCACTCTTCTTTGATATATCCAAAGCCTTCGACAAGGTGTGGCACCTTGGGCTCATCTACAAGCTGCTACAGATACAAACGTCAGACTACCTCACCCGCATCATCCACTCGTTCATCACCAACCGAACGTTGCAGGTGAGGATAAACAACAGCCACTCCAGAACAGTACCGATGACCGCAGGAGTCCCACAAGGCTCCGTGCTTGCTCCGACGCTGTTCAACATATACACACACGACATTCCACTTCCGGCTGGACCCGAAATCCGACTAGCCCAGTTTGCCGACGACACCGCCATCGTCGTCAAGAGCAAACAATCCAGACTGATCACCCTACACCTCTCTCTCTCTTTTTTTTTGTCGAGATTTTGTGTCTTAATGGTCCCTCGTGATACCCTGAACTCCATAAACTAAATTATTCTCAGATTTGAAGCCAAAATCTATGAAAAAAGGCACTCAGAAAAATTGAAAAATTGATAAATCACCACAATTGTTTAGCACGATTTTATCTCAGGAACTATAAGTGTCAATGAGCTGAAATTTTCAGGGATTGTAGTCCTTTGAAAAGGATAATTTTCAGTGAAAGATTCAGCTTTCTATCTATAGTAGAAAAAAAGTTATGACTTTTCAAAATTTTCCAAAAAAAATCATAAGGGGGGTACCTTCCTACTAAAACGATGAAATTTCAAAAAAAAAATTGTCGAGATTTTGTGTCCTAATGGTCCCTCGTGATACCCTGAACTCCATAAACTAAATTATTCTCAGATTTGAAGCCAAAATCTATGAAAAAAGGCACTCAGAAAAATTGAAAAATTGATAAATCACCACAATTGCTTAGCACGATTTTATCTCAGGAACTATAAGTGTCAATGAGCTGAAATTTTCAGGGATTGTAGTCCTTTGAAAAGGATAATTTTCAGTGAAAGATTCAGCTTTCTGTTTATAATAGAAAAAAAGTTATGACTTCAAAATTTTCCAAAAAAATCATAAGGGGGGTACCTTCCTACTAAAACGATGAAATTTCAAATTTTTTTTTCGAGATTTTGTGTCCTAATGGTCCCTCGTGATACCCTGAACTCCATAAACTAAATTATTCTCAGATTTGAAGCCAAAATCTATGAAAAAAGGCACTCAGAAAAATTGAAAAATTGATAAATCACCACAATTGCTTTGCACGATTTTATCTCAGGAACTATAAGCGTCAATGAGCTGAAATTTTCAGGGATTGTAGTCCTTTGAAAAGGATAATTTTCAGTGAAAGATTCAGCTTTCTATCTATAATAGAAAAAAAGTTATGACTTTTCAAAATTTTCCAAAAAAATCATAAGGGGGGGTACCTTCCTACTAAAACGATGAAATTTCAAATTTTTTTTTGTCGAGATTTTGTGTCTTAATGGTCCCTCGTGATACCCTGAACTCCATAAACTAAATTATTCTCAGATTTGAAGCCAAAATCTATGAAAAAAGGCACTCAGAAAAATTGAAAAATTGATAAATCACCACAATTGCTTAGCACGATTTTATCTCAGGAACTATAAGTGTCAATGAGCTGAAATTTTCAGGGATTGTAGTGCTTTGAAAAGGATAATTTTCAGTGAAAGATTCAGCTTTCTATCTATAGTAGAAAAAAAGTTATGACTTTTCAAAATTTTCCAAAAAAATCATAAGGGGGGTACCTTCCTACTAAAACGATGAAATTTCAAAAAAAAAATTGTCGAGATTTTGTGTCCTAATGGTCCCTCGTGATACCCTGAACTCCATAAACTAAATTATTCTCAGATTTGAAGCCAAAATCTATGAAAAAAGGCACTCAGAAAAATTGAAAAATTGATAAATCACCACAATTGCTTAGCACGATTTTATCTCAGGAACTATAAGTGTCAATGAGCTGAAATTTTCAGGGATTGTAGTCCTTTGAAAAGGATAATTTTCAGTGAAAGATTCAGCTTTCTATCTATAATAGAAAAAAAGTTATGACTTTTCAAAATTTTCCAAAAAAATCATAAGGGGGGTACCTTCCTACTAAAACGATGAAATTTCAAATTTTTTTTTGTCGAGATTTTGTGTCCTAATGGTCCCTCGTGATACCCTGAACTCCATAAACTAAATTATTCTCAGATTTGAAGCCAAAATCTATGAAAAAAGGCACTCAGAAAAATTGAAAAATTGATAAATCACCACAATTGCTTAGCACGATTTTATCTCAGGAACTATAAGTGTCAATGAGCTGAAATTTTCAGGGATTGTAGTCCTTTGAAAAGGATAATTTTCAGTGAAAGATTCAGCTTTCTGTTTATAATAGAAAAAAAGTTATGACTTCAAAATTTTCCAAAAAAATCATAAGGGGGGTACCTTCCTACTAAAACGATGAAATTTCAAATTTTTTTTTCGAGATTTTGTGTCCTAATGGTCCCTCGTGATACCCTGAACTCCATAAACTAAATTATTCTCAGATTTGAAGCCAAAATCTATGAAAAAAGGCACTCAGAAAAATTGAAAAATTGATAAATCACCACAATTGCTTTGCACGATTTTATCTCAGGAACTATAAGTGTCAATGAGCTGAAATTTTCAGGGATTGTAGTCCTTTGAAAAGGATAATTTTCAGTGAAAGATTCAGCTTTCTATCTATAATAGAAAAAAAGTTATGACTTTTCAAAATTTTCCAAAAAAATCATAAGGGGGGTACCTTCCTACTAAAACGATGAAATTTCAAAAAAAAAATTTGTCGAGATTTTGTGTCCAAATGGTCCCTCGTGATACCCTGAACTCCATAAACTAAATTATTCTCAGATTTGAAGCCAAAATCTATGAAAAAAGGCACTCAGAAAAATTGAAAAATTGATAAATCACCACAATTGTTTAGCACGATTTTATCTCAGGAACTATAAGTGTCAATGAGCTGAAATTTTCAGGGATTGTAGTCCTTTGAAAAGGATAATTTTCAGTGAAAGATTCAGCTTTCTATCTATAATAGAAAAAAAGTTATGACTTTTCAAAATTTTCCAAAAAAATCATAAGGGGGGTACCTTCCTAGTAAAACGATGAAATTTCAAATTTTTTTTGTCGAGATTTTGTGTCCTAATGGTCCCTCGTGATACCCTGAACTCCATAAACTAAATTATTCTCAGATTTGAAGCCAAAATCTATGAAAAAAGGCACTCAGAAAAATTGAAAAATTGATAAATCACCACAACTGCTTAGCACGATTTTATCTCAGGAACTATAAGTGTCAATGAGCTGAAATTTTCAGGGATATGAGCTGAAATTTTCAGGGATTGTAGTCCTTTGAAAAGGATAATTTTCAGTGAAAGATTCAGCTTTCTATCTATAATAGAAAAAAAGTTATGACTTTTCAAAATTTTCCAAAAAAATCATAAGGGGGGTACCTTCCTACTAAAACGATGAAATTTCAAAAAAAAAATTGTCGAGATTTTTTGTCCAAATGGTCCCTCGTGATACCCTGAACTCCATAAACTAAATTATTCTCAGATTTGAAGCCAAAATCTATGAAAAAAGGCACTCAGAAAAATTGAAAAATTGATAAATCACCACAATTGTTTAGCACGATTTTATCTCAGGAACTATAAGTGTCAATGAGCTGAAATTTTCAGGGATGGTAGTCCTTTGAAAAGGATAATTTTCACTGAAAGATTCAGCTTTCTATCTATAGTAGAAAAAAAGTTATGACTTTTCAAAATTTTCCAAAAAAATCATAAGGGGGGGTACCTTCCTACTAAAACGATGAAATTTCAAAAAAAAATTGTCGAGATTTTGTGTCCAAATGGTCCCTCGTGATACCCTGAACTCCATAAACTAAATTATTCTCAGATTTGAAGCCAAAATCTATGAAAAAAGGCACTCAGAAAAATTGAAAAATTGATAAATCACCACAATTGCTTAGCACGATTTTATCTCAGGAACTATAAGTGTCAATGAGCTGAAAATTTCAGGGATTGTAGTGCTTTGAAAAGGATAATTTTCAGTGAAAGATTCAGCTTTCTATCTATAATAGAAAAAAAGTTATGACTTTTCAAAATTTTCCAAAAAAATCATAAGGGGGGTACCTTCCTACTAAAACGATGAAATTTCAAATTTTTTTTTGTCGAGATTTTGTGTCTTAATGGTCCCTCGTGATACCCTGAACTCCATAAACTAAATTATTCTCAGATTTGAAGCCAAAATCTATGAAAAAAGGCACTCAGAAAAATTGAAAAATTGATAAATCACCACAATTGCTTAGCACGATTTTATCTCAGGAACTATAAGTGTCAATGAGCTGAAATTTTCAGGGATTGTAGTGCTTTGAAAAGGATAATTTTCAGTGAAAGATTCAGCTTTCTATCTATAATAGAAAAAAAGTTATGACTTTTCAAAATTTTCCAAAAAAATCATAAGGGGGGTACCTTCCTACTAAAACGATGAAATTTCAAAAAAAAAATTGTCGAGATTTTGTGTCCAAATGGTCCCTCGTGATACCCTGAACTCCATAAACTAAATTATTCTCAGATTTGAAGCCAAAATCTATGAAAAAAGGCACTCAGAAAAATTGATAAATCACCACAATTGCTTAGCACGATTTTATCTCAGGAACTATAAGTGTCAATGAGCTGAAATTTTCAGGGATTGTAGTGCTTTGAAAAGGATAATTTTCAGTGAAAGATTCAGCTTTCTATCTATAATAGAAAAAAAGTTATGACTTTTCAAAATTTTCCAAAAAAATCATAAGGGGGGTACCTTCCTACTAAAACGATGAAATTTCAAATTTTTTTTTGTCGAGATTTTGTGTCTTAATGGTCCCTCGTGATACCCTGAACTCCATAAACTAAATTATTCTCAGATTTGAAGCCAAAATCTATGAAAAAAGGCACTCAGAAAAATTGATAAATCACCACAATTGCTTAGCACGATTTTATCTCAGGAACTATAAGTGTCAATGAGCTGAAATTTTCAGGGATTGTAGTGCTTTGAAAAGGATAATTTTCAGTGAAAGATTCAGCTTTCTATCTATAATAGAAAAAAAAGTTATGACTTTTCAAAATTTTCCAAAAAAATCATAAGGGGGGTACCTTCCTACTAAAACGATGAAATTTCAAATTTTTTTTTGTCGAGATTTTGTGTCTTAATGGTCCCTCGTGATACCCTGAACTCCATAAACTAAATTATTCTCAGATTTGAAGCCAAAATCTATGAAAAAAGGCACTCAGAAAAATTGAAAAATTGATAAATCACCACAATTGCTTAGCACGATTTTATCTCAGGAACTATAAGTGTCAATGAGCTGAAATTTTCAGGGATTGTAGTGCTTTGAAAAGGATAATTTTCAGTGAAAGATTCAGCTTTCTATCTATAATAGAAAAAAAAGTTATGACTTTTCAAAATTTTCCAAAAAAATCATAAGGGGGGTACCTTCCTACTAAAACGATGAAATTTCAAATTTTTTTTTGTCGAGATTTTGTGTCCAAATGGTCCCTCGTGATACCCTGAACTCCATAAACTAAATTATTCTCAGATTTGAAGCCAAAATCTATGAAAAAAGGCACTCAGAAAAATTGAAAAATTGATAAATCACCACAATTGCTTAGCACGATTTTATCTCAGGAACTATAAGTGTCAATGAGCTGAAATTTTCAGGGATTGTAGTGCTTTGAAAAGGATAATTTTCAGTGAAAGATTCAGCTTTCTATCTATAATAGAAAAAAAGTTATGACTTTTCAAAATTTTCCAAAAAAATCATAAGGGGGGTACCTTCCTACTAAAACGATGAAATTTCAAATTTTTTTTTGTCGAGATTTTGTGTCTTAATGGTCCCTCGTGATACCCTGAACTCCATAAACTAAATTATTCTCAGATTTGAAGCCAAAATCTATGAAAAAAGGCACTCAGAAAAATTGATAAATCACCACAATTGCTTAGCACGATTTTATCTCAGGAACTATAAGTGTCAATGAGCTGAAATTTTCAGGGATTGTAGTGCTTTGAAAAGGATAATTTTCAGTGAAAGATTCAGCTTTCTATCTATAATAGAAAAAAAGTTATGACTTTTCAAAATTTTCCAAAAAAATCATAAGGGGGGTACCTTCCTACTAAAACGATGAAATTTCAAAAAAAAAATTGTCGAGATTTTGTGTCCAAATGGTCCCTCGTGATACCCTGAACTCCATAAACTAAATTATTCTCAGATTTGAAGCCAAAATCTATGAAAAAAGGCACTCAGAAAAATTGAAAAATTGATAAATCACCACAATTGCTTAGCACGATTTTTATCTCAGGAACTATAAGTGTCAATGAGCTGAAATTTTCAGGGATTGTAGTGCTTTGAAAAGGATAATTTTCAGTGAAAGATTCAGCTTTCTATCTATAATAGAAAAAAAAGTTATGACTTTTCAAAATTTTCCAAAAAAATCATAAGGGGGGTACCTTCCTACTAAAACGATGAAATTTCAAATTTTTTTTTGTCGAGATTTTGTGTCTTAATGGTCCCTCGTGATACCCTGAACTCCATAAACTAAATTATTCTCAGATTTGAAGCCAAAATCTATGAAAAAAGGCACTCAGAAAAATTGATAAATCACCACAATTGCTTAGCACGATTTTATCTCAGGAACTATAAGTGTCAATGAGCTGAAATTTTCAGGGATTGTAGTGCTTTGAAAAGGATAATTTTCAGTGAAAGATTCAGCTTTCTATCTATAATAGAAAAAAAGTTATGACTTTTCAAAATTTTCCAAAAAAATCATAAGGGGGGTACCTTCCTACTAAAACGATGAAATTTCAAATTTTTTTTTGTCGAGATTTTGTGTCTTAATGGTCCCTCGTGATACCCTGAACTCCATAAACTAAATTATTCTCAGATTTGAAGCCAAAATCTATGAAAAAAGGCACTCAGAAAAATTGATAAATCACCACAATTGCTTAGCACGATTTTATCTCAGGAACTATAAGTGTCAATGAGCTGAAATTTTCAGGGATTGTAGTGCTTTGAAAAGGATAATTTTCAGTGAAAGATTCAGCTTTCTATCTATAATAGAAAAAAAGTTATGACTTTTCAAAATTTTCCAAAAAAATCATAAGGGGGGTACCTTCCTACTAAAACGATGAAATTTCAAATTTTTTTTTGTCGAGATTTTGTGTCTTAATGGTTCCTCGTGATACCCTGAACTCCATAAACTAAATTATTCTCAGATTTGAAGCCAAAATCTATGAAAAAAGGCACTCAGAAAAATTGAAAAATTGATAAATCACCCCAAATTGCTTAGCACGATTTTATCTCAGGAACTATAAGTGTCAATGAGCTGAAATTTTCAGGGATTGTAGTGCTTTGAAAAGGATAATTTTCAGTGAAAGATTCAGCTTTCTATCTATAATAGAAAAAAAGTTATGACTTTTCAAAATTTTCCAAAAAAATCATAAGGGGGGTACCTTCCTACTAAAACGATGAAATTTCAATTTTTTTTTTTGTCGAGATTTTGTGTCCTAATGGTCCCTCGTGATACCCTGAACTCCATAAACTAAATTATTCTCAGATTTGAAGCCAAAATCTATGAAAAAAGGCACTCAGAAAAATTGAAAAATTGATAAATCACCACAATTGCTTAGCACGATTTTATCTCAGGAACTATAAGTGTCAATGAGCTGAAATTTTCAGGGTAGTCCTTTGAAAAGGATAATTTTCAGTGAAAGATTCAGCTTTCTATCTATAGTAGAAAAAAAGTTATGACTTTTCAAAATTTTCCAAAAAAATCATAAGGGGGGTACCTTCCTACTAAAACGATGAAATTTCAAATTTTTTTTTGTCGAGATTTTGTGTCTTAATGGTTCCTCGTGATACCCTGAACTCCATAAACTAAATTATTCTCAGATTTGAAGCCAAAATCTATGAAAAAAGGCACTCAGAAAAATTGAAAAATTGATAAATCACCACAATTGCTTTGCACGATTTTATCTCAGGAACTATAAGTGTCAATGAGCTGAAATTTTCAGGGATTGTAGTGCTTTGAAAAGGATAATTTTCAGTGAAAGATTCAGCTTTCTATCTATAATAGAAAAAAAGTTATGACTTTTCAAAATTTTCCAAAAAAATCATAAGGGGGGTACCTTCCTACTAAAACGATGAAATTTCAAATTTTTTTTTTGTCGAGATTTTGTGTCTTAATGGTCCCTCGTGATACCCTGAACTCCATAAACTAAATTATTCTCAGATTTGAAGCCAAAATCTATGAAAAAAGGCACTCAGAAAAATTGAAAAATTGATAAATCACCACAATTGCTTAGCACGATTTTATCTCAGGAACTATAAGTGTCAATGAGCTGAAATTTTCAGGGATTGTAGTGCTTTGAAAAGGATAATTTTCAGTGAAAGATTCAGCTTTCTATCTATAATAGAAAAAAAGTTATGACTTTTCAAAATTTTCCAAAAAAATCATAAGGGGGGTACCTTCCTACTAAAACGATGAAATTTCAAATTTTTTTTTGTCGAGATTTTGTGTCTTAATGGTTCCTCGTGATACCCTGAACTCCATAAACTAAATTATTCTCAGATTTGAAGCCAAAATCTATGAAAAAAGGCACTCAGAAAAATTGAAAAATTGATAAATCACCCCAAATTGCTTAGCACGATTTTATCTCAGGAACTATAAGTGTCAATGAGCTGAAATTTTCAGGGATTGTAGTGCTTTGAAAAGGATAATTTTCAGTGAAAGATTCAGCTTTCTATCTATAATAGAAAAAAAGTTATGACTTTTCAAAATTTTCCAAAAAAATCATAAGGGGGGTACCTTCCTACTAAAACGATGAAATTTCAAAATTTTTTTTGTCGAGATTTTGTGTCTTAATGGTTCCTCGTGATACCCTGAACTCCATAAACTAAATTATTCTCAGATTTGAAGCCAAAATCTATGAAAAAAGGCACTCAGAAAAATTGAAAAATTGATAAATCACCACAATTGCTTAGCACGATTTTATCTCAGGAACTATAAGTGTCAATGAGCTGAAATTTTCAGGGATTGTAGTGCTTTGAAAAGGATAATTTTCAGTGAAAGATTCAGCTTTCTATCTATAATAGAAAAAAAGTTATGACTTTTCAAAATTTTCCAAAAAAATCATAAGGGGGGTACCTTCCTACTAAAACGATGAAATTTCAAATTTTATTTTGTCGAGATTTTATGTCTTAATGGTCCCTCGTGATACCCTGAACTCCATAAACTAAATTATTCTCAGATTTGAAGCCAAAATCTATGAAAAAAGGCACTCAGAAAATTTGAAAAATTGATAAATCACCACAATTGCTTTGCACGATTTTATCTCAGGAACTATAAGTGTCAATGAGCTGAAATTTTCAGGGATTGTAGTGCTTTGAAAAGGATAATTTTCAGTGAAAGATTCAGCTTTCTATCTATAATAGAAAAAAAGTTATGACTTTTCAAAATTTTCCAAAAAAATCATAAGGGGGGGTACCTTCCTACTAAAACGATGAAATTTCAAATTTTTTTTTGTCGAGATTTTGTGTCTTAATGGTCCCTCGTGATACCCTGAACTCCATAAACTAAATTATTCTCAGATTTGAAGCCAAAATCTATGAAAAAAAGGCACTCAGAAAAATTGAAAAATTGATAAATCACCCCAAATTGCTTAGCACGATTTTATCTCAGGAACTATAAGTGTCAATGAGCTGAAATTTTCAGGGATTGTAGTCCTTTGAAAAGGATAATTTTCAGTGAAAGATTCAGCTTTCTATCTATAGTAGAAAAAAAAGTTATGACTTTTCAAAATTTTCCAAAAAAATCATAAGGGGGGTACCTTCCTACTAAAACGATGAAATTTCAAATTTTTTTTTGTCGAGATTTTGTGTCCTAATGGTCCCTCGTGATACCCTGAACTCCATAAACTAAATTATTCTCAGATTTGAAGCCAAAATCTATGAAAAAAGGCACTCAGAAAAATTGAAAAATTGATAAATCACCACAATTGCTTAACACGATTTTATCTCAGGAACTATAAGTGTCAATGAGCTGAAATTTTCAGGGATTGTAGTCCTTTTGAAAAGGATAATTTTCAGTGAAAAATTCAGCTTTCAATCTATAATAGAAAAAAGTTATGACTTTTCAAAATTTTCCAAAAAAATCATAAGGGGGGTACCTTCCTACTAAAACGACTCGTAAAACGATGAAATTTCAAATTTTTTTTTGTCGAGATTTTGTTTCCTAATGGTCCCTCGTGATACCCGAACTCCATAAACTAAATTATTCTCAGATTTGAAGCCAAAATCTATGAAAAAAGGCACTCAGAAAAATTGAAAAATTGATAAATCACCACAATTGCTTAACACGATTTTATCTCAGGAACTATAAGTGTCAATGAGCTGAAATTTTCAGGGATTGTAGTCCTTTGAAAAGGATAATTTTCAGTGAAAGATTCAGCTTTCTATCTATGATAGAAAAAAAGTTATGACTTTTCAAAATTTTCCAAAAAAATCATAAGGGGGGTACCTTCCTACTAAAACGATGAAATTTCAAATTTTTTT